>OZ010796.1:530078119-530532487 GCA_963932465.1 Maratus speciosus
TTTTATTTTAAGTTAAATTACTTTGATATTTATAAGTACAAAGACAAAATTTTAAATATTTATAATGAAGTTACAAAAATAACTACAGTGAAACTCGTTTAAGATACGCCCGCTTAAGATACGATCCCGCTTAAGATACGAATTATCTTTGGTCCCTTGAAAAATGCCTATTAAACCTGTGTAAAATTACCCGCTTAATATACGTACGCATAAGATACGATCCCGCTTAATATACGAAGGAAATTTGTCTCTTGATGTCAAAAATCCCGCTTAATATACGAAATGGTGCTTATGTAATATGTAAAGTAAAGAGAAAAGCACTTTCTTTGACTGAAAAATTGGATGTCTTAACCCCTTCGGGATGAGCGTCTTTTACAGAATTTTTAATCTTTTATCACCGTTTTTTTTAAAACAGAAATTTTTGCCTAATTGAATTGGGAAAATGCTCGAATTAAATAAGGCAAAATTTACAATAAAAATTTACTGGTGAGAATAATCACTGATTCTGAGCTTACATGGCACGTATACCGGCCGCTCGTCCCCAAGAGGTTAAAGAAATAACGACACCGAGAATGTGATAAGCAAGACTGTCTTTGTCAAATCTGTGGGAATACAGGACGAGTCAACACTTCGAGCTCTGTTATAAAATAGACAGAAAATTGAAGACAGTGCATCAGCTGGAGGCTCTGCAGAAAGAAAATTAAGGTGGTAAAATTCGAAGAATTGGAGAAGATTTTATTTGAGTGGTTCACCCAAACCCGATCGACGAGAATCCCAACTAACGGATCATTGGCCTGCGAAATTGCTACACGTCTTGGAGTGGATTTCATGCCTTCATCATATACGGCATAATTTAATAGGAAGGTATGTAGAGAGTCGACAGCTGTGAATGTAGATGATGTCAATTGTTGGAAAAATAACGTGCTCGCGCCATAATTGAAAAAGTACTCAAGATGCGATATTTACAATGTCGACGAGATGGGTCTTTCTTTTTAAATTAATGCCTGGTAAAATAATAACGGTTAAACGTGAGAAATGTTCTGGAGACAAACTGAGCAAAGAACGTATCATTGTTCTCGTTGGATCAAATATGAACGGAACGGATAAATTAAAACCCCTCGTCATCGGTAAGTCTCGGAATCCTCGCTGCTTTAATAATGCTAGAAATCTGCCGTTCGATTTTGAAAGTCAAGCCAAAGCATGGATGACATGCGATATATTTGTTAAGTAGATCCTCAAAGTTCGATGAACGAATGAAAAAGGAGTCCAGGAAAGTATTGTTATACGCCGACAACTGTCTCGCCCATCCCAAGGATATCCCCAGCTTAGAAAACATCGAACTAGTCTTTTTACCAACCAATGCAATTGCACTCCATGTAGGGAAAATCGGCTTTTCAAGGACAAACGTCCTATTTTCATTTTCCCTTGGTTACCATAGTTACTAACCTAAAATAACTGCCGAGGAGTGACCAACGAAGGAATAAGGAAGAGAGGGCGTTTGTCCTGGAAAAGCCAATTTTTCCTGCAGGGAGTATAGCGTGGTTCAATCCATGGATCAAGTCATAATTCATGTTCTAAAAATGAAATAACAAAAGTCGTGTCCTTGTACGTCATCTACACCAAATAGATCCTCGCGATAAGGATCTGTTCTGCCCAACTTGTGAGCCTATTAACTTCTTGGATGCCATGCATTTCCTGAGTACGTCCTGGGAAGACGTAACATCAACCACCATTCAGAACTGCTTCTGTAAAGCCTTTGACGTCGACGGCACTTAAAACGTTGACATTGCTGAAGAAAAGCAGTATCAAGAAGAATGCAAAGATTGGGATTCATTTGTCAAAACTGACGATCAGGTTGTAACAAGTGAAGTTCGTTCTATCGCGGATATAATCGCGGACGTCAAAAGTTCCAATGAATTTAGGCCTTCAGAAGACGCAGATGACGACGCGGATGAAGAAACGAATGTACCAGCCATACCATCATTCGCATCTGTAATGAGCTCGTTCAGCGTACTTCGACTGTACGCCTCTCCGATGGATGCTGGTCCCTCCGTCGAAGATTTTTTCTACCACAACAAAAGGCAGAAAATTTCGTGATAAAATCCCGCCCTACGTTGCACCAAACCAAGGTAAACGACTTTTTTTCAACAAACTAAAACTAAATCACGTACTTTAATTTTGATAATGTATCAAATAATTTTTGTATCTTGCATGCATTTAGTTTGTCTTTCTAAAAATAGATTATAAAAAATTATTATTTTTCTTCTTTAACACTAGAATGACGGCAAGGGGCCATTTTGGCCCGAACCAAATGAATATATTTCGGTTCGAACCCGAAATTTCTTTATAAAATCAGCTTAAAAGACTCAAAGAAAAAAATGGGTTAATTAGAGAAGTTAAACACTTTTAAATAAATATTCTGGTGCTAAATATTTTTATAAAATTTCCCGTCTTTCTAGTGTTAAGTATGCAATGTATTTCAGTTTCTGTTTTCTAAAGATTAACAAAAATTTCGTTTTATTTTATTTATTTTTTTTTTTTAATTTGGCAGTGAGTACTGCATAAAGGGATTTTAATTCCGTTATTGTACAAACGATGACTCAATAAAATTTTGGAGTAAAAAGAAAGTTATTCTTTATTTCAGAATCTTAGACTTAAATTTCCTAGAATATCTAGAAATCGTTAGAAATGGGTAAAATGAGAGTTATAAATGGCTAAATACGTTAATAACAATGTGCACTGGCTTTATATGCATTATTACTCGAGAATCTATGAAATCTGGATAAGATACGATCCCGCTTAAGATACGAAATGCTCTCGGTCCCTTGATTCGTATCTTAAACGAGTTTCACTGTAGTTGGATGTGCCAATCCCAAAACTTTCTTCTATCTCATACATCTTAATATTTCAAAAGGTAGTTTACAAATGTCAATACTTCAATATTGTACCAACTTTGATTTTCATCTAAAATTTCTGCTCCAGTCAATTAATCAGAATAAGAATAAGTTTATCTCTATCATGATATTTATTAAAATCAATAATTTTTTTTGTTATTCTGTTGTACATCAGCTGTTTGTGATAGCAATCTTAGCAGTATGCTTCACGAGCCGCCAATATACTGTACAAAATAACTATGAAAAATTGAAAAAAAATTACGAAAATCGCTATTTCAGTGCCATCTTCTGGCGGAATATTTCCAAATTCAAGGAGAAACTGTTGCCCATAGCCAAAAATATGCACACAAAAATTGTTCAATTCTGTGCATAGCTTCATGCACTTTTTGAAGGTACAAGAATGAAAATGGAACAAAAATTGCTATTATAGTGCCCCCCCCCCCCTTCTGGCAGAATATTTCCAAATAAAAGGATAACCTGCTGGACATAGCCAAAAACATACACAAAATTTTTTGTTTAATTATATGGATAACTTCATACACTTTTCGATGGTACAATAATGAAAATGGCACAAAAATTGCAATTACAGCACCCCCTTCCAGCAAAATGTTTCCATATTGAAGGTAGATCTGTTGAGCCTAAAACATTCACAAAAAAATTGGTTCAATTCTATGCATAACATCATACACTTTTTGATGGTACGATGGTGACACACAGACAGACAGGCATTTTATATAAACATGTTTTTGGAGATCTCTGACCCCTAAAACGTGTAAATCTGTCGAAAAAAAATTCAATTGTAGTACTTTCTTCTTTTGAAGATAGAAGAAAGTAAAAATAGGTTTGTTTAATTGTTTAACTTAAAAGAAAAAAGAAAATTAATAAAGTCATATTTTAATAAACAACTTAACCCCCTGACCGCCGAGCAAAAGGGCAGAATTGCAATGTTTTTTTCTCTGTAATTTTCTAATAAGTGTAAAAAAAGATTATTTTTCTAATCAGATATAAAAATTTTAATTATGCATTTCAGTACAAGCCTTGAGAGTGTTAATCATAACAAAATATTTTAAAACTGCATTATATTTGTAGAACTATATTAATTTAAAAAATGCTTCTACTGCAGTAAAACCTACAGCTTAATGAACGGATATATCAGTTTGCGGCGGTGAGAAGGTTAATTTTGTTTTACAATCTGAAAGTAAAGGTACAATTTTCTAAAAGATGTAAACATAAATTCTTAAATTTACTATAAAGAGTTCAAATATTAGGAAAACTGGCAATTCTTTAAACTTTTTTTTCCCTTTTACTCATGAATAGGGAACTTATTATATTTTTGATATTTTGCATTATAAACAAAAGTTGTGCGGCATTGTTTAAGGTCAAACGATTTCTGTTATCTTTAATATTCGCTTTGCTGCACTCTGCCAGATATCCGGCGGAGAAGTCGGATATCCGATGGGGTTTCGGATATTGAAAAATCAGCTGGATATTGGATATTTGCCAGATATCCGTTGCATCTCTATATTTTTTCTAGTGTGAACAAAAATGTGATTCAAAAATTTAATTATTTAGCTATTTTATGACTTTTAGAGCCGTTTATGTTATAAAATACTGATCAGATCTGCATTATAGGTATAAGTTGCACCAGCTTACAAAAATATTTTTCCACATATTTCCCTCTTTCCAATAAAAAAGAAACACTAAAGACCCAAGTTGTTTTGCTCTGTCTCTCCATTTTTACTGTTTCCTCTCCTCCCCTGGTGTTCTTCCTATAGGGGAGAGGGGGCACATGTGAACAATTTTTACATTTTTGACTGTTTCTCAAAATTGTTATGAGCTATTGAACCAAAAATTGATTTATATTAATATTTACAATTTGTTTGTTCTTTTGGTGAAACTTTTGGATGCATTTATCAAGAATTTCTAACTTATATCATCATTCTAAAAATTGTCTAAATTTGTTCACATGTACCCCGGGGGAGGGGTAGATGTGAATATACCTGGGGCACATGTGAACATATGCATAAACAAGATAAAAATAATTTTTTGTGAATAAATACTGTGATAAAAACTAATTAGATGCCTTCTATCTATTTGTGTGAATATATCAATAAATGTTTCAACATAGATACAAGAAATTATTCATAAAATTGTACACTGATATACCTACTCCTTTTGAGTCCCTTTTAATTGTTAACTTACTTCCAGTAAATTAAAACTGTGAAGCAATCCTAAAAACATATAATTTATAGCTCAATGTTTGACAAGGGTAATTAAATTTTAAACTAAAAAAAAATGCATTCACAGACTTCAAAAATACATTTTTGAACTGTTCACATCTGCCCCCATGTGTTCTGTTCACAAGTGCACCATCTACCAACTTCAGCCTAACTTATTATAAATATATATTTTTAATTGAAATAAGGAAACAAAACTTTTTGTAGACTTACCTTTTAATGCCACTATAGAATGCAATACTGATATTCTACTTTAAAAAATGTGTTGAATGATTTTTTATTTCAATAACTTAGAAGACTTTTTTACTTCACACCTTCTAAAACAAGCAAATTACAACTACCAGAAATCAAAATGGCTTATTGTTCTGAAAATTCAGCCAAAAGATGGTAACAGTACTATCATTTACTGGTAATTTTTTAAATTTTTTTATTTCAAATTAACCCTTTGTATCACCGTGTTGCAGATCTGCAACATACCCAAAACGTCATTGCTATTTCAACAGTAAATTTCAAAAGACGATTTTGTTGATTGTTGTTATTCTATTACACTACTATTAACATAATTATTTCATTAAATCTACAACAAATGTCTATACTGATTTTTTTTTTTTTTTTTTTTTTTGCGCCAAAGTTTGATTTATCGCTTGATCGGCTACACATGATTTTTGCTGAATTAAGCTTTGAAATACAGGGGTTAAAAAAGTATGCAGACGTCTACAAGTATATTGTTTTCAAAGGTGAGTTTAAATTCTTTATTTAAAGACCATTTTCGAGCTAGGAAATTTATAATATGTATAAGATAAACGTAAACTTCTGTTTGTTGCAGATCTGCAACAACGCGCCATATCTTCTCTTCTAATGGATTTTTTGAAATATCAAAAGAGCATCAAAAATATGTTCTAATGGTTATTTAAGTTGCATTTCTTTCAGAAGAGCAAAATTATTGAAAAGGGGAAACATTAGTCTGTTTTTATATTTAATTGCTATAGGGTAAGTTAGGGATCTCCCCCATCCCCCTCTGTAAAATTAACACCAAGTCCAAAGCTAACAAAAAAGGGAAAGGTCTCGTAGTAGAAAAAAGAATTCAACAGAAAAAGTATAGAGCGCTTACTCAACATATTCCACCAAAACAAGTGCTCCTAGACGAAATTGGGCACTGATCATAGCGGGTAGAAAGAAGAATACGTTGTAAATACCCCAGTTGTAAAAACTTTAATCAAACTGTTTGTGAGAAATGTGGTGTGGAACTTTGCTACAACAAAACTAACAATTGTTTCAAAAATTTTCGTGCAAATTAAAATTTTAAATATTTTCAGTTTTTGTGCCCTTTGGCAAGATGTTGCAGATATGCAACAAACCCATTTTTCCAAATAAAATTTTATTTTTCTGTTCTGAAATTTTTTTTTTTCCCATGCTTAAAATGATGCATTTTAATATCTGTGTAAGAATTTTTTAAATCGGGGTTGTTGAGTTACAAAGGGTTAAGTGAGTGAAATATGTACTGTTCACATGTGCCCCCCTCTCCCCTATATGTTATTATTCTTTGTTTTGTATGTAATTTTTGATTCAAAATATAATCATGAAAATAGTAATTTGAAAAGAAATCACATGCTTTTTGTGATTTATTGGCAGCAGGTTTGGCAGTTTTTTTATTCATGATGTTTTTTTATTCTCATGCAGTGTTGTAGTAATTAAAAAAAATAGAAGGTATACAGATAGTCCAATAGCCGGCAGCACAAAAACCTATGTTATCAAGCACAAGAAAAAAAACCTTTATTTTATAGAAGAGTAGAAGTAGGGGAATCTAATGATCCAACCCTGCCGGAAGTGAAGTGGCGCATAAGCCAAAAATTAATACCACCACTGGTTGACTCGTAGGTTTATCATTGTGTTTTCCTGCTCCCAGTCCTCCATGTTTTCATATCTTTGTTTGTAGGACAAACAGAATGATAAACCTACGAGTCAACCACTAGTGGTATTAATTTTTGGCTTATGCACCACTTCACATTCGGCAGACATGGATCACTAGATTCCCCTATTTCTACTCTTCAATAAAATAAAGGTTTTTTTCTTGTGCTTGATAACATAGGTTTTTGTGCTGTTGGCTCTTGGACTAAAAGTTCGACTAAGCTTTAGAATAACAAATGTACAGTCATGGAAAAAAAAAAGGAAACACCCCCTACTAACTCTGCAACAAATTATTGTAGAAGAAAGTTACTGATACTAAATGATTGGAAATAATCTACTTTTAAATGATGTGTATAAAATTTGCTTAGGGGCCATCTAATCTACATATCAAAACGAACCCAAACTTTGTTTTTTTTCAATAGCAATACTCAAGTTTAATACCATAAATAAATTCTACCCCCTTCAATTAGCCTAAAACAATTTTTCGTGAAATTTGTGCAATTAGTTTCTAAGATATTAATTATTTTAAAACTAGTGTAAATGCCCATCCTAGGACGGTGGGTAAAAATTATGTTTTTCACTTAAAACTTGAAAAACTGCTAAAACAAATAATTGACAATATGGAAGCGTTTAGATGAGCAAAGTTCGGCTAGTTTATGTTCTAATAAACACACAATTAGCATTTACAATATTTCTGGTTAAACCAGGTTTTCCAGCTAATATACTATAACAAAATTAAGATTTCTTAATAAAACAAAAATTTAATAAATATGCAATAAAAGTGCGTAATTAAAACAGTCTGCTGCAACTATTGAAATAATACTATTTTTTTAATAACACTTTGAAATTGTATTTTATCGTTTACCCCCCCCCCCCCTTCCTCGCCTCCTCCAAATTTTTTTTAATATGTATATTGATTAATAAATAAGTATCTCGGGTTGAATCCCAACCGTCTAATCCCCTAAGCTTCTGTCCTCCTGATGCAAAGCTATAAATCAAAAATTATTAATTTTACTTTTCGTATAAATATTAATTTTTTACTTTTAAAATATAAAATATGTTTTTTTTTTTTTTTTTTAAGTTTAAATTTACATATACCTGTATATAGAAAAGGAAAATATAAGTAATGTGTAATTTAAAAATAAGTTACAAAGTAATAAGCCTAAAATATTTAAATTGATTACTTTTTAAAAGAAAGTCAGTTTTATCAATTTTTTGCAGGAAAAAAAAAGGATATTTTAAAAAATACCATATCATTGTTTTCTGTGAATCACTTTATATGAGAAATAAATTAAAATTCCTTACATGTTGCAAAGAAAACTTAATATGATTGCAACTTAATACTTGAAATAATCTCAAGTGACACTTGGCGATTTATTTTGCTGGTGTAATGCGATGTGCCTTGCACTGATTTGTTAAGAAGAAGTGTCTACTACTGCTCAATTATCAGGACTTGTAACCTTAAGTAATCGCGGGATTCTTGTTTCTTGTCAACCAATGGGAGAATGGATCCTTTTCCCCTTGAGTTTCTTCCTGGGAGACTGGTAAGATTGATGGATTCGCCCTGCCCAGCGTTACACTGGCTTTTATTATATAGAGATGACCTAAATTTAGGGGCTGTATCAAAATTGAAGTTTGGTATTCAATTGTTGAAATTCTGCAGAATGACCATTTCACTCGCTAAAAATGTTTTGACTATTTCCAGCCCAAATGCTCCAATAAAACGAGTAAAATATATTATTTTCAAATTATGCTTTTCTGCACATCATAGTTAAACCATCATTTTCTGGTTTTTTAAATATAATTTGACAACTTTGAAGTTGTGAATTCCCATAAAGAAGGACATAATACCTAAATATAAATCTATCAAAAAAATTGTAGGTTGTAATTCATATTTTTTTCGAATACAGTAGACTCCCTAAAATCCGCACATCTTTACAGATGTACTCAATGACACTTTCATTTCAGATGTAGGGGTAAAATTACAGAATTTTTTAGTTTCATTTTATCCCGTATGTATTTTAATATGTAATTCTTAATAATATGACTGAACTCATGGTTTTCCATGAAAGGAGTATAAATTTATTTAAAAAAAATTCAAGACATTGCTGATATCACTGGTAATCAATCTTTTTACCAAATATATTATGTATTAATCAAGCTTTTTTGGTTATTATTATGATGATTTTGATGTGAATAGTAGTAATTTTAGTATTTTTTGAAAACTGCAAACTATAGAGATATGCCAAAAAATTTATTTTTTTTACTAGTCAGCGGCATTTTGCAATTTAGCAAATTACTGCATTGTATTAAGTTCTATTATATATCAAACTTTCCTCTTGTATATATTTCTTAATTTCATTGGGAAACAAGTATGAAAATGCATTGTAGTAATAGCAATTGTTGGCTTAAGTTTAAGTATATGTTTTTGTAAAGTTAAGTTTATTAAAATAAAAATACATTTCTATATTTTCCCAATTAGTTTTCCCAGTTTCTCTGCTCAACCAATAACAATGTTTTTTCAAAGAAACAGTAAAGTTTCAATTGCTTGTTTAAAAATGTTTAAAGTTCATTTAAATGTCTGTAAAGATATCAGTTTACTATTTTTGAATATTAATTACTTACTTGGAAGATGCTATGAACTTTATTTTACAGTTGTACAAAGTGTGTACTTTCACTAGCCTACTTGCTACATCACAACCTTGTTTACATGTGACTATGGTTGGTTGGCTTCATGGTTGACTGGGTGTGTGGCAGGGAAACCATCTCATGTCAGTTAACCTGCAGTTAGTTGGTTTCACTGCTTCACACTTGCAGTTTAAATTTGCATATTAACTTTTAACTGTGTGCTTTAACCTCCTTTTCTTTTAGTATTTAAGCCAGTTGTTTTGCTTGGAGGTGGGCAGTGGCTGGTGCAGTTGCAGTTGCAGGTGCAGTTGAACATGGCGGTTTTTGAAGCTGTCTGGTACAGCAATACAAATTTGAATTTTACTACTTAGGCATGAGGCCAGCCAAGCCATGGAAAAGTTATATGGTTGTTATTGCATTTTTCCTGTTGTTATACTAACAAGTTTTTACTTCAAATTACACTAACCTCTGAAAAATAAAATATGTTACTTCTTTTAAAAACTGTTTTTACTGATGGTTTTCTACACCAATGAAGATAGATATAATTTTGATAACATAGTGATCCACGGCCCAACAGAAATCAACTATTTTTGCAGTTGCGTGAATTTTGTCATAACAATTTTCATCTGTACGTTGCATTTGCTGGCTGATAAAATAAATCCTTGGCTGGTAAGATTTTCTAGGAATGCCGTACCTCTGCTGTTAAAAAAAAAAAAAAAAAAAAAAAAAAAAAAAAATACTGTAATAATAGAAATTTTTTTCATTAAAAAGCTCAGTATTAAGAGGCTACTTCACTCCTGCGGAAACACCTGCTCGCTATACTTCAATTTTTCTTCAGAGACGTTTTCCCTTGACAGTCATCTTTACTTTTGATGTGGAAATCACATATGCGAGCATCTTTTCTGGTGTTTCTTACTTCATTTCTGTTCTGTTCTGTGACTTATTTACAGTCGTGAGGAAGTATTGGTACTAATTTCTCCGTTGATTTCTGCGAATTTTGTAAATTAGCTCGGCTTTTACCAGGGTTCGGTGATATGTAATCAGTGGATATATATCATGAAGTGTATCCGATATTTATTTTTTTTCAAACATCATTATATTTGATATTTTCATACATTTAATATTTACTTTCAAAATATCATCTTATAAGACATTTTTTATATTTTCAGTCAAAAGAAGTGTAAATGAATTTTCCAACTTTTATTGATTATGGAGTTTTCTACTTAAAGAATTTTACCCTCTGTCAGTGACTTTGTTACTCCCCCCCCCCCCCCCCTTATCAAATTCTGTTTCATCTTCACCATCACTGTCACTCTGATTCATAAATAAGTAATCATCTCTCTATCTAGATTGTTAGATATAATACATTTTTTAAACGACGTTTGAATTAGATCTGGATTAATTGCATTTCATGCTTTTATTATCCACTCGCACTATTTCTAGACTGGCATGACACATTTGGCCTCCTTTTGTAAAAGTTTGTCATCTTCTAACATTTATGTATACCTTGTCACTTTAGTATACCATTGTTCAAAAGCCTATGAAAATCCTTGGAATGAATGACATCAAAAGATAAGAGCATCGCATCTGTATGTACATTTCAGGTTTCTTTGTAAAGAAAAGAGTGCATGTTATATGGTAAATATAACTAAAAGTAGAAAAATACAGTTTCAAAGTGTATTATACGCCAGATTTTATGGTACACAACACAAATTGTAAATTACTCTTAGATTGTTCACAAATATGAATATTTGGACTAGCCATTGAAGAAATAAAGCACAGAAAGAAAAGATACCAAGAGAAGTAATATAATCCAAGCACTGGTATTGTGGCACATGGAAATACAATGAAGTAGTTTTGGACGATTCTATTACTATATAGAGGTGAGAAAAAAAAAATGAGAAGGGTCCTTCATGAAACAAAGAATTTTGTGAAGGGTTCTAAGATGAAAAAATTGTCAAGGGTCCTGTTTTAAGCTAAAAAAATTATGATGGGTTCTGTTTTATTGCAAAAAAATTGTGAAAGGTCTTGTTTTAAGATGAAAAATTTTGTAACGTGTCCTGATTTAAGATGAAAAAAATTGTGAAAGGGTTCTTTTTTTCAACAAAGAATTTTGTGAAGGGTCCTGTTTTAAGCTGAAAAAAATTGTGAAGGGTACAGTTTTAAGATGAAAAAAAAAAAAAAAAAATGTGAAAGGTACTGTTTTAAGATGAAAAAAAATGTAAAAGTTGCTGTTTTAAGATGAAAAAAAATTGTGAAGGGTCCTTTAAAGGACCCTAATTCTTCTTAAACAGATCCCTGGTAACGCTTGCATAATAATTTAATTATAAAATTTTCTTAATCTTTTAATATTCATGTGTAAATATATTTTTCAATTGATAAGTGTTTGGAAATATTATTATTCGGGCTTCTGAAAATAGACTTATTCGAAACATGAAATAAACTTCTATTGATATAAAGAAATTTTTTCAAACTGAATGAATTTATTCAAAAGAATAAAAAAATCGAAAGAAAAGTCTTAAAAAAATTAAAAAAATTATCGGACACTGCAAACTGTAATCTTGTCATGCACATGCCTGCAAAAGATGGTTAAACTTTCTTGGAGAGTGTTAAAAATGAAAAAAAAATGTAATGAAAATAAAAGTATTTTAGTGTTATTTAGATTACGAACGGCTACAAAAATATTCTTAGCTGACTGCATCATTTAAAATATATTTAGTGTTCAGAAATCCCCCCCCCACACACACACTTATAAATAGTTCTTATAAATTTCTTGATAAATTTCACGTTTTAAAAAGAATCCCCACAAAAGATAGTTATTTTAGAATATTTGTACCTGATATTTCCCCCCTCATTCAATATCTCCCCCTTGATTTTAAATGTAATTGCGTTATGTGAAATAAAATAGTGTTTATACGGCAATAATTTCAATTTTATACTTGTAAAAACTGTAAAATGAATCTGAATATAAAAAAAAAGAAATATATCTAAATAAAATATTCATTTATTTTCTGAAATCGTTTTAGTTTTTGCACTCTTATCATAAACAGATTAAAATTCTTTTTATGGCTTTTAATGTTATCGAGGGTATCCACAAAGCAGCGGCTTTGATCTACGCTAAAAGCGAAGACGGTTGAAAAAAAAATTCTTTAGACCTGAAACTCACTGGAAATGATCAAATGTAGCTCTCAGCCGAAAGGAGGTGGGGGGTGGAATCGAGACAGATAATTGGCCCTTGTCAATCATTTGAATTTAGACCATCCTTCCAATTTAGCTAAAACGCGAGCGGCCATCTTGTTTTCATTTCGCCTGTGACTGCAGTGTCCTCTTAACCGGCTACCTACAAGTTTAAACAAATGCGATCGAGATAAACTATACGGCATTTAGAAGCTATAGAGCTTCCGTTCTCCACTGAATTTTTGGATTTGTAAAAATTCGAAGTATTGTTAGCTAAACAATAAAGTGAAATTTTAAAAATATTAGATCAAAATTCGAAAATTTAAACTTACCTCATTTTCTTGGCACGGAGTGCTACTTTTTTCATAAGGTTTAAACAGACAATTACAACTCATGAGACCAAACTACTACCTAGCGGTCATGATTGTAGAAATGTTTCTTCATATTAAATCAAGCAGTGCGTATCTTTGCCCCCACCTACTCTATCATCCCAACGGCCATTTTTGAAAACTAATCACTTCCATACACTTATATTAAGATTTTTTTAATAGAAATCTACCTCAAAGATTTTTTTCGAAAATTGTGGTATGATTGAATATAAAAGTAGTCACTTAATCCTGTCCTGTAATCAAAGAGTTATTTGTTTCGGGCTCGGATTGGGTTTTCACTACATCGAGTCATGTTCGTATTGACCCGATTTTTCAAAGAAATTCTGAATATTTTCAGATGAAAAAAACTATATACTTGAACATATATTAATAGATATCATATCTCTACATAAAAATAAAATTCATGTTAGAGATAGAACTGCAGATTACACTGGGGAACAATTTTTAACTCAATTTCTGTTGACTTCGATTTTTCAGCTGTTTTTAAGTCAAAAAGGCGTTCTGATTTCAAAACTACAATTAGTTTTGTTATATCACGTCAAGTTTTTTCCTCTACAGCTTACATTAATGTGACCACTCTACGCTGAATCGGGCGTGGGTCATAGGCAGAAAAAAGCTTCAGAACTCTTAGCATCAAGACTGCACACGAAATTTTTGCTTGTAAAGGGAGCTAATGTATCGTACTTTCGATCAAGATAAAGTGAATTTCTTCAATACTTTCGAAATAACGGTGGATTTGTTTTTTGCCATAGCGTACATGGTTTAATGGAGGAGTTGGGAATTTCATCCCATACCGCGACTTAATGGAGACTGTTCATCGATAGCTCAAAGAGGAGCTTGAAATGCGTACTCCTTCACAACGGAAATTTATTTAGAGCAGTCCGAATAAGCCATTCAGTTTTTTTTTTTTGCACGAAGAATATGAGGACATAAAGGCAGCCATTGATTTATTGCACTATCACATTCTCGAGTGGATCATCTATGTTGACCTCAAAATGGTGTGCTTCTTTCTTAGCCAGCAACGTGGATATACGAAGTATCCATGTTTTTTGTGTATGTCGGACAGCAGAGCTCGTGAGAAGCATTTATTACAGTCGAATTGGCCTCCAAGATCTCACCTCAGACCTGGAGATCCAAATATTTTGCATCAGCCACTTGCCGAAAGAAAGAACATCATATTTCCACCTCTGCATATAAAACTGGATGTAATGAAGCAGTTCGTGAAAACTTTGTCAAATGAAGGAGACTGTTTCACATATCTCATTTCGAAATTTCCAAACCTGTCTTTTGAAAAAAAATAAAGGCACACATATTGTGTTCGACATATACTCGGCTACTTTTTTTATATTTCGTTTTATTTTTTTTTTTTACTTTCACCACTTTTTTGAAATCGTGAAATTCTTGTTTAATGACATATTAATAAGGGCGAAAACAGGGAAATTTTACCATTTCAAAAAAGTTGTGTCAATCAAAAAATTTCAATTAAAAAAAAGTTGCCCACTGGCAACACTTCTGGAATTCCACGCGAGCGCCATTACCGGTATTATTTGACGGCCCTTAGATTCGTCAGCTCATTAGAGACGAACATTTCCTCGGAGTAATGACAGAACTCCAAAAGAATGCTTAGTTGGCATTCAAAAACCTTCTCAAAGACTTTCATAGAAATACGCGAGTAGAAAATTATACCGAAATTGTCCAGCAACTTTTAGAGAGCTTCAAAAGGTTTGGTTGCAACATGAGCATCAGACTTCATTTTCTGCATAGCCATCTTGATGATTTCCCGGAAAATCTCAGTGCAGTCAGTGATGATCAGGGTGAGCGATTCCACCAAGATTTGAAGCTTATATGGAAGAACGGTATCAAGGCAGATGGGATGAACATATGATGGCTGACTATTGTTGAAGCATCAAGCGACATTGTCCACAAATTGAACACTCCAGGAAAAGCTATAAGCGAAAATATTTACCTTAATATGTACTTTCTTTCGTTTTGTAAAAGGATTTTACTGCTTGTATGAACACAATGTAGTGTATAGTAAGTATATACAGTCGTTGTATGAATAATATATTTGGTAATTTTTTCTTTATTTTCCTTTGTATCCACATTAAGTATGAATTTGGGGGTATCCTTTAGCTTAAAAAGTTGACGTGATAGAAGAAAACTGGGGTAATTTTTGGATTTAGATGCCAATAACTAGCCAAAAACAAGTGCCAGATCTAAGTCAACAAAATGTGTGTTCCCCAGTGTTATTTTTCCACAATTGCATTAAAATACTAGCATGCTTCATCCGCAACGCTGGTCAGTTTCTCCAAACGAATTTTGAATCGAATATTGGTGAATTTGACCTTGTGTTTTAAAGCAATATAGACCTTTACCTGTAATGTCCTATTTCTGAAAACGATACGAATGTCACTGCGCTATTATATTTCTTAATGTGTCATACAAAATTTGGGCTGTTAAGGATCAAATCTTTTAGTTGATCATTTATAGTAGGATTTGGTAAAGAAGATAGAACGATATGCAATAGGGGAAAGTAGGGGAATGGCGCTCAGAAGGTTAATCCCGCTCACCAAATATCTCTAAACAGAATAGAATTGAAAATGTGCGATAGGTATCGCCACCTAGCGAGCATGATCCTTAGTTCCCAGTGAGGATTTAGTGCCCGTCGGGAGGAAAGTATTTTTGTGTCCTCACGTTATTAGTTTGAAGTTGTTTTATTATAAAATTCTACAACATCTAACTTGAAGGTAAGTGTACACTCTTATTTTCAAATATTAATTTACCCATTATGTCTACAAAATATATACATTTAGCTGTACTTTCATGCTTTTATTTATTTTTGTAGTACGTTGTTACGCCAATTATAATGCAATAAAACCCAACATGGCGATGACGGGTAATGGCGCTCGCGTGGAATTCCAGAAGTGTTGCCAGTGGGCAACTTTTTTTTAATTGAAATTTGTTGATTGACACAACTTTTTCGAAATGGTAAAATTTCCCTGTTTTCGCCCTTATTAATATGTCATTAAACAAGGAGAATTTCACGATTTCAAAAAAGTGGTGAAAGTAAAAAAAAAAAAAAACGAAATATAAAAAAAGTAGCCGAGTATATGTCGAACACAATATGTGTGCACAATAGGTGTAAAGTGGTTGCAAAAAGTCTGCAGTCGTGTGAACAGCCCACACAACTACATATGTAACTTTTGTCTTACTTAAACGTTGTATTCAAACTCTGAGAGCAATGACCCTATCATGTCGGGCATTACCGCTCAATCGATGGTCATTTAAATAAAACGATAAAAAAAATTCCTAAAACTTTTATGAAAATTAGTTGATTGCAAACTGTTCCTTATGATTTGGAGCTATACTTCGTTAATAAAATATTGATTTTTTTGTCCAAATTGACTAGCTATTCATGTTTTCCCTTAAGTGAGCGCCATTCCCCTACTTTCCCCTATACTAAAAGAGTCCCTGAATGTATCTAACAATGCAAGTCTCATCAAAATCCGTTAAGCAGAATTTTTTAAAAGGTTAATCTTTTATAATTGGGTTCACCTGATTATTGAACTTCCTTCTATAATTATATAACTAAGCAATGCAGAACAATATGTTATGTACTGAAACGTTTACTGAAAAAGTATCATAACTAACAATGCATGTCACATCCTCATCTGTTTTGAGACATCAGCTTTTGAGACAAGCTAATCTTTCATACCTCATTATAGAATTTTTCCCTTTAATTTTATAACTAAGCGACATAGAACGTTATTTTATATACTAAAATCTTCTCTGAAAAATTGTGTGACTAACAGAGCAAGTTCAATTGAAATCTATTCAGCAGAAACTTTCTTAAAAGCTAATCATTCATGATTGGATTTATCTGATTATAGAACTTTCCTAATTCTATAACTAAACAACATAGAACGATATATTACTAAAACCTTCCCAGAAAAATTATCTAACTAACAGTCCAAGTTCTATCAAAACCTATTCAGCACATCTCAAATTATAAGCTGCCGGAACGAAATTCTAGTTTGCATTTTATATTTGGAAATTTTTTGGCGGTTTTCGGAATGATTGGAAATTACAGTCCTCATCAGATCGGGTAACCCGATTTTACCCGAATTCGAGCGGCGGGTCAGTTCAGGTTTATGCTATTTTTTTCACTTTGTATAAAGTTGACTTTAAACGTTTCAGGTTATGCTTTGTCTCTCTTTGTTCGGGTTCGGGATGAACCGATTTTTCAAAAGGAAGTCCTGAATATTTTTCAAATGAAAAAGCTATAGGGGAGATGGGGGCACATGTGAACAGGGGGCAGATGTGAACATCACAGTTTTTCAATAGTTATTATAAGTTTTTTTATTTGAAAAAAATTACCAAAGATGGCAGCACCTGTAGACATATGGTAAAATTTTTTTGAAGCTTTTCAACTTTTTGTTTGCCTTCAGTAGCCAAAACACTATTTGTAGATGTCAAATGTAAAATGTTGGTTTCAACTTTGGTAAGTGATAAAGTTTATTTATTTAGTTAGTTATTCGAATTTTAATGTTTTAACATATAATATGACTACTAATGAATATTTTGGGTTGGGTTGAGTTGATTGTTGACGGCCAATTATCTACACGAGGGATATAGGCCCTAGGGGGAGTGCCTTCCGTGGAGGTCTTTCTAAGGGAACCTAATCCGTATTAACGCATGGAAATCCACGGCTCGAAGAAAACCACGAAAACTCCGAACGATTAGGCCGACGGGCGCGATTGGGTTCGAACCCAGCACCAATGAATATTTTGGATAAAGTTGTTTTGTTCCCTAAAATTGATAAATGTTAATTATTTATCAATTTAACTCTAGCAGCTATGCGGGGCACTTGTGAACAGACTAGTTGGGGCAGATATGAACAGTTTACAAAAATCAAAAACTTTCTCTGTTGGGCGAATAGAAAGAATTGATAATGATAAATGTATGTTAAATTTCTGAAAAAGAATCTCAGATCCAATTCATATAATTTCCCTGAAATAGTAGACATTTCTGTCATACAAAAAAGTGATATTGTATTGAAACTTCCACTTCCACATTTGTCAGGAAGTACACAAAGAGCAAGAAGCTCATTTGAGTTCAATTATAATTTAAGTAAATTCAATGTTTCCTAAAATGCAATAAGTGTTATGTACTATTTTAGTAAACAGTTTAAAACAATATTTTTTATGTATTGTTAATACAAAGAGTATTATGACAAACAATTTTGTATATTTTTTTCTTTTCATTTGTTTCAAACTTGCAGTGATGGCTTACTTCCATCTCTCAAACAACAGCTATGAATAGGATAATTTGAATTGGGATGGATATCAGTAACATTTTTAAAATGAAAAATTTTCAAATTGATAACTAATATAATTCTTGGGTATGGTGTCAGAACAGCTTTATACATATTTAGTTTCATTTTAAACCTTTTGTTTAAACATAGCACTCAGAAACTAGAATTTTTTTTTTTAAGGTTGAATTTAACTGATAATATAAGTAATGGTTATGATAACAAATTAATAACAGGAGAAAAAGCATGTCAAAGGATATTTTTACCTTCTGTTCACATGTGCCCCACGAGTGTTCACAACTACCCCGCTGATGGGGCACATGTGAACAATTATTTGAATTTATAAAACAATTAAAAAATGTAAGAAAAACTATACAGGTGATTTTAAAAAAATTACCATGTGTAAAAGAAAGTTCTGTTTACTATACTGACTAGTTTTTATTTATAAGAATTAATCCAATTATAAGAAAAAGCTATATTTATGCGAACTGTTCACATGTGCCCCCATCTCCCCTATATCTGAGTATTAGTGGGAGCACATGCGTTCATCTTTGTACATAAGCGATAAAATTGTAGACTAATTTTCCATAAATGTAATAAAATAAAGATTCATTTTCTTTCACTTTCGCTTCGGATATGAATATTTCAGGTTTGGGTTACAACCCCGAAACTAGAGTTGAGTCTCGGGTTCACGACATTTGTTGAGTTCGGATAGCGAAGCCATGGTCTCTGAATGGAGGTAAAATTAGTATTGAGCCTATGGGAATAAATTTCGTTCCATGAAAAAGGATCGTTCAGGGAGGTGGTCGCACGGGGAGGTTTCACTCTACTCCCATTTTTAGAAAAAGAGGTCTAACTAGAAAGACAAGAAATTCGCCAATCAATCATTAGTAAAATTTTAAAATTATTATCAAAAGTTCCATTTATTATTTTTTTTAACTATAATAATTTATTTTTATTAAATAAAATTTTAAAATTCAGCATACAATAGCAATTTGCTATTAGAGTTTGATTTTAAATATGCAATTAAATATTTATACAGTATACTTAATCTTTAACTGATATCACAAAAATTGTCACATAACTAGTGTGAAGCGGTCTGTGAGTCCGCTCCATCAAAAGATGAATAAAAGCCGCAATTAACTCATAGGATGTTGTTTTTGTACAGGAGTGTTATAATTAAAATTCACCTATTCAACAGTCTCTGGTGTTAGTATTAAATTTCCAAACGAAACAAAATGTCAGTAGTGTTTGTAGAAAAACTGCAATTTGCAAGTTAAACTATGAAAATTGAAAAAAGCTCCGGTCTGTGAGACCGGTAACATCAGTTAAAAGTTAACTCATGAAACAAACGTCTTTTCTACTCGTGCTGCAGTAGGGGAGACCGGGGGAATGGCGCCACTCGGGGTTATGCCGCCACCTCGCCTAGTTTAAAAACTAACGGCAGTTTGAGATAGTGAATGCGCCTGCACTATAGCGGCCAACAATAGAAACAGTGCCTAGAGTGAGAGTGATTTTGTTGTGCGTCGTTCGTTTATTCTAGTGAAAAATGTAGTTTTCATCTAGTTGCTTCTTATTTTGGAGCTTCAAATGAGTAGAGGTAAGTACCTTTTATTCTAAAATTAGGTACTTAAGATAATATTATCCGCAATCAACATGCATTCGCCGATATTTTGATGCAATTTGTTGAAAAAGTTCGGTTCTTCTTTTAGCTTTGCTGGGGGTTTTCCGCTATATTGTCCTCTCGGGGTAATGCCGCCACCATGGCAAAGAGCGACTTTTCCAATTTCAGTTAAATTGCAAGCTTAGCACATTAATAAATCTAGTTTAAGGAACATTGTAATTATTCAGTATTTTGCTAAATTATTACATTCTAAATATTTTCAGTAGGTTATGTGTCTTCTAGTATTCATTTTATGTATTTACTAGGTCATTAAAGAGTGACGTCATTACCCAGATACAGTGGCGGAATCACCCTAGTGTCGTGGGTAATTCCGCCACTGTACAGAGGGTGAAAGAAATTTTTTTATGTGTACTTGCTTTACAGTTATGATTACGGTTAAATTTATACAGATACTAAAGATAATGATTCAGCTTTGGAATTTTTACTATTAAAAAATAAACATTTTTTTGAGGTGAAAAAATTTAAATTCCCTTAAGGTGTCGCCATTCCCCCGGTCTCCCCTATTCAAAGAACAGATGAAAATTATGTTTGGTCCTTCTCCAGTGGCGGGCGGTGACCCAAATAAGTGAAGAGTTCTGACTTACTCATCAAGTTATTTTCATTCATAAATGTATAAAATTTAAAGCTGTTCTTATTGATATACTGAGAAATAGAATAATGTTTTCTCTTTTTCTTATAAAGGTAAAAGATCTTGATAAAAATGTAATAATTTTTAGTTTAAAAAGCACTTAGCGGTTTTGAAATTTTATGGGGATTTTAACCTTTAACTGATGTTACCGGTTTCTCAGACCGCGGCTTTTTTCTATTTTCATAGTTTAACTTGCAATTTTCAGCTTAACTACAAACACTACCGGAATTTTGTTCCGTTTGGAACTTTAGTACTATTACCAGAGATTTTGAATAGGTAAATTTTAATTATAACAGTCCGGTACAAAAAGTTTAGTACAAAAACACCATCCTATGAGTTAATCATGCCTTTTATTCATCTTTCGATGAAGCGGTCTCACAGACCGCTTCACACTAGTTATGTGACAATTTCTGTGACATCAGTTAAAGGTTAACCTTTAACTGATGTTACCGGTCTCAGAGACCGGTGCTTTTTAAAATTTTCATAGTTTAACTTGCAAATTTCAGTTTATCTAAAAACACTACTAAAATTTTGTTTCGTTTGGAACTTTAATACTAACACCAGAGACTTTTGAATAGGTGAATTTTAATTATAACACTCCTGTACAAAAAGTTTAGTACGAAAACAACATCCTATGAGTTAATCGTGGCTTTTATTCATCTTTCGATTTAGCGGTCTCACAGACCGCTTCACACTAGTTATTTGACAATTTCTGTGACATCAGTTAAAGGTTAACAACGTTTATTACATTTATATAGGATAAACAAAAAGACTTTTGCTTTTGAACAAAGGATCTGTGAGGATGTGACTGATGAATTTGTAAATAGAAAAGTTAAAAACGTTCAGACCATTGGAAGAAAAACTCAGCAAAGTGCTCTAAGCTTTGCAAAACGTTCTAAATTACACAACTTATTGAAAATATATTACAAGAGTAAAATTAGGTTAAAAAGTTGGTTGTTGGTTTCCTCAGGGCTTAAAATCGATCCATTTTTGGGGGGGGGGTGTATTCCGATCCAAACTGCTTATTTACCGATTCATTTTTGCTCTCAAACGCATCAAACTGGGAAATTCTCTTATTTAGAACCTACATTGCTTCTCGATTTTTTTGAAAAATGCAGAACATTTTATAAAAAATGCTGTCAAAGTTGGCGTTTTAAACAGAATTTTCCAAAGCGGGAGACCTGGGAATGAAAAAAAAAAGTCATATTGAAAGAATAATTGTTTAAAAATCAAACTCTAATTAATTGAGCGAAAAATGAAATCTCACGGCCTCTTATACATTTCTTCAAAAATCACCTCAGCAAGTTTCATGTTTTTACTTTTAAAAATGAATCTGAAAATGTCTCAGAAAATTCCGAGTTGTTGAGGCTGGAAAAATATTGGTTTCTATACAACATTTGCAAATAACCTTTGAGTTACGTTTCGACAAGATTTGCAAGAAAAATCTAAAAAAAAAGATTTTTGTTTGAAAAAAGTGATTTTTAAGGGGACCAATTGCAGGGCTCCCATTGGTCCATTTTTAGAATATCAGTTTTTCTGAAAACTTTTTTTACAACATTTGCTATAAAAATTAACTTCTTGGGTAGGTTTCTACAAAACTTGTAAGAAAGAGCTAAAAAGAAGATTTTTTAAAGCGGTATTAAAAAAAGAAAAAAAACAGACCTAGTGGGAAGCCTGCATTTGGGAACCCTGTTTCCTGAATAGAGTAGGTGGGGGGCAAAGATACGCACTGGCTGATTTAATATGAAGAAACATTTCTACAATCATGACCGCTAGGTTGTAGTTTGGCCTTAAGTGTACTAGTTGTGTGTTCAAACCCTGTGAAAAAATTAGCACTCCATGCCAAGAAAATGAGGTAAGTTTAAATTTTCGCATTTTGATCTAATATTTTTAAATTTTCACTTTATTCTTTAGCTGACAATACTTCGAATTTTTACAAATCCGAAAATTCAGTAGAGAACGGAAGCTTTATAGCTTCTAAATGCCGTATAGTTTACCTCGATCGCATTTGTTTAAACTTGTCAGTAGCCGGTTAAGTAAAATACTGCAAAATGGGGTAAAATTACGCATCTATCTTGGGGCAAAGATACGCACAAGTTTAAGATTCGGGGCTTTGTCCTATCGTTTTAGCTAGATGCAAAGCTTTCCACAATTACGTTGTGGAAAGTTATTTTTTATATAGTATAAAATATAAAAGCTACTTAACTAATATAAGCTAGTTAACTACCTTTTCCTTTTCTAGTTTTTTTTTTTTTCAATTTAGAACGTAGGTATTTACCTATCTACTTTTAAAAATCAATATTCTTGTTTCATAAAACGATTTTGTTTTAAGTCTTAACCATTAACTCCTGTTAACAAAATCACAGACCGCATGCTATATTCAGTTTTCATAGTAATTTTCAATTTAACTATTGATGTTAGTTTAATTTTGATTCGTTTGGAAACTTAGTAGTATCGCTAAAGACTTCTAAATAAGGATAATTTTTATTATAATAGACCTTTACATAAAGACTAACGCAAAAACAGTATCTTATGAGTCAGTTAACCCTTTTATTCATTCGACGATCAAAGGGGTCTTTGGGACCGCTCACAGTATTTATGCAACAATTTTTGTCACATTAGAGGTTAACTGCTATTTGCAATCTCACAGACCGCTGTTTTTTTCTTTTTTTTTCATGGTTTAATTTACAATTTTTAGTTTAACTATAAATACTAGTGAAATTTACAGATGCTTTTGCATATCTCATTCGTTTTATTGGAAATGAGGCAAAACCCCACAGAAATTGGGCAAAAATACGCACTGCGTATCTTTGCCCCACGACTGCGTACTTTTATCCCAAACAATGGGGCAAAGATACGCAGAGCAATGCTTTTTAAAAATTGCAAATTCACGCAGAATTATAATTTGACAGAATGCTGGTTGATGGTGACACTTGCCTAAGGTTCTAATCTAACATTTTAATCACTCATTGCATAAATTAAAACCAATGTGTGTGTTAAAAATAAAAATGTATGGAAAGTGCGTATCTTTGCCCCCACCTACTCTATATTTATATATTTGTAGACAATGTACAAATTTCTCGTAGTTCGGAACATAAAATATCTCCTTTCTGCCACAAAACTGGAAGTTATGCTTTCAGCTTCCGATTTATATTATTATTAATTCCTCAGTAGATAAGGTGTTTTAAATTTTAACGTTTAATTCATTCCTCTATATTTTAAACCTTTGCATGCATAGCTGTATCCGCTTATTTATTAAAAAATACAGGGTATCTTATTTCAAACCGAATCCGAATTTGCGTTTTCAAAATAATGAAGATATTATAAAGCTATTTTCAACAGACTTACTTTGCTTTCCGTGAAATAGAATGATATCATGAGAAGTGCTGGGAGAGGCTGTCATTTCCATTTAAACAATAGTGAGCTTGGGCTAGAACCGAAACTAAGGGAGGGGAGGGGGCAGAGGGGCTAGTGCCCCGGGTGCCAGAACGAAGGGACGCCAAATGAAGATTTTGTTTGTCGATTTTTCTCACATCTATGATTAGCACCGTATTGTTAAAATCCTCCTGCCTGGCGTATGACAAAGTATAGAAGAATCTGAAGATGATAAGGCATAAAGATCCTGTATAAAGCGGAATTTTTTTCGAATCCGTTTTCAAGATTTTAATCAATCAATATTTGACAAATCCAAGGGCAGATCCAGCTCACCATTCAGAGGGGGGTAGGGGGGGGGAGTGATCACATCTCGTTATGAGAATTTTTTATATTGAAAGCTATTCCCAAATCCAAACTACTTTTCTGATACTTTCGCGAAGTCATTTTCATTCGTAAATACAAAAAAATTGCATTAATATTCGTAAAAATATAAAATTTACTGATTTTTTTTCAGATACCAAGAATTAAAGAGTTTCCAATTTTCTTATAAAGGCAAAGATTCGTTCAGAAAATGTTGTCAAAGTTAGTATTTTTAGCCAAGTTTTACGAGTTGACAGCCACAGAAATGTCGTCGCAGTCGCAAGGAAACAATTGGCTGCACTTCCGGAAATTCAGTTTAAAAAGTCTAACGATTGCCAACGATTGAATATGGCAAAAATTTGTATTAAATTTTAGAGGTAACTGAACCGTACACATTGGCAGCTATGTGATTCTATTAGCGTCATAAAAATTGCCGGTGTAGCTCTTCTTTCCGCTCAGAGTATTAAATAGTTTATTCAATCGAATTTATACCTTTGGAATGGATCATTTTCTTCTGATGGACTGATGGCTTCCATTATTATGAAACAGCCGTTGTAAATGAAGTGTTCGGTGAAGATGAAAGAGCAGTTGTAAAAAGTTAGAACTCTGATTTTCTGATCAGAATGGGGAAAAAAATGCACATAATTTGAAAATAATTATGGCCATTTTTTTTCTCATTCTGACCAGAAAATCAGAGTTTTAACTTTTTATGACTGCTCTTTCATCTTCACCGAACAGCTCATTTATGTCTGTTTCATAATAATGGAAGCCATCAGTCCATCAGAAGAAAATACAGGGTGTCCAGCGAATAAGACCCTGATTTCAAAATTAAATATCTCAAAAACAAAGATCAATAGAATTATGCGGTAAACGGTTTGTTTATTAGCTAAACTGTAAAAATGTTATACAGAAGTTTCAAAATTAGTTGCAAAAACCGCTAACAGATGGCGCTGTAATCGCAATGCCTATAAATTGTGTTTTGAAGTCTAGAGCACTAGCGTCTCATTTCTAGATGGCTTCTTATGGAAGAACGAAAATTGGGAAATACCACTTTTTCGTTGAAGTGATGTGCAGAAGTGAAGACATCTGGTCACAGAATTATTACATCAGCTTCAATTTTAGAGAATTTCAATTAATAGAATTTTCGATAAAAAGTTTAGCAATCATTATATACGAACTTATTAAAATATTTTATTTGGGTAATGTGCAGAAGCGGAGACATGTGTTGACAGAATTGAGATTTGTTGCAAATTTTGTTATAAGCTACTTCGGTCCGGATACCAGTATCTCTGTGATATGTCTTTTCTCTCCTAATTGGTAGATCATGGAATCGAATCCAAGTAGAGGAGGATTTGAAAAAAATGGAAATCTTTACTTTTTAATATTTATTTAAACTGTGAAAAAAGTTTGAATAAAAAAATCCTAAGTTTCTGGTTTTAAAATTTAATTAAGCTAAAAGAAACCCCTTTTTTAAAAATCATTGAGCATTTATAATAATGATTCATAAATCATTTATCATTTTTTTAAGTTGTAGAGAATAGTTTGAATGAAAAAATACAAAGTTTCTATTTTAAAAAACTTAATTAAATTAAAAAATAATTTTAATTTTAAAAACTCGTTTTCATTTTTTTTATCATTGAGCACAGAAATATGGTGCACCTTCTAGCGATAGGATCCGAAGTGTTGGAAAGGAATGCAGCATCCAAAATACTTTTGCTTTGACGTTGATGATATGACTTATCATCAATTCCTTTTAAAAAAGAAATAATTTAATGCATAATTTCTGTCTCTAAAACTTTGTTTACAAAGAAAAGAAATATATGTGTTGTGCTAAAACCAAAGTATTATGCCGTGATTTAAAAATAAATGAAAAGTGCAAAATTACTTTTTTATTTATAATAATTCAGGTATAAACAATAATATTAAAATATTATGCCGTAATTTAAAAATATAAAAAAATAAATAAAAAGTAAAAAATTATTTTTCTAAATATATGCATTTTGATTTAAATAATTATATGGCATTAAAAATTGAATTTAATAAAATATTTTAATAATTTCTTATATAATGATTTCTAAACTTTTTATTGAAAATTCTATAAATTGAAAATTTCTAAAATTAAAGCTGATTCAATAATTCTGTGACCAGATGTCTCCACTTCTGCACATCACACCAATGAAAAAGTGGAATTTCCCAATATTCGTTGTTCCGTAGGGAGCCATTCTAGGAATGAGACGTTAGTGCTCTAGACTTCGAAGCACAGTTACAAGTATTGCTATCACAGCGCCATCTGTTAACGGTTTTTGCAACTAAATTTTTAAACTTCTGCATAACATTTTTACAGCTTAGCTAATAAAGAAACCGTTTACCGCATAATTCTATTGATCTTTGTTTTTGAGATATCTAATTTTGAAATCAGGGTCTTATTCGCTGGACACCCTGTAACTCGGTTAGCCAAAATGTATGTTTGCCCCGGGTGCAAAAGGGCTAGTTTCGGCCCCGGTTTGGGCGTTCCGTAATTCGGAAATGTAGCTGACAGTTCATACGCTATCACTGAACTCACGAAATTACAGTGGTCTTCCTATACAATATGAACTTCCATAAAATATCTTCTTTATTTTTAAAGCTGTGTTCGGAAATCGGGTTCGGTTTGAAGTGAGACATCTTGTATTTTTGATAGAATAAATGGACTGCAGGGGCATAGCTACAAATATTTTTTCGGGGGGAGGGGGGAGTCGAATTCAAAGATTTCCCAACTTGAAACACATTGCTTTATTTTCTAATTGAAATGATATGTGCAATGTGTGTTCATGATAATGATACTTATAGGTACAAAATCTTTTCCAAAGAAAAATACTGAAACTAAAAACATAAAAATTATAATTATTGGTTTGTTTAATGAAAGTTTAAATACACCTCTTTCACTTAAATAATTAAAATCAAAATTAGATTAATTTCTATTTTCATATCTTGGAATCATTGAGCATGAAAATACTAAGATACCCAATTGCTAAATGAATAATTAAGGAAGCAATTTCAAACAATACAGTAAATGTAAGATTTAAACCTTGAAAAATTGCATATATTTAGAGAAAGCCAGCCTTAGTTTAAGGTTTTCAAAAATTTTGTATTCTATTACGTTACGAGTCATAATCGCACTTCATATGAAAATACCATCATGTTATTTTGAGAAAGGAACAAAGATTTGGAAGAAATAAAAGAAATAGATTAGAGACACTGTTGATGGACAACAGTAGGGAAATTTAGGTCTGGTAGATGTGTATGATATTTTCGTAGCACAGAGAAACACAATGATAAATTGAGTCTTGCTGCTTTTTGTACTTCTTTTGATAATTTAACTTGTTTACTGTTAGAGAACTCAGAAAGGCAGATAGCAAAACAATAAAAATTTCATATATTTTAACTATTATTTAAAAAAAATTCCCAATCTAGAATCCAAAATCTAGAATTTCCCAACTTTAAGCTCAAATTTCCCAAGTTCACATATATTGGAGGGGGAAGCTCCCCCCCCCCCCCCCCCCACCATCGTGGCGTCTCTGATGGACTGTGAGCCGTTCTCCTATACGAAAAATGTTCCTATACGAAAAACTTCGTACGTTCCATCTTTATTTTTGTTTAAACAGCCTGTAATCTTAAAAAGAATTTTTTTAAACACTAAAGTGTTTTCTTCACACAATTTACATAAAGCAAAGTTCTGTTGAAAATTTCTATAAAATATTTTCTTTTTTTAAAGCTGTTCTCGGAAATTGGGTGCGGTTTCAAGTGAGGCACCCTGTATTTTGCACAGAATAAATGGACTGTGAGCCCGGTTTCCTATACGAAAAATGTGTATTGGGCTCTTCCACGTCTTAAGGCTCCTGTCCCTGCCGGTGAAAGCACTCACGAGCTAATGCTAATCCTATGGGGAGGGATTTTTCTAATATCTCGTTTACATTTCGACATTTTTAAATAATTTTTATTTTGCATTGGATAGCCGAGATGCGCCTCTACATCGCACCTTTTTTACTTTTTCGATTTCGGTTGCAGATATTTTTTAGAATGACGCTTTCATTTTCAGAACCGGTTTTGAAAGTGAAAGTAACTTTATAAAAAAATATCTGTGACCAAAATAGAAAAAGTAAAAAAGGTGCGATGTAGAGACGGACCTCGGCTATCCAAAGCAAAATAAATTATTTAAAAATGTCGAAATGCAAACGAGATATTAGATAAATCCTTCCCCATAAGATTAGCATTAGCTCGTGAATGTTTTCGCTGGCAGGGAGAGGAGCTTTAAAGTACCTTCCACCTTTCTTTAAAACACTGTATCGCAAAAATGAATTATTTTAACACTAGAACGGCGGCGAAGGGTCATTTTGACCCCTGCCAAATGAATACATGTCGATTCGAACCAGAAAACTTTTTATAATTTAAGATTAATATATGCTGCACAAAAATAACTTAAATAAATAAGTTAAATAGTTTTAAGTAAAAATTCTGATGTGAAATATTTTTTATAAAACTTGAGTAAAATTTCCCGCCGTTCTAGTGTTAAACATCAGTGTTTTCTTCTGAGTTACAAAACTATTTTTCAGTTTCAACAACAGATGGCAGCACTACATGTTTGAAGGAGCAATAATCCTGGAGTGTTTTTATTGAGGTTTTTATTCAAATACTTCATTTCTCGAATTGACATAGAGGCAAACGACTTACGTAATTAATGCGTTCCGCAAACTTTTACGTAAGTCGAGTTTGTAAATTGATTAGATAAAATTTCGTAAGAAACTGCAATATTTATATATATATAAATATTAACGATAAGAACTATGATAATTCTTAACGACTTAGAATTTAGTACAGTACCTTATTTGTGAATATAATATATACATATTTACACAGTATTATTTTATAAATAAAGCATCATGCAGCAGTATTTATTCGGATATAAACTATAAAAGTATGAAAAAATATGAAAACAAACGGAAAGAACACTTTTCAAATAATAAAACTCTTTTGGAATGCAGGATTTGTAAATTTAACATTGATGAATCAATTTAAACAATTTTCAATCTATTGGGTGAGTGCAAAAGTTTCAACCGTTTTTTGGCGAAAACAGAAAAGCGGAGAACACAAAAAGCTAAGCACCTATAACTCTCACTGATATATAAAACTACATTACTATATTATGGTTGTGGTTTTTATCTGCATATTTTATTTATAAAATAGTTATCAAAAGTATTCAAATGCATATCAAACGCGCTAGTGTGTTTATAAAATGTAATTTTCGAGATTTATTACGTAACTGCGAACTTACGTATGTAGCATAATACGTAAGTCGAGTAATGCCTATATATCAATTCAGGTAACTCATTACCAGGACGCAACGGTAAAAATAAATCCGGAGGCTTAAATTAACTATGAAGCAATCACGATTTTTGAATTAAAAAAATGCCTGTTTTGATCTCTTGTCACCTCCCCCTGAATGAATGCCCTGAGCGCTCACTCGAAAATGGCGGCTGCCGAAGGCGGATTTTTTTTAACGTAGGTACAGTCCCTCAAATGTAGACACCAGTATTTTATAAAATATTTCACTGACTCGTTTAATTTCAGAAAAATAAAGGGGAAAAAACTTAAAATTATTGGTACGAATATTTAAGGGGCCGTATAGGGGAGACCGGGGGAATGGCGACACCTTAAGGGAATTTAAATTTTTTCACTTCGAAAAAATGTTTATTTTTTAATAGTAAAAATTCTAAAGCTGAATCATGATCTTTAGTATCTGTATATATTTAACGGTAGTCATAACTGTAAAGTAAGCATACATAAAAAAATATTTTTTAAACCTCTGCACAGTGGCGGGATTTCCCAGGACACTGGGGTAATTCCACCACCGTACCGGGGTAATGCCGCCACTCTTTAATGACCTAGTACATGCATCAAATGGATACTAGGAAACACACAACCTACTGAAAATAGTTAGAAAGCAATGTAATTGAGCAGAATAATGGTTAAGCTTACAATTTACTTCATATTGCAAAAGTCACTCTGCTGATTCGGCTCCACTACATTAAAATGAGGCCATTTCTCACCCGATTTGCATGGCGGCGGCATTACCTCGAGAGGACAATATAGCGGAAATCCCCAAGCAAAGCCGAAAGAAGAACCGAACTTGTTCAACACATTGCATCAAAATGTCTGCGAATGCATGTAGATTACGGGTCATATTATCTGAAATACCTAATGTTATAATAAAAGGTGCTTATCTCTACTCATTTGAAGCTCCAAAATAACAAGCAACTAGATGAAAACTACATTTTTCACTAGAACAAACGAACGACGCACAGCAAAGTCACTCTCACTTTAGGCACTGTTTATATTGTTGGCCGCTACAGTGCAGGCGTATTCACTATCTCAATCTGCCCTTAGTTTTAAAACTAGGTGGGGTGGCGGCATAACCCGGGTTGGCGGCATTCCCCCGGTCTCCCCTACACGCTGAAAAAAATCCGCCTTCGACAGCCGCCATTTTTGTATCAGCGCTCAGGCCTAGTATTCAGGGCGCGGTGCTCTTGTGCTCGATGACGTATGCAGAGGTGTCGCAATGTTAGGAGGAGGGGGGCTCCCCCTCCAATATATGAGAACTTAGGAAATTTGAGCTTAGAGTTGGGAAATTCTAGATTTTTGAAAACTTTTTCTTTTTTTTTTTTTTTTTTTTTTTTTTAAATAATAGTAAAAGAAATATAAAATATTTATTTTTTTTCTAATTGCCTTTCTGAGTTCTGTAACAGTAAACAAGTTAAATTATCAAAAGAAGTAAAAAAGCAGCTAGACTGAATTTGTCATTGTGTTTTTCTGAAAAATGTCGTAAAAGATTTATGTCGAAAATATCATACATCTACCAGACTTGAATTTCCCTACTGTTGTCCATCAACAATGTCTCTAAAGTATTCCCTTTATTTCTTCCAAAGCCTTGTTCCTTTCTCAAAATAACATGGCGGTATTTTCATATGAAGTGCGATTATAACTCGTATGTAATAGGAGACAAAAAATTTGCAAACTTTAAACTAATGCTGGTTTTCCCTAAATATATACAATTTTTCTAGTTTTAAATCTTACATTTACTGTATTATTTGAAGTTGCTTTCTTAACTATTCATTTAGAAATTGGGTATCTCATTATTTTCATGCTCAATGATCCAAGATAGGAAAATAGAAATTAATCTAGTTTTGATTTTAATTATTTAAATGAAAGAAGTGTACTTAAACGTTCATTAAACAAATCAATAGTTATAATTTTTATGTTTTTAGTTTCAGTATTTTTCTTTGGAAAGGATTTTTTACGTATAAATATTACTATCATAAACACACATTGCACATATCATTTCAGTTGGAAAATAAAGCAATTTATTTCAAGTTGGGAAAATTTTGAATTATAAGTTGGGGTATTTTTTAATTCTCTCCCCCCCCCCCCCCCGAAAAAATAATTGTAGCTTCTACGCCCCTGAGTGTACGTCATGCTATTTTGGTCATTTTCTATAATGACGTGCGCAGCTTACGTCATAATATATGGCTGATTTTGTAATTAGACATTCCGAATTCGCACCAGAAAGTTTTAACTTTTATTTTTGCTTTACAAGGTGATTGATTTTCCATAAATAAAGTAAAAGAAAATCAACAATTAAACTTTTGTGGTGTGAATTCAAAATTTCTAATAAAAAACAAAAATTTGCCAGATGCGGCAACACTGGTGGCTAGTGGCACACATCCGCTAACAGCGCCAGGGCGCAAGGAGTTAATAATAGAAACTTTGAACATTATATAAAGGGAAGACTATCATTCAAAATTTGTGGTGGCGAAATTTTTTCAGCAAAAAAGTTGAAGATCTCTATCTTACAGTTTCGGCGATTAATGAGCTAAGAAGCGAAAGATATATATATATATATCTTGCGCTTCTAAATTGTATAAACGGGGGGAAAATATGCATAGATGAAATTGCGGTATGAAGAAATTGGGGAAAAAAAAAAAAAAAAAATCTAATTCCAAACTTTTAAAATTGACGTAAATAAACAATATGAAAATAATTCATATTTGATTTTGTGTTGGTGTTTGTCTCGCATATTATTTTCATGTAGAGGCACAGGATGTCATAACGGGATGTTGGAACAGTTTTTTTAAACGAAATAACAAGGAAACTCTGACAGTTATTGAAGTTACTTTTGTTGAAACGCCAAAAAGTGGTTTGCTTTTTAAATTACAAGATTACATTGAGTAATATTACAGTTTGAGACAGTGCAGCGCCCTCTGTTTGCGATATTTGAATCTAAAACAAGAAAGCATAAGAAAAGAAATCCCGAAATCACACATGATTCTCCAGAAAAAATAATTTCAATAGCTGACAATTTTGACTTGTTATTGAATTTTTAGAACTTCCAGTCCAGTCCAGTCCCTGGCAGAAATTAAAGGACTAGAAACTGATAGCATTAATTTACCATATAGTTCACATTCAGTCTACAAAAAGAGAGAGATTGACCCCCAGATATTTTAATAACCAAGTTGTCGCAAAGACGGAAATAGCTAATCGATTGGGAATTATGGTTCCTTTAAACTTAAGTTAAAAAAAATAATAAAGCTTGGGGCTGTCTGTATATTGAAATTGTAACAAACATCGAAAATTCCAAAACAAACAGTATATTTTAACATTATAATTTCGATTCTTACTGAAACTCCCCGATCGCGAAATCCCATGTTAGCCTATGGGAAAACTTCAAAGTGCGATTACTCATTACCTAATATAATTATTGAAATACCGTTTTCATCATCAGAAAAAAGACGTCAGATGTCAATGATGTACGTTTTTAAAAAATTGTCTACGTAAATTTTAAGTATTTTTAAGAATATGATAAAATTTATTCATATGGTCAGAATTTATAGGGATTTTTTATGTATACTTAAAATTGTCTGATACAATTTTTAAAAACGTATATCATCGGCATCTGATGTCTACTTTCTGATGGTGAAAATGGTATTTTAATAATTATATTAGGTAATGAGCCATTGCACTTCAAAGTTTTTCCATAGGCTGACATGGGATTTCGCGATCAGGGAGTTTCAGTGCAGCGGAGCCTTAAGAGGCTACTTCAGTCAAATGAAAAGACCCGTTCGCTAATGCTAATCCTATGGAAGAAATTTATAACGATATCTTGGTTGCATTTCAATATTTTTAAATGATTTTTTTTGCATTGGATAGCTGAGATCGATCTGTATGCAGGCCGTTTTTTAGTTTTTCGATTTTGATTACAGATTTTTTTTATGAGCATGCTTTCACTTTCGAAACCGGTTCCGAAAATGAAAGCGTCCTCATTAAAAATATCTGTAAACAAAATCGAAAAATTAAAAAACGGCCTTTGTACAGATCGATCTCAGCTATCCAATGCAAAAAAAATCCTTTAAAAATATTGAAATGCAACCGAGATATCGCTATAAATTTCTTCCATAGGATTAGCATTAGGGAACGGGTCTTTTCACTTGACTGAAGTAGCCTCTTAAGGTACCAAAAGGGAAGTCATTCTGTGAAGTAGTTTAGGAATTATGCAGATATAAAGCTTGCAATTCTAATATTGGAGGGCCCGCTCAGTCCAGTGGTTACCCCTGCTGGCTACAGAATGAGGAGCTTGGACCAAAGTATGCGGGTTCGATATCATCACGGTCTGGGTGGGGCGACTGTGCAAGATTTTTTTTTTTGGTACGGAAACGATAGTTTTGGTCACTTTTCTTCCAAGAGTCTTACTTAAAAGCGTCTTTCCTACAGCAATATGGGCAAAAATTGGCCGATGCTTAAAATCCCTCCTTTTTTAATAAGGGTGTGCATATATAAGGTTATCAACTTTTCGGTAATTTTGGACCCCCTTCCCCCCTTACAGTATCATATGTTATCATCCCTCGAACCTCCCCCCCCCGCCCCCCAATGATATCGTTATCAATATATAAAATTTGTTTAGATTTTTTAATTTTTTTTTTCTTTTGTTTGGAGTGATATACAAATATGGTTACATTTATTTTTCGTATACTTTATGATTCAAATGAAGAGAAGTCAATAAAATATCAGTTTATATATGAAATAACTTTATCTCAAATAACACTTAAAAGAAACAGACTATTTAAAAGTATTTAATAATAGCTTTTCGTTGCATAATGCATTCAACAGTAATAATGTCTTTTTTCACTTGGGGGCAGACAGAACTTCTTATCATGAAAATAGGCGGACAACATTCTCCTTTATTTACTTGTTAAATACAAGTATAATTTCAAACATACTTCGGATTATGGTTTGTCGAACAGCGGATTATACATGTATACACGTATGACAGAACAATAGGAAAGCCAAACTTTGGGGTATTCCATATTTTGAAATTGAATAATTTCATAATTATTTAAAGATTTTAATAACAATTTTGTATTTTTAAAAAATAGATAACACACTAAGAAAGATAACATGCTATTTTGATGTAAAGACCAAATTACAAATAAAAAGAAAATATTTTGGTTGGATCAAAAATGATAACGATATCAAAAGACAACCCCCCCCATCCCCCTAGAGATATCTTACGATATCATGTGCCACCCCCCCCCCTAAAATGATAAAGTTATATATGCATAGCCCCTAACTGTAAAACAAAATGCAATGCGGGTAGTCTTTTAAACATAACTCAAAAACTACTCGGTGGAGTGAACTGTAATTTTGGATTGGCATATTTAAAGCTTCTAGAAATCGATTTCTGTTAAAAGTTATAATTTATATATATATATTTAAAATATTGATTAAGAATTTATATTTTTCTGCATTCAAACCAGTTTTTCGCTTACCCAGTATATAATTTTTTTAGCCTAGAAAATGTATTTGTGGTTCTGTGGGACCGAACTCCATACTGCATGAAACGTATTTCCTAATCCTGGATGCGACGCATAGTGGGACGAGAGGCGTTTCGTGGACGTAGATGTAGAGCTCGTAAAAGACGTCGAGATGGTATTTGGTAAATTTATGTTGTTAAAGGCGGAGAATGCGAATCTGAAGCCATAATTGGGCAATTTCTATGTCAAAATGGAGAAAGCGAACATTCTTATGCTTAAACCGGTTACTTTCAAAATTCGACCGGGTATTTTCAAAATTCGACTGCAAAATCAAAATTCGGCTGAATCGCAAAACAGCCGAGACACTTGGCATCGTTCAATTTGGCGAGGCGATAAATGGATCTTTGTTGTTACCAGTTCGTTTCGTAAATTCTTTCCACGCCTTCAGTTGTGTTATCTTGAATTTGGATTGGTTGAATGAGATTGGTTGATTTCTTGTGTAGGCTACGCCTACCTTTGACAACTCAACTCCGCATGTTTCGTAATTTGTGACAACGAGTTGCGTGACGATGTGTAGAAGACAGACGTTTTGTAATTGTAAAATTAAAATGACGGTAAGGCTAGAGTATGTTATTGTTAATATATTTTGCTGTTTTTAGTTGTAAAATTTGAAAGTTAAAGTACCTGTGTAATTTAGTTTGAAATTGTGAGTATTTGTTCATTTTTTTTGCTGGAAAGTTAAATGAAGTTTATCGACGACTAGAAATTTACGAAATTATGGCAATTCAACATTTTATAAAGTTGGTTTTCAAGAAAGGAGATGTTTGTTAAGGTATGTTAATAATTTTATGTATTTTTTAGTATAGTGTTTTATATTAGCCGTTTATTGTATATTTCTCATGTATGCTGACCTTACGAGTTTTGTACATTTTGATATTGCTACGCATTGAGAACTGCTGAATTTTGATATTGCTACGCATTGAGAACTGCTGAATTTTGAGATTGCTGGTAGCGAGAACTGCTGAATTTTGAGATTGCTGCACACCGAGAACTGCTGGTGACAGTGATGTTTTTTTTCGGTTAATGAACGCGAAGCGTTCATACATGTACGCTGATTGCCGCTTTAACGAGTTTCCTGCGTTTTTCAGATTGCTGCAGAACTAGGTTGCTGTATTCAGTGATAAATATTTTTTTATGAACGCGAAGCGTTCATACTTCTTTAAATTAGAAATGAATTGTTCAATGTTTACTATAATATAGGTACGTACTTTCAATATTAAATGACCCCATGATTTTTTCTAAAAGTTGGTGAGAAATGAAAATTTTAATCATTATATCGTTACTCTGATATGGAAAGGTACGTTAAAAATTTCACATTTTCAATAAACTTAGGTTGAAATCGTTTGTTTTATTTTGAATCTCATAAAAATCAGCTTTCCTGTGTTTTCTAATACGTCGTTATTTATAAATGTTCTATTTCCCATGATTCCAGGGTGATGACGTAGTAAAAAACAGTCTGGAAGCATTCAGGAAAGTGGACCAATCACGTTAGTTTTCAGGTTGCCGCATTTTAGATTGGCGCATGTGGGGTAGTTGGCGCTTGTCAGAAAAGTCGCCAAATGGGGTGTCTCGGCTGTTTTGGGAATCTGCCCAAAATTCTCTGCTCAACAGCGCGAAACTTTCTGACACATTTCCTGACTCATCTTTAAACATAAAGGCATAAAATCGGCAGGTCTGACTACTGAAGCGATTTGGAATCGAATAGAGTTTTCCATTTTTTGATAAATCAATTGCTTATTTTTGTCGACTAGTGACCCGTTTCTCGCGCTGAAGCGTCAGGAATTCGGTTCAAAATACCCACTTTGACAGTATTTTCTGAAAGATTTTCTGCTTTTACCAAGAAATGGAAAACTATTCAATTACATAATTTCTGAGTAAGAACACCTGTCAATTTCATGCGTTTCCGAACACAAAGGAATTCAGAAATGTGTCAGAAAGTAGTTCCTTTGTATTTGAGAACATTCTTAAAAAGTTTTAATTAGTTTCGTGGGCCTGCGGATCGTGACGGATGTGATTATTGTGAATTTATCTCACCCAATACCTAAGGAAAAATAGAACAAAGCCTGTTTTCCAAAACAATTTGGAATTTTTTCAAATCGCTGTCTTTGTAAAAATCGCATTTAAAAACACGTATTTTTACAAGGAAAAGATAAAAAAGCTAAAAAAAACCGCGTTTTAGAACTAAATTGTATTTGATTGAATAATGTAGAACAGAAAAAAAACCCTTATAATTTATAAAAAAGAAAATATCAGTAAGGTTAGCTGGGTGAATTAGGTCCTCCGGATTCGTCAAAGATGGCTCAGTTGGTAGAGCATTGGCGGCTGCAGCCAATAGATCCCTGGTTCGAATCCTGGCCTGGACATTTTTCGTCCACTTGGAAATTTACAACTCATATGATTTATTTACCAATTAGAATGATTGTGTTAAAATTAATGTAGTGAAATAAACAACCTGCCTGGCGACTTGACTAAATTCTTTACAGCTGGCTCGTCTAACAATGTCATTACTTTGATGATTAAAAAAAAAAAAATTCTTGGTCCCAGTAATCCATGGTCGTGGTCTCCCCCATGCCCGACAGGTTACCATGAAGTGTTCTAGTGCACACACAGTGAAGTATGCTGAGTATGTAAAGGAGAAACACAACAATTAGTTAAGTCCAGGAAAACTACTTCTTGTAGCCACCAGAGAAAACATTTTCCTACTTCACCGGGATTCAACCGCCCTTATTAGGGCGTTTACGATTCTCTAAGGAATCTTCACTCATTTTGGTCATGAAATTTACCAGTACTCAGAGCTATTATCGATTCCAGGACTTTGTCCGACTGTTTGGTGCAGAGGTCAATTAGAATTTTAAGCGTGGTATGCGTGCAGGATTCTATGAGTTTTTTCAGTACACCTGGTTCCGTTTTTTGCGCACTTGAAACCTTGGCGTAAGAGACCGGCTCTGCTTTCTGAAAAAATTGCCTACGCGTAAAGATAAAAAGATCTTGCTCTTAAGCTAAGAAATTCCGGTTCTTTAATACGAGAAGGGCATTGATTATAATCAGACCGATGGTCCCTAGCATAGTTTGTACAAGTTACTGGATTTGTACACGGTCTCAGATGCTGAGTACCGCAAGTGGCACCTAATTGACTAGATTTCCAATTCAATGTTGAGTCATTAAATTTATAACATTTTGTGTATTGTCCAGAGCGATCTATGAAATTACGGATCTTCGAAACAGAAAACCAAATTTTATTTCTGAAGTGAGTGTGGTGCCAAAGGAAGTGACTAATATAGGCGGAACACCTTTGCGGTTATCCTTACAGATAAAGCGGCGAAGTTCTAAAATTCGAATGTTATTACAGTCAGAAATTTCGCGGCCTGTTTCTCCAAGGAATATTAAACATGAGAAATATGTTCGTGGCATTCTCCAACACAGCTCTACACTGTAAAAAAATAAAAAAAAAAACAAAAAAAAAAAAAACAAAACGAAAATACTACTGGTAATCGAGACGCCAGTACTATTTCCGTATTTTAACGGAACTTTTCCCGGTAAATTACAGAAAAAATTTCGTTTTTTTGGCATTTACAGGGTAAAAGTTCCGTTAAAATATGGAAATAGTACTGGCGTCTCGATTGCCAATAGTATTTCCGTATTTTAGTCCGTTTTTTTTACAGTGTAGTAGTGATTGAGATACCCAGAAATTCAAATAAGTCACAGATATCAACAGCACACGTGACCCTTTTGTACAAATTATAATACTTTCCTCCCTCATGAATCGTAAATTATTTATTTTGTCAGAATGAACAATTTTACCCTTTATTTCACTTTGAATGGTACGAGGGTCACGTTAGGAAGTGATTTGGTCTTGGAGTTAATGAAAAAAATGTTGAAGGACTTGCCTACATTTTCAGCAGCCATAGGTAGTAAAGAATCCATAAATGCGGATGAACGAGCAACATTTGTATTATTATTATAACTCACATAGTCGATATCTTCTGGTTCAGACATATCTTCATTAAGAACTGGTGGGTGCTTAGAAACGGAGTCTGAAATGACGTTGAATGTCGAATTAGCATTATCAGCATAAGCCGATCATAATAAACACTCAATACAAAATAGGCTAAAAGTAAAAATCAAACAGCCCCAAATACAGCAACAGACAAATAAATATTCGTTTACCAAATCAACAGGAAAACAACGAGAAAGCTTAAATATCCAAAAGAAAAAACCGAGCAAACCCAGTGAAAACTCAAACCAAGCCTTCGAAAACTATCGAAACAGCTGCTACATAAGTATAGCCCCCTACTTAAACACGCGAAGAGCACACACAACCTTCACCGCCCCCCCCCTCCCAAAAAACCCCCCCCCCAAAAAAACCCCCAACAACAACAAAAAACAAAAAGAAGACCAATCCACTCCTGTGCTTACAAATTGCATTTACACAGGTGTCTGTTCGCTAATTTTCACAATCTGGTGTTAAAATTTACTACGCGAACCTAAGTGAATTCGAATTTTAGGCAACCTGGGAAAATATCGCATGCAACGTTGGAATATCAGAATTGTGGCTATATTAAACCACATTTCTAATTAACAATAAACATCAGGGCCTGATTACCGCACAGGCCTACTAGGCCGCGGCCTTGGGCCCACGACAGGCGAGGGCCCCAAAATGAGTAACATGAGTAACATGTTTTCGAAAATATTCCTTAAAAATGTAATATTCTGTTATGTTTATCTCAAAAATCACAAAAGGATTTTTATTAACCGGCCAACAGCATGATGGTAAACAATCTCACTTTTTTCTTACTACGTACTAAGATTGACCAATAGCATATGGGTAGTTACGTTCTACCCTCAATGAATGACGTCACATGTGTGAGGCAGATAAAATATCCATTCGCTAGATGGCGTTTAGAAAAACTTTGCAACCTAGGAGGATAGAATATCCAAATTCAATCCTCCAAGATCGCAGCAGAAAAGGTCAACTCAACTTGTCTTGTCAGTCGTTCTAGTTAATTCGAAGGAAGTGACTATTCGTCCGACCAATCGGACTTTTAGCTATTTAGGCAGAACGTCCGACCATCATATACGCATGCGCGCCAGCAAATGAACGGGCGAAATCGCTTTTTCATAACTCCGCCTTTTAAAATATAATTGTTTATTTATTTTCAATACACATTAAGTGCATTTATGCAAATTAGGTCATTTTCTTTTTAGAAGAAAGTTATTTAGATTTATAAATATTAATTTAGTAATATTTGTCTTCAATTATTTATTTTTTTAAACGTTATATTTCGTTAAGCAGTTAAGTGTACTAAACATTTGTTTCTACATTTATATTATTAATTATTTAATATATTATTATTAATTTAATAATTTATTATATTATAATTAATTTAATAATTAATTTATTATTATTAATTTAATAATTTATTATATTATAATCAATTTAATAATTAATTTAACAATTAATTTATTATTGTTAATTTAATAATTATTTATTAACTAATATTAAAATATTAACAAATATAGTTTGTAATTTTTTTATATTACACAATTAGTTTATTTTATATAAACAATAATAAATGTTTGAATCTTTGATATTTCTTAATTGTTAAACTTTATATATTATATATTATATATATATATATATATATGTTTAAAAGTATCTAGGAATTCTGACAACACAAATTGCAGTTTAGATTATTTCTTGTTGATATTTTGCATCTTTAATAAATAGCAAGCTATGTTGGGTCAAAGGCAAATATGTTCCAAAATCGTGCCCCTCCTTGGATTTCTTTCTGTCGGTGTCTATATCTCTTAATATTTCAATTTATATCTTATTATTTTTGAAGATTTAGAAAATCTGGGGGGGGGGGGGGAAGGAGGTGGCTTCATTTCATATTCCATGAAAATAAGCAGTAGTCTTTTTTTTTAAATAACTTTAGTATAAAGTTTAATACTTTAATAAATAAGTTTTGAGCATTGGAAAAACTTATCCCTTTAGTATATTGTTAAATTACTTTATTAAAAATTTATTGTGTCATAAAAAAGTTTCTTAATCAACAAAAAATAATTACTCATTGGGTGAAATTAATTTGTACAAAAAAAAAAGAAAAAAAAAAGACTACTGCTTATTTTCATGGAATATGAAATTAAGCCACCTCCCCCCGTCCCCCCCGATTTTCTAAATCTTCAAAAATAATAAGATATAAATTGAAATATTAAGAGATATAGACGCCGATAGAAAGAAATCCAAGGAGGGAAACGATTTTGGAACATGTTTGCCTTTGACCCAACAGAGCTTGCTATTTATTAAAGATGCAAAATATCAACATGAAATAATCTAAACTGCAATTTGTGTTGTCAGAATTCCTAGGTACTTTTTAAACATATTATATATATATATATATATATATATATAAGTGTAACAATTAAGAAATATCAAACATTATTGTTTATATAAAATAAACTAATTGTGTAATATAAAAAAATTACAATCTATTTATAATTGTTAATATTTTAATATTAGTTAATAAATAATAATTATTAAATTAACAATATTAAATTAATTATTAAATTGATTATAATATAATAAATTATTAAATTAATAATAATATATTAAATAATTAATAATATAAATGTAGAAACAAATGTTTAGTACACTTAACTGCTTAACGAAATATAACGTTTAAAAAAATAAATAATTGAAGACAAATATTGCTAAATTAATATTTATAAATCTAAATAACTTTCTTCTAAAAAGAAAATGACCTAATTTGCATAAATGCACTTAATGTGTATTGAAAATAAACAATTATATTTTAAAAGGCGGAGTTATGAAAAAGCGATTTCGCCCGATCATTTGCTGGCGCGCATGCGTATATGATGGTCGGATGTTCTGCCTAAATAGCTAAAAGTCCGATTGGTCGGACGAATAGTCACTTCCTAATTGGAATTCAAAGTGATGGTTCTGCCTTTTTTCCTCGTGGAGGAAGGTTGAATTTGTGGTTGTCCCAAGGAAATAACGCCATTTTTGTGATCATTTGAGGTCATGCCGGCAAAAGCCGTAGCAAATACCTCATAGCTTAAATAAATAACTAAATAAATAAAATAACTTCAAAGTGATACACGTGAAAGAAACATTATTTAATTTTCACAAAATCGGTTTTAGTCTTTTTTGATTTTGTTTAATAATGTCAGCTCAGAAACAGTTATGTGGTTGGCAAAAGCGTCTGAAAAAGAGAAATAAAGAACAAGACGCAAAAAAACTGAAGAAAGGCATGCATAATTTCTTGTTTTCCGAAGTTAGTCAGAGTACTGACTTCAAAAATACTGTAACTAAAAACGTTTCTGATTCTGGTGGTAGTATTCCTATTGAAATCAGCCATTCCGAAAATGTGTGCCCTGAAAGAATTGTATGTACTGCGGAAAATTCGGATTCTGATCTCCAAATAGAAAGCATGCAAGATTATGTGTACGATACATTCAGGGGCGTAGCCACAGATATTTTTTCGGGGGGTGGGGGAGAATTCGAAAATTTCCCAACTTGAAACAAATTGCTCCAATTTTCGACTAAAATGATATGCACAACGTGTGTAATAATTATGATACTTTTGCATAAAAAATTCCTTCCCAAAGAAAAATTCTGAAACTGAAAACATAAAAATTCTAATTATGGGTCTGTTTACTAAAAATATAAATATGCTTTTTACTTTCTTCTATCTTTACAAGAAGCAAGTATTGGATTCGTGAAAAAATTCGACTTCCGGTTTTAGACTGATTTATACGTTTTAGTAAGTCCTGAACACGATTCGACTGTTTTTAGAAAATATCTGTCTGTCTATATGTGATACAAATTTTGTGGGCGCTCTAACACAAGGACTAATGCACAAAATTTAATAAAACTTTAGAGATTCACTTATACAGTCGAATCTCGTTAACGCGAAATACTCAAGGGGAAACTTTTTTTGTTCGTATTAAAAGTAGTTCGTCTTATCGGAACTTAACTACATTACATACAACTGGACGAGGCAATCGGAAACAGTTCGTGTTAACGAGGTTTGACTGTACCTTTATAAAAATTGGTGCTGATTTGTTTTTGGTGTAAATCGTCCAACAAGTGGCACGGCTATGCGGCATTTTTCACGATTTACATGATTTTAGCGATAATTATATCTCAAAAACTATTGCACGGAATTTGATCAAACGTCATATTCTGTTAAACCTTGAACAGTGTAAAAAATTCGCTATATAACATTGATTTTTACCGTGCCGATACAAATCAACCATACGAAGTTTAATAGATTCAGGAATATCATCCACACGACCCATTTTAGGACGAAAAAGCAAACAAAGTGTAAAAGTAACATCGATTTTAAATAAAATCGTCTGAGTTTAATCAGTGATGCCACCAGTTATGAATTGGTGATAATTAAAGGAGAATTAATGCGAAATATTCTAATATTTTGAACCACTTGAATAAATATTCTAATATTTTGACTTTTCAAAATAATTTTTTTTTCAATTAATCTTTTCAGAAATTATATTAATTTTAAGATAATAAATAAGTTTAATCAACAATAAGTACTTAATAAAAATATCGTTTGCATATTTGCATTACAAGGTGTTAAATTACCAAACGATATTTCCAGTTTGTGAAAAAAAAAGTAATTATTCTAATATTTTGAATATGAGCTATACATGACTTGCAGAGTCAAATAGAAATAAACCAAATCCCAACTCACTTAACAAACCTAATATTCATAATTGTTTGTGAGCTTGTCTGTAAGGAAATCTTTATTTCCTCAAAATTTTATTCAAGTGCAACGTGTCAGTGTTACAGTGCATGTCGATTTTTTCTTCAGTTGATGGACTGCTTTCATCGTCATATTTCTGTTCCAAATTAAAATCGTCCATTTTTTACCTTTTTCATCCTTGAATGGATTTTTAGATGCTCCAAAATCTTGCACGAAAACTCTTTCCTATTATGAAGGGTTTCTTCGTGCTGAGATTTATAGTAACTTTTTAGAACAGCTTTAAACACAGAACACTGGACTTTTGGTTTAAAATTTTGTAAAAACATATAAATATAAACGAACAGGACTGATATATATTTCCGCACACAAATAAAAGTAAAATGTGACAAATTTATCTAAACTAACGACTTCTTATATCCGCATTTGCTCATATAACGCTTATCACGAGAATGAGTAAAATACTGCCCAAAAATCGCAAAATTAGTCAAAAAAGTTGTGAAAACTCATCAAATCTTCTTGCCCATAGCTGTGTTTCAAGTAGGTTACTGCATTCCTTTCTGTTGTGCTACAAGTGATCTCCAATTTTCAAAAGAAGCTGCAATCCCTTTGGATTAAAATAGCTGGATTCTCTTTTGGGAGGAGAAGGGGAGGTAGGGTGAAATTTTTCAGAAAGGAACAAAGTTTTGGAGGAAATAAAGGAACTGGTTAGTCAGTTATTGATGGACAGGAGTAGAGAAATTTAGGTCTGGTAGATGTACAATATTTTTGTAGAACTGAAAAATACAATGATAGATTGAGTGTGGCTGATTTCTTTTTGTATTTTTTTTTTTTTTTTTGTATTTTTTTTTTTTTTAATAATTTAACTTGTTTACTGTTGCAGTACTCAAAATAATCACCAAAGCAATAAAAATTTCGTAATTTTTTTACTATTACTTTTAAAAAAGAAAATGTTTCAAAAATCTAGAATTTCCCAACTCTAAGCTCAAATTTCCCAACTTCAGATATATTTTTTTTTTGGGGGGGGGGGAGGCTCCCCCCATACCCCCCCCCATGGCGACGCCCCTGGATACATCTATGATTGAAAAAACATTAGAAGTATCTGTAAATAGTGAAAGCAGTTCATTTTCAACGTATTCAGATGATCCTGCTCTTTGGCCTTCTGTAATAACTGAAGACATGCAAGATTTTTTCACTGAAAGACAACCCAACCAAAATATCAACAAAATTGGAAATTCTAGGAAAATGTGTGTAGATAAAAGTCGTGCTTTGACCGAGTACAGCTTTTACAGATATACTCATAACAACGAAAAATTTAAGAGGGATTGCTTAATATATTCGCCATCCACAGCAGTTGTATTTTGCTATGTCTGTAAGCTTTATTCATCAAGCCGTCAAGCTCTATGTGATGAGGGATTTTCTGACTGGAAGAACATAGCTGGAAGGCTTAAAGAGCATGAAAATTCCCAAACACATAGAACCAGTGTTTGTGCACTATCTATGCGGGCAGTTTCTTCTAATCGAATCGATAAGCAAATACTCAGCGATAGGGTGTCAACGATTTTAATCAGTTGATTTAAATCGGCGATTAAAATCATGATTTTAATCAACCGATTTTTAAAAAAAATCATTGATTTAAATCAAAAATTTTCTAAATGTTTAAAATGTCAAAAAATATATTAAAATCTAACATAAACATAATTTGAAAGTTTCTACAGGTATTTTGACTTATGAATAAACAAAAAAAGAGCTTTAAATAATTGTTTCTAAGCTTAATTCATGAGTATTGTAAAAAATTAAAAACAGTTGAGTTTATAAAAAGCATTGTTTTTAAGTTTTTATCCAAATTAAAACAGTTTAATTTAAAAATGATATTTAAATCTAATATAATTTGCAGTGTCATAAATTCCTTTAGGTAATCAATTTATGCATTATTTTATATAAAATTACACATAGCAAGTGTAATACATTTCTACAAGTAAAAGAATAAATAGTAATTAATAGCAATCTCAAGTTAAAGAAGAATGAAAGAATGACATCTTTTCAAAGCTAAATTGTAAATGAATGCATAAGAGAAAAAGAAATAATTGGTATAAAAATGCTAAGCTCAGCAAGAAGTTCTTCGGTATAGGTTGAATAAATGCTTTTAACTTTGTAACTCACATAATACTAAATAAAAAATAATAATTAGAGATTGGAAAGGCAGCAAATTTTTTCTTAAAAAGAAAAAAAAATGTACCATTGATAGCTAATAATCCACACTGAGAGGTAATAATGCTGTTACTTAAATATTTTGAGGATTTCAGATATAAGTGGCTAACTTAGATTTATCCTATATGAATGGGTTTAACTCATTTTCATAATTCTTTTGGTTATCAGACACATACATGTGTGTAAGTTTAGATTTTAGTGGTTTACAGTAATTTTCCTAAATACAAATGCCAAACGAGCTGCAAACAATATTTGTTAGTTTTGTTATTTGTGTTACTAACTAATGAATTACTTATTTGCAGTTTTTATTAATCCTGTAATTACTTATACTATTTCTTCTAGGACTTTTTAAAATGGTACCGCACCATGCCCCTTTTGAAATTGGCAAAATGCACAGTGCCTTAAAAAAAATAGTTGAAATTCACCTGTAGTTGTAGCCAGAGATTTCTTGTAAAAAAACTTCCCTATTCAACAGTATTTCTAAATTCATATGGGCAAGATCTCGCAAAAACATAGAACTTTATTTCTTTAGAAAATACAGGATATTATTATAATATGTTATTTAATTGTATTTTTCAATTTTTTATTCATAAAATTATTAAAAATTAAGGACACTTTATTCATAATACTAAAAATGATTCTTTTTTCTTTCCTTATATCATTACTAAACGCATTACTAATATATGTCCTCATGAAATAGTACCCTTTTTTGAACTAGCATCCTGTCCCTTTTCCTTTCTAAAATGAATACTACATTATTATCATTTTTAATAATTAAGTCTTAAAAATGTATAATATGTTCCTAATTAGAGAGTTAATTGTTTAATAATTATTAATTTGAAGTAGTGTTAACTATTTAATATAAAATGCAGTTAATACTAATTTTAATAAATGTTAAATATCATTAGTATTTATAAAGTTTTACATAATTATTACAATATTAATGTATATAACATTATTGTATGATACTACCTAATGAAACTACTAATTTGCAGTTTTTATAATTTCTGTAATTACTAACTAATAATTATAATTTTATTAAAGTGTAAAACAATAGATTATGTTAGCAATTAGTGGTTTAATTGTTTTGGAAACCTAAAACTCTTGGTAGCTATTCCGCATTTGAACGCTGGGAAAAAGTCATAAAAATCCGATTTAAATAAAAAAAAATCATGATTTTTTTACACCCTACTCAGCGAGTATCAGAATGAATGCGAGTACTGGAGAAAAGTTCTCAAAAGAGTTGTGAAAACAATACAACATTTGGCCCAGAGAGGACAACCCCTGTTCAGAGAAAATGAAACCATAGGGTCCATAAGAAACGGAAACTTTCTAGGGAGCCTAAAATTAATAGGAAAATTCGATTCTTTTCTTGCAGATCATATAGCCACGAAAGGTAATCCTGGAAAGGAGCAAACAATCTCTCTTCAACTATTGTGGTGGAACTTTTACAACTGATGTCAGAAAAAGTATTGCAGCATATTTTATCCGAAGTACGAAAAGCAAAATATTTTGGACTAATTGTAGATTCATCTCCTGACATAACCCATGTAGATCAACTTTCAGTCGTGTTAAGGTATGTGAATGAAGATGGAGAACCGAAGGAACGTTTCATCAGATTTTTGCCCCTAAATAGCCACAAATCACTTTCATTGTCAACTTGTGTGTTTGATGTGCTGGAGAACTGCAATTTAGACATTCTGAATTGCAGAGGGCAATCATATGATAATGCCAGCAATATGGCTGGGAAATATTCTGGATTACAAGCCAGAATTAAAGAAGTGTCTCCCTTAGCAGATTTTGTGCCATGTTCTTCACATTCGCTGGATCTTGTTGGAGCTAATGCCGTTGACTGTTGTGAACAGGCAGTAGGATTCTTTGCAATTATTCAGAACATATGCAATTTTTTTTCTGCATCTACACACAGATGGCAGATTTTGCAGGAACTCTTGGAATCTTGTGGTAGTGATACATTAACTATTAAATGTTTATGTGGAACCAGGTGGTCTGTAGAAACAGATGCCACAAAAGCCTTACGCAAAGGTTATCTCTTAATTTGTAAGTCTTTGTATAAAATCAGTTTGAATGATGAGGAAAATGCAGCAACTCGACATGAAGCTAGAAGTTTATACTCAAAGTTTGAAACTGCATTACTGACCGTTATATGGGACATCATCTTGCAACGTATTAATAAGACAAGCAAAACGCTCCAAAGCAGTTCGATTGATATTTCTTCTGTAGTGCCCCTATATGACTCTCTGATTCAGTTTATTAATACAGTTAGAGGAAACTTGAATGAGTATGAAGTGGAAGCCAAAATATTAGTTAATGGAGAAACATACAGTGTTAAAAGAAAAAAACATATATCTAGGCGATTAGATTCAAATTGTGAAACTGAATGTCATCTCTCTCCAAAAGAGCCATTTAGAATCAATTGCCATAATGTAATTTGTGATTCGCTCATAGTGCAACTTCGTAAAAGAATGGAAGCATATTCCAAGTTGGAACAAAAATTTGGTTTCCTTTCTAATAGTGATTTGTCAGTATCAGATAAAACAGTGGCTGCTAAAAAATTTCAAGAATGTTATTCTGTAGACATTGACGAAAATTTCTTGGATGAATTTGTGCATTTTTCACCTTTTTTGAGACAATATAATTGTCCATTAGATTGCTTAAAAAAAAAAATAAAAAAATTGAATATCTCTCGTCTCTCATTTCCCAATACTGAAATTGCTTTTAGAATTCTGTTAACACTTCCTGTTAGCCACAATTCAAGTGAGAGATCTTTTTCAGTTTTGAAAAGAATAAAAAATCAAATCAGAAATTCACTAAGTCAAACAAATTTGCAGGCATGTTCTATATTATCCATTGAAAATGATATCGCATCACAATTGGATTTTAACGATATTATTTCTGATTTTGCTCTTAAAAAATCAAGAAAAAAAGCACTTGTGTAGAGTTTTAGGTTAAAATAGTAAGTAATTTCAATAACTTAAGATAAAAGTTATCTGTTTAATGTAATTTTTTAAATACCTTGATTATTTTTTTATGTTTGTATTTTGCTTAATATTTTTCACATTTTTAAGGTTCCATATAAAGTGCTTTGTTTTACTGTTTTGAAACTATTTGGTGTACTGTACTCTGCAACATTTTAACAAACTGATGAAAATAATATTATATTGTAAAAAGTTGATGAATACAGCCGTTGTGCTAAGAAATTAGGATTATTAGCCAAATTTGAAAATGATTGTCCAATTTTCAAGTGTTACCAAACACGTTATTTATTTATTTTTAATGATATTAATTTCTTTTATGTATAATATTGAAAGTATACAAATTGTTATTTGTGAAGTGCACCATATCATAGCAATTGACTTTTCCTTCAGTTTTATTTGAAACATTAAAACAAAATTTTGTGGCATTTGTACCTATTTTAACCCTTAAATGCCTGATTTTTCAAAAATCATTGTAATAATGTTTTTTGGATTTCATTTCTTAAATAAATCATGGGAAAAATACTTTAAAAAATCATATTTTGCTTTAAGTATAGTTTACGGCTAAAAAAAGTTTAACTAATTGGCAATACTGGTGTTTAATTGAAAAAATAATTTCTCTTGATAAAATTCTGTAATATTAAACACACAAGAATTTTAGGAACTATAATAAGAAGTAAATTTTACTTGCTCACTGCAGGTCAAAATAGGGTATTTCGCAAGCTCCCAAACAAAACAAAAAGAACAAGTAGCAACAATTGAAAAAATAAATCTCTTTATTTTTAAACAGCACAAGTGTTGTCATCTACATGTTTAAAATCGATTTAATAATATTTTCAGAATGCATTTTATTGGCAACATTAGGCATTATAGCTTCAATATTATTCTAAGAGTATTTTAAAGCCTAAATTGGGTATGTTGCCGGAAAGCAACACCAGGCATTTAAGGGTTAAAAACAATCGACATTAAAATAATCATTCACCAAAATTAAATCTTTCTCACCATTTTTTCAGATTTATTTGGATTCAGTAAGATGACAAATGATTAAAAACGCAGTCCCTGGAATAGTATATGTAAGTTTTGCACGCTTACCCCCCCCCCCCCCCCCAAAAAAAAAAAAAAATAAATAAATAAATAAATAAAAAAAAGAAAATGACAATTGTTTAATATTTCATTTTTGTGTTAAAATGAAATACAAAAATCTTAAATTTTGAATAATGATTTAAAAAGTTGTTTATATTAATATTTTTCTGGGTGCAGGTAAAAGTTTGCAAATACTGAAATTGAGGATATGTTATCATTAATTTAACTAAAACCTTGTCATGATTGGAATTGTATTAATATGTAGTTTATGTATTTTATTATGATTATTTTTTTGCTAATTTAATTTTTAACATTTTTAATTTGAGTATTAAAATGTATAAAGTTTTAGAAAATAGTTATGTTTTTATGATGTTTTTTTACTTTTAACTGTGCTAGCTAATGAGTATTTGATGGTAGGCGTTGTTTCTAGTTGAAATTATTTTGTTGTATGATAATTTATATTACTGATTCTTTGATGACAAGTTTTGTCAACAATTTTTTATAAATATTTAGGGAATTATATCAGTTATTATTAAAAGATTTTGGTCCCAATTAAAATATGAAAAACAGTACCTTTTAGTTTTTACATGTCTAAATTAGAAGCGAGACTTTGATGTTTAAATAAAATGATTTTAGTTTATGGAATATTTTCTTATTAAAACATTTTTTATTAATGAAATGGTTGAAATTTGTCTTTTATTTTTTGAATTTTCATATATTTTTCTGTTTATGTAACAGTTTCAAATCTTTCATCTCAAGTGTGATCTTGTGTTGTCACCAAAATGAAAAATCTATTATTAGTAAGACTTTCACATGACTAACACAAAAGTATAAAATATTTTACTTAAAAAGGAACAGCTATTAACAAGCGTAGGAATTTTTTAGAAATTCTCATCCGAAAAAGATTATTTTTAGCAAACAGTAAGACAGAATATGCTGACAAAATTTACGTGATTGCAAAAATAATTCATTATTTTGATACACTTCCATAGCAACATTTCTATACTTCTTTTTGCACAAAATTAAGAAAGATATAAAAGTATAAAATAGAAATTAGTGCTATGTTTATGTTGCAGCAATTTAGAGAAACGCGAAATATAGATAGCGAATGAAAAAAAAATATAAAAGGTTTTGTTGCTTTTTATTTTTATATTCTGAAGTTCCTAGAAGATTGTAAAAAATCACTCATACTGTTAGATAACCCACTCACCACTGACAAATTGATGTAATTTCCCATCCCTGGTTTTAAATGTATAAGCATTTAATTTTTTGTATTGCTTCTGTTACATTAAATAGAAAGTCTTGTTCTCAATAGACAAAATAAACTATTTGAAGATATGAAGATTCTTAAAATTGTTTGATTAAACATGTAAGAGCATATAATATTTGGTTAAAAAAATGGAAAATATAGTTGTGTATAAAGTAAAGCTTGATTTTTATGTCTTTATGAAAATAGACATTTAACATTTTTATTCTGCATTGACTTAATTCTCAAAATTATTTAACCAAACATTGAACGGCATATGATATTTAGTTAAATGGAAAAAATAGTTATATACAGGGTTGCAAAAAAGCCGGCTAAAATTTAAAAAAAGCCACGCCAGTGGCTTTTATTGGTTTTAACCGGCTTTTTTTTTTTTGGCCAAAATTGGCTTTTGTACAGTGAAGCATTTTAATTATAAATGACACATTTTTATGTGCTTTTTAATTAGTTTTAAAGACTTTTAATTGAGGTAGAAATCAATATAACCCAATTGCTTTCTCTGGTTTACACTGACCTTAACACCCTTTTTTTCATTTTTACTGGTTTATATAATTAAAAAGGACAATGGTTGCTTAGTTATATATTTTATTAACTAATTTAATGGGATATTAATATACAAGTCTTATTTTATTTCTCGTAAACATTTATTTAAAATCGCACAGTCATTTAATAAAAACATCATTTCTGTCTATTAAAACAGTATTATGAATAATATATGCATTAATTTATGCATGAATATGCACTATTTTAAATAGCAACTAGCTTTTCATAATTCTAATTCCACAACTTTTATTTGGAGAACTTTTTTTTTAATTGTCCTGTTTATTTTATGCACTTAGATGTACTAAAGTTTCCTCAAATGATATATCTTTCACCATTGTTCATTCTACGATTTTAATCTGTCTGTATGAACATTTCTGGAATAAGTTACATAACAGCTTAGTAGCAGAAAAACTTTTTACATGTATCATTTTTATAAACTAGAATATCAATTGCTTATTACTGGGTATTCTCAAGTATTATATAAGATAATTTCAGTTATTAAATATATATGCTATTTAATTTTAATCAATTTTAAAAGTAAATATCAGTATGTAAATGTTTCTATTTTGATGTGTGACGTTTTCTTATTCTTTCATATAATCTTTAAAATGTGTGGCATGTGTACAACTATAATAAAGAATTCCAAACCAATACTTTAGTCTAATTTAATTTCTTCTTCTGAATATTTATAATTTTTTTTTCTGACATAATGCCTTCACAGTTGCATTCTAGCTGTTATAAGGACATATTTATTTGACAAAATTTAATAAAAGTTTATATTTTTTAGTAGAAAATATTTATAAGTGTATTAAAAATAAATTAATCCAAATTTTATATGAATTATCTATAAACCACCTTTTTGAAAAATAAAAGCCGGCTTTTTTCAATTAAAACCGGCCTTTTTTAAGCGGTTAAAACCAAAAAAAGCCGGCCAGCTTTTTTTGGCCTGGCTAAAAGCCGGCAACCCTGGTTATATATAAAGCTTGATTTGTATGTCTTTATTGAAACAGACATTTAACTTTTCTATTCTGCATTGGCTCAATTCTTTCAATGGCATTTTGTCACATGTCAATATTTATATGGTAAAGTTAAACAATCTGTTAAAGTAAATGCAAGATTATATAAAATCTCCTAGAAACAAAATTTAATTTCAAAGATCGATATCACCTGTATAAGCACCTTGCCATACATTCCATTCTCTAAAGAAAAGAAAAAAAAAACTTGTATTAGGTATGCTGTAGAAGAAATTGTCTTTATTGAAGTTGTTTATGATCATGATGAAGATATAATTTTCGAATTTTTATTAAATGTAAAGAAAATCTTTGACTACTTAAAAAAAAAAAAAAAAAAGTCGGTTTGATGTATAGGTGCAGATTCGCAAAATCTGGAAGGAGTCAGTGACTGCTAAACCTAAAAAATCCAATGTCCACATTGTCCAACAAATGCATAAATGGCATTTATGTGGGAAAAAATCTAAACAAGAAACTCAGGAATTCAAAGTAAAAAATAATTTATTTATTTAATATGTATACATGTACAACACAGCACAGATTAATTACATCAAATGTGTACATTTAATTTGATCATAAAATTCTAGAAATTTAAATTAAGTACAATATAAATCTTGTACGATGCAGTAAAAAAAAAAAAAAAAAAAAAAATATATATATATATATATAGCATAAGCTAAGCAACCATGATAATGGGAAATATGAGGAAGACTATACTTCTTATTTTGATTTTCTGAGACAAAAGTACATATAAAAAAATTTGTGAATGTGGGAGACTTTTTTCACTATAAAAACCAAAATACATTTAAAACTTTTTACTTTATTAATTATAAGAAAAATTATCATTAAAAAAATTAGTGACCACAGCAAAAAGCCAGCCGTGACTAAAAACGCTGGCGACCGTGAATCTGCACGTATAGTTTGAGGTGTGTGTGTGTGGGGGGGGGGGGGGGGGGAAGATGCCAGGCCTTGGGCCCTAGGCAACCTTAATCGGGCTCTGATAAACATTCTATTTATTTTGAAGAAGTTATGCTTTGGAGTTTCATTTGGTAATAACACATTTATTTTTGACAAATATTACTCCTTCAATGTCAAGAATGTTTTAGGAAACTGGGATGCCTAGAACTTTTTATATAACTTGAACCTGGGGTACAGATAAAATTTTAGTAGTATTACTGTAATTTTAGTAGATTCTTTTGTAAAACTGCAGATTTCTGTAGCTTTACAAAAAATAGTTTTATAGATTTACATCTTTTTTTGTACAGTGTACAGATAAAATTTTAGTAGTATTACTGTAATTTTAGTAGATTCTTTTGTAAAACTGCAGATTTCTGTAGCTTTACAAAAAATAGTTTTATAGATTTACATCTTTTTTTGTACAGTGTACAGATAAAATTTTAGCAAGCATACAGATTTCTGTAACTTTACATCTGTAGAATTATATCTTTTTTTTTTTTTTTTTTTTTTTTTTTTTTTTTTTTTACAGTGTACAATACTTTCTTCTATTATAGATAGAAGAAATAATAAATAGCGTCAATAGCTATATTACTTCGGATAAAAATGTATGTACTATGAAATTTCTGTTTTTTAAAACAATGAAATTCATGCGTTAAAGTCAATTAAGCAACATCAAGTACGAGGGTGTATCAATAACTTTTTGCCCTCACATAGAAATAATTGAGTGAAATTTATGAAACTGCTACATTGTATTAGTCCTTTTCTATATAGTCACCATGCACAGTAACATATTTCTGCAAAAGCTATTATAAAAAGAGGGGGGAGTATGCATTCCATGAGGCGCGAATGTAGACCCAAAGGGGATCAATTTTCTAACTTTTGCCTACCCCCACATGTAACATATTGTTCGAAAGGCCTGTGGTCACTTATTCATGCTATGCACCTCCCGAGTCCCTCCCCTCAAATTTGTCCCCGGGGGGCATGAATGATGTCCGCAAAATTTAGAAAAGTGTCCCCCGGGGGGCAAATTTGGTGTGGGGGGGGGGGGGCTTGGGAGGTGCATAACATGAATAAGTGGTCACAAGCCTTTCCAACGATATGTCACATGTGGGGGTCGGCAAAAGTTAGAAAAATGCCCCCCTTTGGGTCTACTATCGCGCCTCCTGCAATACATCCTCCCCCTTCTCTTTGAAGTACCGGTTGCACAAATGTGTTACTGTGCACACTTACTTTATAGAAAAGGACTCATAAAATGTAGAAATTTCATAAATTTCACTTAATTATTTCTTTGTAAAGTAAGAACTTATTGATACACCCTCGTATTTTAAAGACAAAGACGTACAAAACTGTTCCAGAATGATTTTACTGATACTTAACTTTAGCACTTAAATTTATTATCATTCATTCTGATAATTATAAGTTTTCATGGTCAGATAACTTTTAAGTGCATAATGATAAGCAAATATATTTATATAATTTTATTTTAATGGAACAGCTTTTAATATTTCAGTTTTAGCCATAGTTGAGAAGAACACTTATTTTTTAACGCGCGTATAGTGATACAATTTCTCAAAAATTCAAGAAGCTTTAATTAATAAAATAAAAATCATAATTTTAATCCATCTGCATTTCTGTCGAAATTAAAAGACGTTAATGCTTTACTGAATGTTCGTTGTTTTCCAGCCACAAACTTAGGAATTACATATACAGGGTGATTCACAACTCAAAGTACAAACAAAGTGGTTAGTACAGCACACTACAGCAAACAATTTCTGTATGGAAAACGAAGGTAGTAATCCGTTTATTGATTCAAAAATACAGGGACACTCAAATCTGAGGCCATATTTTTGTTCATAACTTTGACAATAATGAAGATGTTTTAAAGGGTCTCAGGATTCTTAAAATTGGAAAAAATGAAAAAAAAAAAACAAAAACATTTTCAACATTTAATATCTTAAAATGTATATGATTTTAAAACACAATTTTTATTGGGATGAAAGATATAAGTATGTTCTTTCATTTCATGTATTTAAAAAATTGCAAGATGCAGAATTAGTATTTACAGGGGGCTCCAAATTGTCAGACAGTTGACGAGCAGAAAATTGGTATAGGAGCTTACGTGCAGAATTACAAAATAAATATTGCAACTATAGAATGAAAATTTTGGTGTCTACTTATACTTCAGAATGTAATAATTATCCTGAACCTAAATAAATTTCTATTTAAAGCATTTTTATATTTTTAATATAAAGTTGTATTTAGCTAATACAAAAGTTTGAAAATTTCAACAGTATAATCACCTAAAAAAATATTTTTTTTGAACAATAAAAAATAAATTTTAGGTTCAGTTTATACAGACTGATATGAAACATACGTTTTGAATATTTCATGAAAAAATATTGAAAACTTTTTGAGATATCCTGCGCGTTATGCTCAAAAACGTCACTCGGAGAAAAACGATTTCAAAGTTTCGGAAACGCCTCTTCAGCTATTGAACGGATATAATTCTAAAAGCCATAACTTCTGTCGTAATAGGAATTTCAAGGAAACAATTATATCAAAATATTCAGAAAAAATAGAAGTTTAACCTTTAACTGATGTTACCGGTCTCTCAGACCGCTACTTTTTTCAATTTTTATAGTTTAACTTGTAATTTTCAGTTTAACTACAAACACTACCGAAATTTTGTTCCGTTCGAACTTTAGTACTATCACCAGAGACTTTTGAATAGGTTAATTTTAATTATAACAGTCCTGTACAAAAAGTTTAGTACAAAAACACCTTCCTATGAGTTAATCGCGTCTTTTATTCATCTTTCGATGGAGCGGTCTCACAGACCGCTTCACACTAGTTATGTGACAATTTCTGTGACATCAGTTAAAGGTTAAAATCTAAAAAAATTAAATTTCGAAAATTTTGAAGCTTTAAGAGTCCTGAGACTCCTTAACCCTTTCCGGCACGGTATCCTTATAAAAGGACACCTAATTTTAATTCTAAAAATGACAAACGGCAACAGGAATATTTAAGTAAAATTTTCCTATTACAATATACATGAAAATAAGTAAGTTTGTATTTTCTAATAAATTCGTAGATAAATTGCGGTGTCAGTCCATTATTTCATCAGTTTATAAACAGAATTACTCCGCACCGGTAAGGGTTAACGAAATTTTCAAAAATTACCTTACTTTTTGTGAAATATAACAATATCACGAGAAGTTGCAGGAGTGGATAACCAACAGATAATTGTCTTTTTAATGACGTTACATTTTTTGAAAGAAAATTTAATACATTTAGTCCAGGCAATAGAGACCGTATAGGGGCTCTATTTAGCAAAATTCATGGTAGTTCAGGAAAAAGGCTTACTATAAGTTTTTTGGGTCGCTGAATCCGAATTTTTAACTTCCCACCAAAATATCCCCCGGCAACCCTCCCAAATTTTGGTAAAATGCCCCCCCCCCCAAAAAAAAAAAATTATTAAAAAAATCAATTTTTTTTTTGTTTTAGGGGAAAAGTATCTAGAAATTCAGAAAGTATACAAAATTTTCAACAAATTTGATATATGATATTACGACTTAGGATGAAGGGGAAGGGGGGATCTGCCTCGGAACATGCGCGCGGTGCTGCGTGAACTAAGTTGTGCAATTCCACTTAACCACTCACACGTTTACATTCGCCCTCCCATCTCCCCTCCGAACTTTCTCTATAAGGTTTACTTTAAGTTTTTTGGGTCGCTGAATCCGAATTTTTAACTTCCCCACCAAATTTGCCCCACCGAACCCGCCCCCCCCCCCAAATAGTTGTTTTTAACTTAAATTTCTTATTCTTTTAGGGGAAAAGCATTGCGAAATTCAGAAACTAGACAAAATTTGCAACAAATAGGATACATGACATTATGACGTAGGATGAACGGGAGGGGGAGGGCTGCCTCTGAACATGCACTGCGGCGCTACGTGCACTAAGTTATGAAGTCCAGGCAATAGGGAATTTTACTTGGAAAAATTAATACTAGTTCTTGATTTCGACTCACTTCATGTTTTTTGGGTCGCTGAATCCGAATTTGTAACTTCCCACCAAAATTTCACCTGGCAACCCCCCCAAAAAATTGATTTTTTGAAAAAATTTGGTTTTTGAGAAAAGCGCGCGGGGAATGTTCCGAGGCAGCCCCCTCTCTCCCCGTTTATTTTACGTCATAATGTCATGTATCCTATTTGTTACAAATTTTGTCTAGTTTCTGAATTTCGTAATGCTTTTCCCCTAAAACAATAAGAAATTTAAGTTAATAACAACTATTTTTTTTTGTGGGGGGGGAATTTGGGGGGTAAGTTGAAAATTCGGATTCAGCGACCCAAAAAACTTAAAGTAAACCTTATAAGGAAAGTTCGGAGGGGAGATGGGAGGGCGAATGTAAACGTGTGAGTGGTTAAGTGGAATTGCGCAACTTAATCCACGCAGCACCGCGCGCATGTTCCGAGGCAGATCCCCCCCTCCCCTTCATCCTAAGTCATAATGTCATATATCTAATTTGTTGCAAATTTTGTCTACCTTCTGAATTTCTAGGTACTTTTCCCCTAAAACAATAAAAAAATTGTTTTTTTAATAAAAACCATTTTTTGGGGGCTTATTAAGAAAATTTAGGGAGGTTGCCGGGGGAAATTTTGGTGGGAAGTTACAAATTCGGATTCAGCGACCCAAAAAACAAAGTAATCCAATTTCCAGAACTACCATTAATTTTGCTAGGTAAAATTCCCTATTGCCTGGACTAATTAGTTAGAATTTTTTTTTGAGTTTTCTGTTAATTATAGGCTTTTTGCTAATTTAACAATTTTGGAATAGACCTTCAATGGATACTTAAAATGGATTAATTTGCATTTTAAATTAATTTACATTTAATTTCTATTCTAAAAGCAATGTTATAAAGCAGCCTTACTTAACTTGCGACCCGAGACACGCAAGCATTAACCCTTAAATGCGTGATTTTTTATTTTGTTTCGACAAAATTATATATGATTCTCTGAAAGGTTTATTACATAGGAAAAATAATGAAAAAAAATCAGAGATACATTTTTCATATAATACGTCTATCTTTTCTTCTGCTGCACGTCTGCAATACAAGTAAAAACTACTGTCGTGTGGCTGTTTTATGCTAAAATAATGCAAATTAGTAAATACTTTAATAAGTATGTCACCAAATACCTTATTTTATATAATTATTTATTTTATAAAATTTAACATTTAACCCTTTAATTCCCATGATAGAATACGTTCTAGAAATTACGTAGTTCAGAGAATCTGACTTTACACCAGAAAGTTTCAATTGTTAATTTCGCTTTATTTAAATGCGGAATGTCTGTGTTTTAATTAAACCAAATATTGCTATTTTAATTTTCTGGTGTGAATTAGGTATATGCGAATAAAAAAAAATCTATTAAATTCAAAACAGTGTTGTTTGCATGTATGCAAAGCTGCGCACTAAAGGGTTAATTTATATTTATAAAATTTTTAGATGCGCATGAAAACTGGTACAGTGTGCTCTGCTTGATTTTTATATTTTTATTGAAAGACAAAATCCGCTTTGTTATTTAGATTTAATTTTAAAATTAAATTAAAACATCCTAAATGTCATTTACCTAGTCAAAAGTTATTTTCGTATGTTGTCCTATTTGCGTTACATACACATGCTGCTACATACACATACAGGGTATTCAAAAAAGGTGGTTACACGGTTTATTTCTGTAAGTATGAAATATAGATAAATAACGTAAATTACAAAAATGCTCGTAGGAAGGTAGAGGATCCAAAGAGTATACTTTCATCGCCATGGGGGATCTTTCCTTCAAAATTCGAAATTTATTTTTTATACGGCCCGCTATATAAAAAATAAATACCCAATTACAAAAATTGGGCATTATCCATTTACAAAAATCATTGCCCTCACTTGTGGAAAAGAAAACCCGATCATATTTAATATTCGTGGAGGTATCAAGGCTTGAAAAATGAATGTTGTTTTAGGGGACCGTATAAGAAATGAGTTTGTAATTTGTAATGAAACAAATTCATAAATAATTTCGTCATGACAGATATTGACGTTAAATGTCAAACGATTTTCTAAATATTTCAAGAAGTTTTTTATAATATGTTATTTAACCCCGATTTAGTGCTATCTTCTCTATCGCATATTCAGATATAACGAGAGGGAAAACATGTTCACCAATTGATAAAACGATAATTTAAATAATAAAAAGATTATTATTTTAAATTTTACAGAACTACTGTTGTTTACATACATCAGTCCACAGTCCACAGTCCGAATAGCAGGTTTCCCCCGTTATTTAAAAAGCGCAACCAATAAAGTAAGAAACTGAAAATGCTCTTGACTTTTCCCATATTTTCTTCCTGTATCGCATTTGCCGCTCAATTTTTTTTTTCTCGTATCCGAATACATTCGTTTAAATAATCATAGATACTCTAATTTTAAACAAAAAACTAACGAACGAAACACGAAATGAAGGATTTTAGTTAAATTTTTTTTTTATTTTGGAAAAAATTTTTATCTTTAAAAATTCTCCTTGCTAACAAAATCTATAGTAACATCAATAGGAAAAGCTGTATCAAATAAACTACTTACAAGCTTCTGAAAAAGTTTAAAAATCGTCTGCTGTTTACACACATCGGTCAACAGTCCACGGTCCCAATAGTAGTTTACCCCTTTAAAAACGTAACCAACAAAGTAAGAAACTGAAAATGCTCTTGATTTTTCACAATTTTCCTTTCTGTATCGCATTTAACACTTCATTTTTTTCTCGTATCCGAATACATTCGTTTAAATAATCACAGATACTCTAATTTTAAACAAAAAAACTAACGAACGAAACACGAAACGAATGATTTTAATTATACATTTTTTATTTTGGAAATTTTTTTTATGTTTAAAAATTCTTTTTGCTAACAAAATCTATAGTAACATTAACAGGAAAAGCTGTGTCAAATAAATTACTTACAAGCTTCTGGAAAAGTTAAACTATCGTCTGCGACGAGAGCGACAAGACAATTTTTAAATTATTTTAGAAGCTGGATACTTCTAAACATTTGATTACGGAATTCGTCTTCACCTCATTATCGTCTGCAATAAATGTATAATGTTGCATTCTACTTTTGTTTCATAAAATTTTTAAGTTGTTATCAGTTTACGTTGAAATAATAATTACATTCAGCAACGAAGAACGTTTTGAAATTATTATGTTATTTGATATACGCTGAGTGCAACAAAAACAATTTTCAAACGGCACGAGAGTTCGGATGTCGATTTCCCAATTCACCGAAGCCTAATCCGATGTTTATTCATAGGTTAATTAGATGTTTGAAAATGACAGGATAGTTAGAGCCTCATCCAGGATCAGGGCGTAAACCTCAATATAGTGACAATGAAATAATTGATATTTAAACCTATTTTGCTACGAATTCGCATGCGAGTGTCTGAGAAGCAAAGTTCCTTTTTATATATTCCACACTCATACAGTTTGGAAAACACTTTGTGGAAATAAGTGGCAACCGTATTGTATACATGAGCTACACTTAACACTTCCGATTGCGCACGTCGTGTGTTTTTTTTGCAATTGGCTTTTAATACATGCTGATGTGAATTCACGGTTCGTATGGAATATTCTGTGGACAGATGAATGTTTGTTCACGGAAGACGCAACTATCAAATGCCGTAATGATTATTATTGGAATAATACGAATCCATTTTTCGTTCGTGAAGTACATCACCAACAGCAATTTCCTATGTCTGTGTGGTGTGGCATCTGGAACAGAACAACACATTTTTGTTACGTGCCCTGTTTTTTTTTTTTTTTAATCAAGGAATACTGACCACCATACGTACCACCATGACATCATAAGCGTTGCTAACAAAGATTTTATGGAAAAAACAGTACCATTAATAGATTACAATTGTGTTTGGCTTCAACACGACGGTGCTTGTCTCCACGGACCCGTAGAATGATTACCGGATCTTACACCACTAGATTTTTACTTGTGGGTGCGAATTCGTTTATTGGCGTATGTTCAACGTTCGCTAAATATGCAAGATTTCTGTGCCAGAATAAATGATGCGTTCCAAAGCCTCACATACCATAAACTAGAAACAGTTTCGCGAACATTTGCGAAGAGCACAGCTTTGTATTGGTGCTGACGGCAGACATCACTTTGAAACTGTTGTTTAAATAAGTTTGCTTTTCTTTTAACACAAAATCAAACCTGTAAACAAATTGGTGCACCCGAGTATAGTGAGTAGGTCTGTTCAACCGATAATTTTATTGTGAATAACTTCATATAATTCTTCAGATAACTTTTCACATGCTTTGTACTATTAAATTGTTACAACTTGTTTTATAATTTTATGTATCCGTACAACCGCGTTATATCGGGCTTCTAATGTAATAAACGTTTTGTTAAATAAATTCTGTAATCCAGCCTCAAAATCCATTCAATTGATGATTCTATTATAAATCAAATTATGATTATTTCAATCCTTATTGCCACTTTTGTACATTTCAATATTTATAAATTCTTTTTTAAATTCACGCATCAATGATTGAAAACTGCATTAAAGTGTGCAGAAATATTTCATTTGCATTTTAGAAAGATAAGCAGAAAAATAAACATGATCGACCTACATGTTACAACCATAGATTTATAGACGGTTTCAAAATTTTCCAAGATTTTGCGGTTTTGGTTTTGTGGAAAAGTGAGCTAAGTCACGATTTTTGACTTTCTATAATTCCATGACTTTTGCAAATATTCAAACCAAACTTTTTGGATATGAATAAGGATGCAACAGAGATAAATTTTACATTTGGGTATTTTTTTTATAGGGGGCCGTATAAAAAATAAATTTTGAATTTTGTAGGAAAGACCTCCCATGTAGATGAAAGTATACCTTTTGGATTATCTACCTTTCTATGAACTGTTTTTTAATTTGCATTATTTTTCTATTTCTTATAATTACAGAAATAAACCGCGTAACCACCTTTTTTGGACACCCTGTGTATTATTTAATATTCAACATTATATTATAGTGTATTATTTAATATTCAACATTATATTATAGTGTATTATTTAATATTCATTTAATATAGTATTTAATATTTATTTAATATAGTGTATTATTTAATATTCATATCATACATAAAACATTATTTACATTTAATTAAATTTGCAGCGTATACTTCTACTTTTAAAAAGAATAAAAACGTTTTTACATCAAAGAAGAACCTGAAAAACAAAGAAGGTTAAGTATAGCTGTTATAAAACTACACCAATGAAACAATGAAACATAAGCGTTAATTGCTCATTATAATTTCCTTAAAACGAAATGGTATAACATGTTGCAGGGTCGAAAATAAGCCGCGGAAAGCAGGATTAAAGTTGAAAAAAAAAACTCCCGTAATTTGTGTGAAAAGCATAATTTTCCTTTGTTTTTCGTATTTTCCATTTTATTAATTAAAGTTCAATAAAACTTGCTTAAGATGTTGCCGTGTTAATGGTATTCAAAGATAACTGCCGAGACTTTGTTTCTGAAATCTCAGCTGACATAAGATGCTACTTTCATACTTCAGGTTCTGTTTGCAATCAGATCCGATTGCGTTTTCGCGAGTTATTGCGATTGTGTAAAAATTGCAGCGTCTTGAAGACATCAGCAGGGATTATGACGCTGATGATTTGCTGAATAGGCAAACCTGAATAAGTGAATAATATAAAAGTTAGGACAAAACGTTAAAATGTTTTCACAACAAAATAGTGGTCTCGTATCGAACCAAAAAGAGTTTGAATAATAGTCCAGGCAATAGGGAATTTTACCCAACAAAATTAATGGTAGTACTGGAAATTGGCTTTCTAGATGTTTTTTGGGTCACTGAATCCGAATTTGTAACTTTCCACCAAAATTTCCCCCGGCAACCTCCCTAAATTTTGGTAAAAAGTCCCCCCCAAAAAGGTTTTTATTAAAAAAAATCAATTTTTTTATTGTTTTAGAGAAAAAGTATCTAGAAATTCAGAAAGTAGACAAAATTTCCAACAAATTAGATATATGACATTATGATTTAGGATGAAGGGGAAGGAGGGATCTGCTTCGGAACATGCGCCGCAGTGCTGCGCGGACTAAGTTGCGCAATTCCACTTAACCACTCACACGTTTACATTAACCCTCCCATCTACCCTCCGAACTTTCTCTATAAGGTTTACTTTAAGATTTTTGGGGTCGCTGAATCCGAATTTTTAACTTTTCCCCAAAAATTTCTCCCCCGAACCCCCCCCCCCCCCAAATAGTTGTTTTTAACTTAAATTTGTTATTGTTTTAGGGGAAAAGCATTACAAAATTCAGAAACTAGACAAAATTCGCAACAAAAAGTCCAGGCAATAGGGGATTTTATCTGGCAAAATTAATGGTAGTACTGGAAATCGGCTTTCTAGATGTTTTTTGGGTCGCTGAATCCGAATTTGTAACTTCCCACCAAAATTTCACCCGGCAACCCCCCAAAAAATTGATTTTTTGAAAAAAATTGGTATTTGAGAGAAGCGCGCGGGGAATGTTCCGAGGCAGCCCCCTCTCCCCCCGTTTATCCTATGTCATAATGTCATATATCCTATTTGTTGCAAATTTTGTATAGTTTCTGAATTTGGTAATGCCTTTCCCCTAAAACAATAAGAAATTTAAGTAAAAAACAACTATTTGGGGGGGGGGGGGTTCGGGGGGAAAATTTTGGGGGTAAGTTAAAAATTCGGATTCAGCGACCCAAAAAACTTAAAGTAAACCTTATAGAGAAAGTTCGGAGGGAAGATGGGAGGGCTAATGTAAACGTGTGAGTGGTTAAGTGGAATTGCGCAACTTAGTCCACGGAGCACTGCGGCGCATGTTCCGAGGCAGATCCCCCCTTCCCCTTCATCCTAAGTCATAATGTCATATATCTAATTATTTGCAAATTTTGTCTACTTTCTGAATTTCTAGCTACTTTTCCCCTAAAACAATAAAAAAAATGGAATTTTTTAATAAAAACTTTTTTTGGTTGGCTTTTTACCAAAATTTGAGGGGTTGCCGGGGGAAATTTTGGTGGGAAGTTACAAATTCGGATTCAGCGACCCAAAAAACATCTAGAAAGCCGATTTCCAGTACTACCATTAATTTTGCTAGATAGAGTCCCTATACGGTCTCTATTGCCTGGACTATAAGTTAAAATGTTGGATCGTGCACAACAACAGAGAAGATAGAATATTAAAATGACCGGCTGGAATACTTTATGGGATACATTAACAAAGTTGGAAATTTTAAACAAAACAAGTGATATATAAAAGTCAAATATGTCAAAAATTGTATGAAAACACTCCTTAGCACTAAATATGAATGTCACATGAGAAAAGTAACATCAATGTACGTTTCTGCAAGCAGATTGATGTCTAGTTATACATCTATCTGTGATCCACAAACAGTTGCCAAGTGAAAAAAAAGATGAAATTATCTGAAATATAGTAGGCGTTATTTTTCTTATTCTTTGCTCCATACTTAAAAAAAACTAGCAATAACAAAATGAATTCACGTTTTGAAGTTTTTGCCAATTTTCTTATTATTTCTTTTCTTGTAATTTTCATCATTTTTTTCTTTTGCCCTGAAAACAAGAAAACTACTGTATTAGTACTGTTATAAATAATAATTACAAATGTTTTGAGAATTTTAAATCATGATAATATTAATTATGAAAATAGGTGAGGAAAAACAAACTTCTAATTAAATGTTCCATTTATTTTAATAATCAACAAGCACAAAAAATTCTTCTTATGCAACGGTTGAAACATATGGGCCTTTCCTCCCCCCTTTTTCCCCCCAAATTTTCAAAAAACAATCTGAAAATAATGAGGAACATATATAACTTTTAAAATAAATTATATTTAGTAGACGAGAATGGAATAAAGGAAAAAAGATAAAAGCAAACAAACATGCTGAAATATGCGATATGAAATGAAAACTACTTCACTTCTTTGCGTCAATCATATCTTATGATAAAAATGTGATAGCATCCTTGACATTGTTATTTTCCGATAGCGTTTTATTGCGATTTTCCGTGTTTATACCTATTCGATTAAAAGAGAATGATTTTTCAGTGAGCGATGACTTTTTCAGAATAATTTCTTAATACAGCATGTTTCGAAATATGTTTAGAGCTAATGCAAAAATACACAAATTTCCAGTGAATTATTCTTCTACTTTATAATTATATGTGTTAGTAAAGAAAGTCCTGTTTAGTGATTTTAAGAAAATTCCTGAATTTTACACCTCATACTGAAACACTTGAAACACCTTATAGTTTATTTTACTTCCCTAGCTTCATTACATATAATAATTTTTAATTTTATTTAAATTAATTTAATATTATAACATGAATAAAAATAAGCCGAATAAATTCAAGTTATTTTTTAATGTATCAAGACATCCATCGATTCAAAGTAAAAAATTTATTAGATGCGAATTAATATAAGCATATGTGCAAAAAAAAAAAAAAAAAAGGAATTAGGCTTTTAGGTGTTCAAAGATTTTCATTTTCTCAGTTTGACAAGCGAATACTTCGAACGCAATTAGAAAATCGTTTTTATTCCTGAATACGTGAAAATATCAAACATTCTTGTTCATGTTCCAAGTAATTGTACATTATTAATTTTTTTAATTTTCCGATAAATTGTGGCATAACCCTTGGGCATGTCACTAGAATCAGTAGCCATAAAGACAATATTTATGATGACAGCGAGAATATTTCTAACGCAATTAGAAAATCTTTTTTATTCCTGAATACGTGAAATTTTCAGATATTCTTGTTCAGGTTCCAAGTAATTATAAATATTTATTTTTTTAAATTTCCGATAAATTGCGGCGTACCCATTGGGCATGTCACTAGAATCAGTAGCCATAAAGTCAATATTTAAAATGACAAAGCGAATATTTCTAGCGCAATTAGAAAATCCTTTTTATTCCTGAATACTTGAAATTTTCAGATATTCTTGTTCAGGTTCCAAATAATTAAAAATATTTATTTATTTTTTAAATTTCCGATAAATTGTGGCGTACCCGTTGTGCATGTCACTAGAATCAGTAGCCATAAAGACAATATTTAAGATGACGTGAATATTTCTAACGCAATTGAAAAATCGCTGTTATTCTTGAATACGTGAAAATTCCATACATTATTTTTCAGGTTCCATATAATTGATCGATATTTATTTTTTTAATTTTCCGATAAATTGTGGCTTACACGTTGGGCATGTCACTAGAATCAGTAGCCATAAAGACAATATTTAAGACAAAAACATAAATTTATATACAGTGCAGATAATAATATACGAGGTAACAGATTTTGCATTTGCTTAAACCTCATACATAAATAAACTACCATCTCAACTGCCCCATTCCAGTCACACGTGAAGGTTGACAGATTCATAGGAAAAAATAACTACACTTAAATATTTTTTTAATAACTTTAAACTAAAACCTCCTATTTAAAAATTGGTGAACTTACATATCTTACAACTGATAAATTTAAAGGACAAAATTCTAACGCTAAATCAAGTAATGCAGTGAAAATATTTTCGAAATTTCACTACGGGAATAAATAATCATGAAGATAAAGAAAGGTCAAAGCAAACGTTTCCGAAAATAAATCTGTCAAGTGCGAGTATTATTGCGTACAGAGGGTTCCATACAATAAATATATGAACTAGTAAATCTGCAGATCAGGAGCCTTAACGTCAGCTCTGCAAGTCACTGTTTTTAGACACACTTTGGTAATATTCACTTTCATGCAAACAGCAATTTAAAGTTTTCAAATTATGTAATTATTTATAAGAATAAAAAATACGAAGTTTTCAGACATTAGAAGCATTAAATTAAAAACGTTGTTATGGAAGGATATTTTGAAATAATTTTCATGAGCTACTAATTCTGATATTCTTTTAAATAATAAAACAGATTTCTTCAGGGGGGGGGGGGGGGGGGCTCCGCCTCCTGAACTCCCCGTGGTTTCATTAATTTACATATGTAACTTTTTATTTATTGCGCTAATGGTTATCGCAAATCTTAAATTTCTTTTTATACTTCCGAGCCTTAATTTTCAATACTGGTGGACAGAAAATGATTCACATTGACGCAATTATATTAAAAGTTTAGGTTTTATGAATGAAAATATAATTTCCTTTTAAAAATAAAATAATTTTCATTCATATTTTCTGAAATGAGACGGCATTAAGAAGTAACACTCGTCATAAAATATTTTTTTAGGTAATCTAGTTAATGCTTGGTTTTTAAGAATGAGAATATTTATTTCCCAATACAATGACGTCATTTTCGACAGCGATAATTTTGCGGTGTAAAATTTTGACATTTACTATACATTTGATTTTCAAAAGTTTTTTTTTTTTTTCTCATTGAAATTTTCGATTAAAAATTAACATTTCTGTTAGTTGTGTGCAGACGATAAACCATGAGATATTAGTAACATTTCTTTTAATAATAAGAATTAATATCATAACACAAGCCCTTTTTATTTCAACCTCAAAGCATATTAGTTTTATTTTTGATATATGAGATCAAATTCACCTTCTTTTCGTATTTTAGTTTTATTTCCAATATGAAGACGTATTCATGTCTATTTTTTACTTCATTTTCCTCTTGCACATGAAAATCTTTCAAATCAAAATTAACTGTTTAGGATAAATTATTATTCTGGGATAGGATTTTCTTGGCAACGGTAAAAAAAAAAAAAAAAAAAAAAAAAAAAAAGATTGTTAAATTTATAGCAAAATGTCAATTTATTCCTTATGAAAATAATGAACTTCTTAATTTAAAAGAAAAAATATTTGAACAAAATAAGCAGAACATAGTCTTTCTTTATTTCTGGGGTAAATTTCATCTATATGTAAAGTCACAAAGGCATTAATTCGTCCCTTTTGACTTTGATTAACTTCAAACAATTACAAATACTTTCACATTTACGATATTTTTAGGTGTAGTTCCGTCGCTAGGCAACAGTTAAAAGAAAATAAAACAATGAAATATGTGCTTTGAAAAAAAGTAAATTTATAAAAAGATATATTATTGGAACACATATATAAAATACCTCCATAAGTTAAACACCGAATTTAAAAACTCTGACAAATGTATACACAAAATTTCAAACTAATATGAATAATGTATGGTTCTAATTAGAAATTACATCATCCATAATTTACTATTTAAATCCTTCAATCATATGAGCCATTTCCTTTCAACAAATAAAAATGGAAAAATCGTCTGAATTGCTATAGGAAAGCATTAAGTCGCAAAATAAAATGTTCTATATATTCCGAACGCATGAACCAAATTTAACCAAAAACTATACAGCTAAATCCGGGGATTTTACCAACATGCATACTTAATTTTAAGCTAATCGGATGCTTTTTACGGCAGTTATCGCGGAACAGACGGACAGACAGACAGACAGACAGACAGACAGACAAACGGAAACCAAAACTTTTCGTGTCTCCACAGTAAGCCTTCACTGACGTTTCGGCAATTAGTAACTGGGCATTGCATTTCACAAATTTATCATTAAAAGTTGTTATCTAGGCTTTAAAAGCCGGTGGAGCATTAAGTACCCTACCCGTGTCTTTATGTATGTCCAAACCGTCCGCGTCTTTAAGGGTTAATATCTCGGCTAATTACCGACATTCTTTTTTTGAAAATCATTATCAACAACCCTTTTATACTTCTGCGACGGTAGGTACCTCCAGTGCTCCTTTGCTGAACGCCTGCAAATCGAAATTTGCATTTAACGGAAAAATGTGATTTTCTCAAAAATTACGTGAGCTAGGGTAATCGCTGTAGTTTTCCTGCAAGGTTTAAATTAACTTCTACTGCCCCTAATTTTTTTCATAATTTTAGTTTCAGTAGATTCAGAAATAGAACATTTCAGAATAGAACATAGAGGGGTGGGGAACATTATTTTTGCGTTACATTTTCGACGATATAGCTGAAAATATAATACCTAAAATTAAAAGAAATGTATTTTTGAGTTCGGCGTTACGAAAGCTTTCACACGATACCCCACACGATATGCAAAGAAAAGATTTTTTTTTTAAGTAACTTAATTAGGCCCTCTACAGTTTTCCTAAATAAATTTGTGAATAGTTAATAATCTATAAATATGAGGGTCAATAGCCTTTATTACTTGCCCAAATTTGAACTTTCTACGTTCTATAGTTTACGAGTCAAATGGCTGTGACAGACGGACAAACAGACACAGGAGTGATCTTATAATGGTTCCGTTTTTACTTTTTAAGTACGGAACCCTGAAAAAGCACAAAACTTTAATAATATTAAAATTATAACCTTTTCATGAAAAGATAAATAAAGGAAAAAGAAAAAAGATGCGTCAAAGCATAAATTATGAAACACTGTCTAACTCTTTTAGAAACTGTAATGAAACTTCATTGTTTAATAAGCCCAAACAAGATATTTTAAGTAAACAATTTAGTAAATGCATCACACATTTGAAAACCAATTTTCAGCAATTACCGTTCATAGTCGGAAAGGTACTCGAATGCTTTTATGTAGCTTTATATATGATTAACAACTCTGTATATATATACTATATAATTCAGTCCATCTAGAAAGCGCATAACACTGTTGCACTTTTATCTTCAGCAATTTCTGTCAATAGACGGAAATGTATTCTCATTTTTTGTACAACACTACATTTTAGCTACAGATTTTTATACGCACCACATATTAAATAAAAATTTAATTCAGAAGAAACAGAAACAAACGCACATAAGCACAGCTAAAGACACACTTCCTGCACCTATCCATAGATCAGCCCTGTATATAAATTTATTTTTAGTCTACAAATATGTATTAGTGTAATAAATATAATTCAGCATTACACAATTAAAAACTACACTTAAATAATTCTTGCCCATTGACTGAAATGCTTTCGAATTCTTTTGTGCAACCCAGTATACGATCTATGGAATTTATACATATACACCGAATGTAAAAATTTTGTTAAACTTAAAAACATAATGCAAAGTTTAAAGCGCACTTCCATCAATTATCGCTAATAAACAGTACTGTAACCGAATTCTTTTGTGTGTCCCTGTAAATGAACTATAAATGCTACGCACTCCATATTCTACAGTAAGAATTTTTAGTGCATCTAAGTAATGTATATGCATTTCTTTATGAATGATAAAGGTTTTGTACTACATATTTAGCATATAAGTATGTTTTATTGCACCTCATAAATGCGTATCAATTTCATTACGTTTGAAAAGTCCCGTTAGACCATAATGTAATGGAATTCTTTCGTAGAAATCTAAGTATATTTGCGAAAGTTAGAACACGGCCAGGCAAACAGACAGGCTAACCGAATTCATAAATACTTTTCAATTATCTAAAAATGACCGCCAACATTTAAGTATTGCAAGCTTTCATTTGGAGATATGTTACATAATTTAAATATTTATGCTTCTGCACATCTTTTATGACTATATTTGCTACCTAACTTTCTCCGAATTCATAATTCCGTTGAAAAGTTTGTTAAACTTTGTATATCATATACATGGAACCTTTTTTGACTATTGCTATTTCCAAACAATAATATCTGTTAATCTTAATCTGTAGAAATTTATCACGAAGATTATTGTTTGGGAATAGTAGTAGCCAAAAAGAGGGCAGATGAGATGTTTACATATATTATGGGGGATGCCAACGATTGCTGATTTTTCGTAATTGTTGCGGTTTTTTCCCAATAAAATTTGAAACATGTCACCATTTCTACTTGAAACATCTAGTCATTATATTTCTGACAAAATTATTGGAAAGTTGGAGAGCGATTACTGAAAGTCACTGATATTACAAGTCTTATTATAGCAAAGGACATTCAAAGGTTGGCATCGCTGATAACTTTTAAACACCCAAAAATGTCCAATGGATATAGAATTACTATAATGAAATATTTATTTATTCGTTTAATTATTACCACTAGTCGAAAAATACTACTGGAAATTTTAATATTTTCTTTTAAAAACTAAATTAAAATTATTTTTGGGGCGCGAAGTTTATAACTGATTGTTGCAATTACAAAGTTCTGGCAGGATGACCAAGAAATTTGCAAAATATTCTGCATTTTGAGAAATCAAGTTCATAAACTATTCTGCAGTTTTATGATTAATTAGATTTCAAATTTTGTCCTAAAACAAAATTTTTCTTAACTGCATAGTTAAATAAAACAAATAAATAATAAAAAAGGAAACTTTATAATTATTGATATGGGGAAGACTGACAAATAACTTCCAAATTCCTACTAGGTATTGGCGATTTGTACATTTTTGTTATAATTATTATTGCAGATTCCAAAAGTAGGAAAAATAATGTAGTCCTGTATATTTTGATTTTACGCTTTTTTTTCTTTTTTTTCCTACTTACAAATAAAATTGAATTTTGTTTTTTTTTTTATCCCTTTTGAAAAATTTAATAAGATAAACTTCGAGCCGCGACCCCCCTATTTTTAATAAAAACGTTTTTGAGAGTTTGTATTTCTTTTTTAGCTACTCGCGCTAAAATTTTTATTTCTCAGTTTAAACGAGAAATCGTTGTTACAGTAACTAATTATAATGATATTTTTAGAAGTTACTCAACATTTAGAAGTTCTAAAAAACTCGCACCATTCTTTTCTTTTAAAATAGGGGTCTGTCTTCAACCTTTTTATTAATACTTTCCAACAAAGTTCGAAAGTGTTTGTGCATTCGTTTTTTTTTCCGGCCGTTTGTCCACGCTCTAATTCACGTAAATATATTCGGATTTTCATGCAATTGAAATATATTAATGATGCTTGGCATGTTCGGTATTGTATATTAAGTGTGTAGCAGTAATAGCTCATTTACAAGGGCACTCAAAACAATTCCGTTACATTATGGTATATGGGGAAAAATCATTTGCAGTGCATTTTAATGACATTACGCAATTCCAAATGTATTTAAACTGATATAAATCACTAAAATTCACTAAAAGATGATTACGGTAGAATAGGGCATTCATAGCATTTGTTGTTCATTTACAGGGACACACAAAAGAAATCGGTTACAGTACTGTCTTTGAGCAATAATTGCTGGAAGTGCATTTTCAAATTCGGTATCCGCTTTTAAATTTAACTACTTTTTAGCTCACGGGCTATAAAAGCCTGAGAGCTAATGTGCCCGTCGGTTCTGTATGTATGTATGTATGTATGTACGTAACGCTATGTACGTATTACGTACATATGTACGTAACTCTTGATAGAAACATCCGATTTGCTTCAATTTTTTTTCTGGGTTCATTCTGATAAGGCGCTTCCCTGATTAGTTTTGGGGGTTCATTGGTTAAGTATAAAGGGGGGGGGGGGGGAGAGGCGCTAACCCCCCTCCCCTTAATTTAGATAAATGTGTTTTTCATGCAGAATTATTCGATTTGCTTCAATTTTCGTATACCGGTTTATTATGTTAAGAAGCTGCCTTGATTAGATATGGAGGTTCATTAGTTAAGTATAAAGGGGGAAAGGGGGGCTAGACCCTCCTTAATTTAGATAAATGGGTTTTTCATGCAGAGTTATTCGATTTGCTCCAAATTTGGTATACCGGTTTATTATGTTAAGGAGCTGCCTTGATTAAATTTAAAGGTTATTTGTTAAGTATAAAGAAGGGGCTACCCCCTCTAATTCTGATAAATGTTTTTTTCATGCAGAATTATCTGATTTGCTTCAAATTTGGTATATCGGTTTATTATGTTAAGGAGCTTCCCTGATTAGATTTGGAGGTTCATTGGTTAAGTATAAAGGGGGGGGGGGGATGGGGCTAATCTTCCTTCATTTATTTTTTGAGGGACATTATTTTTTGAAATAAGAGTATAATATACAATTAGTGTGAATAGCCTGTGAACTCAATGCCATCAGTTAATTGGGCACTTTTCTTTTTATTTGCATGTTACTCGTTGTATATAAATTCTATATCTCGTATGCAAAGCTGCACAAAAGAATTCACGTACCTTATTAGCGGAAATTCCTGAAGGGGAATTTTCACCTGAGGCATGTATTTCTTAATCGAACTAAATTTTTGCATGCATGTAGTTAATACATACAAATCTATATATCATATACAGGGCTTCTCAAAGAATTAGGATAATTTTCCGATTACAGATGGGAACAGCTGAAATAGGGTTTTCAAATGTGTTATACGTTTCCATACGGTTGAATTAGACATAATACTTTAATTTATTAAACGGTGCAGTTTTGTTGCAGTATTCTGAATGTGTTGGAAAGTGTTTCATAATCCATGCTTGACGCATGATTTTTTCTTTCTTGTTTGTCTGAAAGTAGTTTGCCACAGCAAATTCAGAAAGCTAATCTTCCCAGTATATTTAATCGTAAATTTTCTTTCATTGAGGCACATTTTTGTATTCTAAAATATTGGTAGTGTGATGGTCTGTGGGCCAGAGGTTAAAGATCCCTATTTTAAAATGAACGAAAGATATTTTTTTGTCGGAGATTTTTTTTCTCTTTAGTACACCTGTAAAATTCCCACGCCAAAACGAGAAATCTTATTATTGTATTTCGAAAATTAAAAATAATCAAAATTTTATCTGTTTCTTTAATCATGTAGCAATGGTGAAACATCCTGACTTAGAAAAAAAAAAAAAAATAGGAGCAACTGTGATGATAAGAAACTAATATCAATATATTTTTTTTGTTTTCGGTCACTCCCCGTTCTTCTCATGTGTTTCAAAGTCACGTCATACTTTTATGCCACGTTGTTATTGCTTACCTTAGTAACACATTACACAACGCTATTAAATCTTAATTCTTCTTATTATCTTCCTTTATCTGTTTTAGATAAATTTTCAAGCTCATATTATCTTGTAAATAGAGTGGTCTCGTCCGTTTGTGGGTATATATGTAAACGAAAAGTAGTCCTAAGGTAATATGCTATTTTTCCTTATTAGTTTTATCATCATGGTTGACACAGTATTTCGCTCTCGATCACTAGGTGTTGCCACCGAAGGTCTTCCAGATCAATATGCTGACGGTAAAGCTGCTAAAGTATGGGAGGTGTATATTGGAGAGAAAAATGACAGAACAAAGCATTATAAAGATTTCTTAATTAAATTAATGAATGATCATAATATTCATCACATACTAGATGTAGCCTGTGGTACTGGGTAAGTCTAAATGATTATAAATGTTTTTTAATTACTATTTTACGGAATATTTTCGATGTTTTTAATGCAACCCTCTCATGCATGAATTATTTATAAAAAGATGAAAAGATAATTTACGCTTAAGTTAGATTTTAAAAGAATGATTAAGAAGAAATAATGTAGAAATTGCAAAAGTTTTACAATTGTTACAAAATTACGAAACGTTTCTGATGTAACATTTTCAAGTACCAAATAATAATAATAATAATAATAATAATAATAATTGAAGAGCTCAAATAATAAAGGTGGTAAAGGTGGTAAAATGTTTTCCCAATCCTCATTTTGAGAAAATGAGCTGTAAAGTTCCAAATATCTATTTGCGTTTATTCTAAAATGCCTCCTTTATCAATTAAAATCTCTATGAGTGTTAGATTTTTTTAAATCGTAATTTAACAGATGATAGAGGACTATTGAGTATCTTCAATCATAGGATTAAGTCTTTTTTTTTTTTTTTTTTTTTTTTTTTTTTTGTCACATACCACTTTTATCATCTGAGCCTTTCAACTATTATTAACTACTCTTTCGTGGTAATTAAAATTTTGGACATATAAATCTAAAGTAGAAAGTAGAGAAACATGTTTGGTTATGTTTTGGATTAGATCCAAGAACAGAAATTCTTTAAGAAAATCTTCTTTCACGCAGAACAGGAAAAATTGTCAAAAGCAGATTTTCCAACTGAATATTTAAAAAGGATAACTCTGGTATATATTGTTGTATTTTACAAACATTATTATATTTTATATGAGCATTTTCCTTTATTCTTCTGTACAAGATAACTCAGTAAGATGATGGTTGGTTGATGCTTGTTACGACCGATTATCTGCACGACGGATACAGGCCGAGGGGGATTTACCTCCATTGGGGAGGGGGGGGGGGGCTTTCTATGGTAACCTAACCTGGATTTACGTAAGTTCGAAGAAAACCACGGAAAACATCGAACGGTTAGGTCGACATGCGCGACATTGGTTCAAGTTCACCATTTCCCACCTTTGAGAACAACAAAACCTCTCAGCTACTGTTAGAGCACTCAGTAAGGTGATGGAAATATAATTAACTTAGGTAAGGTCAAAGTACCGGCACCAGAAAGTTTGGAAAGTTAAAAAAAGGTATCTGGTTATGTTATAGGTGTTGGTTAGATATCAACACTTTCATTAGTTCCCCCAAAAGCCAACAGATGGATCTGAACCTGCCTGTGATTAGGAAATTTTACCTGTGACGTGACGACTTTTTAAAGAAATACTGAGCAAAAAAGAGACGCACCCTGGAGTTTAAAAATTCTGAATTTTTAGTTTCTGAAATCAGAGCTATTAATAATATAAACTCAAAATAACTAACTGTAATTTTAGATAGAGAATACTTTCTATTTACTTTTCTTTACTGGAGTTGCAGTCGAGAAATTTTGAAGCATGGAAATAAACTTGAGGATTTCCGGAAAGAAACCTGGAATTTTGAACACGTTGAAAATTTTTATCGATAGAAACTGTTGGTTTAGTTTTAAAGCACTAAATATTTATTAACAGTTAAAAATTTTATTATATGTTTTCAGATAATCACTTAATTTTAGAATGATGATAACATAAAGTTCACTTTACAGAGCATATTTTTCTACTAATTGGAATTAACTACTTTAAAAGATATTATATACTTTTTTAAAAGTCACGCTAGATTTTGTTTAAAGTGAAAAAAAAGTCTCTAATTTCTTGTTCTAGATCTCGGGTCAAGGTAGTGACGAAATACTGTAAACAAATGGAAACAACTGTCATCCAGAATACCAGTAAAAACAGTTTATTTTAAACGACAATACGTTTTTAAATGTCAAATGCGATATTTGATTGTTAAAGTAAGAAAAAGTTTGTAAAAAATGTAATTTCCCTTCCCGTAAAATATAAATTTTTCACTTCTATATCTAATAGGTCGGGAGCCGGTGACATCGAAAGTCGCTTCCTCGCGGAATTGAGATTTTTTTAATGTAAATCGATAGTAAGAAGTCATACGAACAAAATGAGCTAGGTATGACTAGGTTTAACAAGCCGAAAACAAGTTTAATTAAATTAATTATTATTGAAAAGCTGTAATGATTAATTGTTTTCGTGGAAAGTCGAAACTTGGCCAGTCCAGACGCGAAATAAAGTGGCCACCAGTAAAAATTCAAAGCAAAATAAATATGAATTTTTATCCTCGCCCGCCTCCTTAAAATAGGTATGACTGACTTTTCAAGCAGAATAAAGTTTGTCGTGCCAAATTTTTTCTAAAAGAGCACAAAATTTTCTATAAAATGCTCCAAGAGTGGTCAATATCCGCGATGACGGTTAAAAACGTTATAGTTTTTCGATAATAATTAATTTAATTAAATATATTTTCGACTTGTGAAACTTAGACATACTTAGCTTATTTTATTCGTATGATTTTTTACTATCGATTTACATAAATTTTTTTCCAATTCCGCGATGAGGGGCTTTCGATGTCACCGGCTCCCGGACTATAAGGGTCAATATCACGAAATACGGAAATTGCAGTCCGTACAATATAATTTCTATTTAATATTATATAATGCAATTTTCTTTTTTACAATCTAATAAAAAATATTCTTAGAAGTACTTTCAAGAAATATTATATTCATAAGAACACAAAAATAAAGCAATTAAAAGACTTAAAATTTCAGATTGTCATTTTCCTGGCATGTCACACTGTGATGTGTGCACAGTAAAAGGCTTTCTGCTACCATGTATAAATATCTTTTTCTAGTTTTTTAACTTTTTAATTAATAATTATACCTTATATAACACATATATGTGGAAGGTAACAAGTTCTGTATTTTACAAATAATTTTCCATAATTAAAATGTGATTGTCACTGAAAAGGAACGTCATTGTCCTGGCCTGCTCATTTTAGGTCTTTATGAGGTATAAAGATGGCGCTGCAGAGTAATTCTTGTTCTTGACGTAGTTCAAGTCCGAAGTAGTAAAATCATTGGTACCAGCAAGATCTTTTAGATATTACTTTGAAATAATGTGTTTAAAGGCTTTGTAATAATTGAGTAGACTTTTATTATGTCATTTTCCTGCCTTCTATAAATTACAAATAAAACTGAACATTATACTGAATTTGAGGTACTATAGAGAAAACATGTTCCTTTAAACGAAATTAAAATGTTAGATCTAAAAACAAAAACAACAACAACAACAAAAAAAAAAAAACAAGAATGTGAAAAATGTTTTAGAATGAAATTGTCATTATCCTGGCATACATATGCCAAGAAAATGACACATATATATAATTACAGAAAAATGAACTTAAGTTCTTCAAACTTTAACAATTTTACATATAAATTCCTTTATTCAGCTGTTCAACCAACATTTAAAAAACAAAAACAGAAGCTTTGAAACGATTTAAATTTTCAAAATTTTTGTTTTCAAAATCTCACATTTTGTGATATTCACCCATAAGTGGTAATGGTTTTGTAAACTAAACAGAATTTTTTTTACAGTGAACATAATCAAGATATCTAGTTTAAAAATAAAATAAAATCCATTTTTCATATTTTAAAATAGAATGACCGATTGACTTGTTTTTAAAATTATCATATAGTTTTTTTTAAAAAGAAAAATAAAAGAGAAAGGTTCATTTCTATCTCAGAAACAGAGTTTTTTTTCAGTCTTTGCAACTATACATTTATTCCACAGTTGTTATGTTTCTATTAATGTTTACAATAATGTTTCTATTTTCCCCTGATTATAGGATTGATTCCATACTATTATTAGAAGAAGGTTTTAAAGTTATGAGCATAGATGCCAGTGATAAAATGCTAAAATATGCTCTAAAGCAAAGATGGAACCGACGAAAAGAACCAGCTTTTGACCAATGGGGTACAGTAAGATTTAAGTTCTAATTGCCATTATCAATACATTAGAAGTGGCTTAATATTACTTAAATAAATATTCCATATTTCTAAATAAATCTTTATCTTGGTAAATAAAGATAACAAAATAATCAAAATGGCCATATAATGAATTATAATATGATAATTTGTGATATTTCGTTTCATTTTTTGTTTTAAAAGAGGAATTAAAGATTATGTTCCAGCTAAAGAAAAAAAAAAAAAAAAAAATCTGTATTATGCAAATTGACGTATTTTTTAAACGAAAATTTTATGTGAATTTGATATTTAATAAGAAATGGCCTGAAATAATCTTCCTAATAAATTTTTATTGCATGAATAATTTAGATATTTATTGCTTATTTATTAATTTTTCGAAATGGTAATTTTTTATTCTACAAAATGAAAGCACATTTATAACGTAAAAGAACGAAGATCAACTAGGGTGAAACTTCCAACCGAACTTATTTTTAAAAACCGATAACTGACACAAGGTGAACAAGTATCTGACGCATTATTTGCAAAGATAATTAGGAAAAAGTTAGTTTATATTTAAAGAAATTTATGCTTTAAAAATACTTTAATCTTTGTTATTAAAACAAAATACTTAAACCGTATTCAGGGTTCCTACACTTTCAACTGAAATACCAGTATTTTTATGTAGAAAAATTCGATTTATGTAATTGCGTGATTGCAAAAGGCAATTTTTTTCTGTAAGAAAATACTGATGTTTATCTGACCCAAAGTCAGGGAAATTCCTTGATGTGTAGGAACCCTGTTATTTATACATGATATTATACTACAGATGCATGTGTTCTTTTTTTTCATGTTTTAAATTATTAGTAATGCACATATCCAATACTGACATTTATGAACCAGTAACTGATGAATGATATCAGGACCTGGCATAGCTGCCAACATCTTACACTTTTTTGTACCACAAAAATTTTACAGTAAATTTTACCTTTCTAAATCACTGTAATCCGCCGATTAAATAAGGCAATAAATTTCTATTAGATTTTTGTGGTAAAAAAAAAGCGGAAGAGTTGGCAGCTATGCTCTGGTGCAATAACTTAAATTTTAATGGTGTTGACTACAAGATAAATTTAGTTTATTATTATGTTATTTTAAACTGTTCAAATAATAGATTTCAATTTTCTTTAATATAACCAAAAATTCACTCCTATTTCAAAGACTGGTGAAATGAAATTCCCGGAAACAATAACTGGCACCCCCCCTCATTAAGCTAAATTAAATAACTATAATCTTTAAATCATGGCCCTAATGTATCATAGGCATCTTTTAACTAATTTCTACAAGTATAACTATAAGAAAATGTTTAGGTTGGCTGCATTACAAATAGATTTTAAAAAACACTACCTTAATTTTAGAAAGAAGATGGTTTCCTCAAAATGGCACTTTCTGAAAAGTTCCTTCTTCAATGAATATGTTTATGGCCATGTTTTTGGCAATGAATATGTTTATGGCCATGTTTTTGGCAATGAATATGTTTTTCTACTAGTGAATAAATTGTCTATAAAAAATAACAATGAGTGTCTAAGTTACTATTAGATGAAATTACTTAGCAGAATTTTAGAAGGAAATGCTGATTTGAGTTAGATTTTTGCGGATGTGTCAGTTACTGCTTAGGTGTCAATAACTGGGGGTTTCAGTTTCACCCTATGACTGTTTAAAACCGAGTTCAAAAAGTCCTAATTGATCTTCTTTCCAATTAAAAACTAGTAGAATATTGTTTATATAATTAATTTCACATTACTTACGTTAAAATTAATTATTAAACTGCATTTTATTAAATCTACATCAATATTAATTGTATAAAGAAATTAAAAATGTTTTATGACAGGCTTTTAAAAAAAAAAAAAAAAAATGTGCTTATAAAAATCATTGATTTCAGTGATTTAAACCTTATTTATACATGATATCATACTACAGATGCACGTACTCCCTTTTTTTCATGTTTTAAATTATAAGTAATGCAGATATCTAATAACTGACATTTAGGAACCAGTAACTGACAAATGGTATCAGATAGTATGATATGTGAAATGTGATTCATATAACGCAAAATTCTATATGACGCACAATCTTGCGTTTTTAGGTTTGCGTTATAAAGATCTTCTACTGTATATGATAAAATTAATTTTTCATTTTTCATTTAATGGCATTCCGGAAATAAAACTGGTCCATGTTCGAGTAATATTGAAAAATCTTGAAATTTAAGTTGAAGACTATAAAAATAAATTTATAAAAAGACTAGGAGTCGACAAGGCTTTAATGCGAGCCCCTGCGACATCCACGAAAAATTTAAGATAGAGTCCTCCCCAATTAATCGGGTCACGGATAATCGAATAACCCGCTTATTCGAATATAATTCTCCGGAACCAAATTTATTCCTATTGGTTCTGTGTTATTTTTCCCCGCTTAAACCAAATACCTTTTACGAACGTCTCCGCTTAATCGAATAGCAACTGTGTGACCTATGTTTGGAAATAGGCACGGAAAGCACGTTTCAGCTGGAATTTCCTTCCACCTTTTGTCATTTTCGGTTCCTTTACGCTGAAAACAAATTTTCAGTTCTTCCTGGAATGATTTCGACCGGCAGGTGTATGAGGAACAGGTCAAATCATTTCTCCACCTTGATCTCCCCACCATCACTTCTTGCTGTTAACCAGGCTTTAATGGCAATGTGCCGTCATTTCGAGACTCGAGATGGTAGTTGTGATATTTTGCACTCATTCAAAAAATAACTCGATATTTACTGCTTTAAAATTCCACTTAAACCACTTTAAACAATTTTTTAAGGCAGTATAAGTAAAGTAAATTAGAAGTAGCAAAGTTTTGACCAAATTCAAACGAGCTCCATTAAGTGTGATGTAAACCATATAAATGTATGTACTAACATTAAATTAATACGTATTTATTTTATGTTAGCATTTGTATTTATTTTAGTTTATGTTATTCTATTAACTATTTATTATGCTGTTAATTAAATATACCGTAGATGGTTATTTTGCCTTTTTACTATGCATTAAATCTTACAGTTATGATTCCCTGTTTAATCAAATATTCCGCTTAATCGAATATTATTTCTGGAACCGTCGATATTCGTTTAAACGGGGACGACTGTATATCAATTATTAGCTAACAATAAACAATTAAAATTATTAAAAAAACTGCTAAGTAAATATATAACGGGTGTTAAATATTATTTAATATAAATTGATGCAACACTAAAATTATTTATTTATTGACACTAAAGTAAAATAATTTATTCATTGATATTACATAAGTGCAATTTTATATAAATATATAAAAATCTATTAAAATATGATACAATAAACTTCATTTGTCTTGTAAATGAAAAAGTATGAATGAATTGAGGTGCCAATTGTATTTTTGTCTTATGTTGCATTTTGGTGCCAGTGTCTTATAAATCCTTATACCCCCAACAGAAACATATATCAAAATCAAAACTATACTTTCATTCGCACTGTTCGGCATACAGTAAAAAAGCAAAGAAAAAAATGCATTTTTTTTTTAAATATTAGGAAATTTACGTACGAAATGTATTTTAATATCTTATAAATACTTAAATTCCTCAATTACAGAAATATATAAAAATGAAAATCGCACCTTCGTTTGCTCGGTGTGGAAAAAATAGATACATTGTGAATAAAATAATAAAAATGTAACAAAAAATTCCAATTTTGGTCACCAAAAAAAATCTGTTTAGGAATTTCTGTTACCCTAAATATCATATAACACTCTAAAAATATAATAAACAATTTAAAAAAGTATAATTTTTTAGAAGAAATTCTATACTTCGTTAATTTTAACACAATTATTCTAAGCGGTAACTAAATCATACGAGTTGTAATTTTCCACATGTGTGTAAAAGTGTCTAGGCCAGGTTTTTTACCAGGGATCTTTGGCTTAAGCGGACAACGTTTTACCAACTGAGCTATCTTGGAGAAATCTTGCAGACATAACTCACTCACTCAGACAATTTGACAATGACATCTGGTCTGTTATCTGAAACAACTCAACAGAATAAACAGCACGTTTTATTGTAATTCCTACCTGTAGTTTATTCTGTTGAGCTGTTTCAGATAACAGACCAGATGTCATTATCAAAAGGTTATCTGAGTGAAATGTGTTCGCCAGATTTCTCAAGGATAGCTCAGTTGGTGCAGCGTTGGCAGCTTGAGCCAAAGGTCCCTGGTTCGAATCCTAGACTGGACACTTTTTTATTCAGTTGGAAAATTACGACTCGTAAGAAACTTTTATGTTCGCAATTGACAGGGGTCACTTTCATAATCTTATTGACCAAAGTCCTTTTATCGCACTTCAAGAAAAAACATTTCTGTTTCTGCATTTAATCGCATTTAAACAGACGTGCTTTTTCATAGTCTTTATTTTGTTTCGAAACGAGATGTGATGAATATTTGAATACAAATAGATTGTGTTGTATTCCCCACCCGAATATCTAGTAAATATACACACAAAATTTACATTTTTTTCTCATTTAACCGCATTTAGAAACATAAAATTTTTTATTCTATTTTAAATAATCGAGTCTCTGAGTCCCAGTAGTTTACCTACTACATTCTGCAGTTTATAACAAACATAGACAGGAAATTAACAGTAAATAAATAAAAAAAATCTATTAAAAATAATTTATCCTGATAAAATATAATCGATGACTAATTATAACTTTTGTTTTAGTTATTGAAGAAGCAAACTGGTTAACTTTACCGGATGACATCCACAAACCTGATGGAGGGTTTGATGCTGTCATGTGTCTTGGGAATTCATTCGCTCATCTTTTTGATGTAAAAGGAGATATGTCCGATATCAAATTAGCCATTAAAAATTTTCATGAGATGCTAAAACCTGGAGGATATCTTATTATTGACCACAGAAATTATGATTATACACTAAAGCATGGTAAAACTCCAGCTCACAGCATTTATTATAATGTAAGTATTCTCTTTCTTTGTTTCAAATGCATGGAGGCGATTTTGTGAATATGCATTTTGATCCACCATCCCTGATATTTGAAATAAATAAGTGTGTCAGAAAATTGCAAAGCTATGGGATGAAGTCTTAAAAGTCTATGGAGTTATGGAAATGATTATTTGAAACAATTCTAATTTTTATGGCAGTTTGATATTTCAGTTAGTCCCTACAATATAACCTGATTAAAAGAATAAGTTTTTATACAGTCGGGAAAGAAAAGAGTGAGAGAGAAAGGAGGAGGGGGGGGGGGCACTTCATGCATTTTAATCACTAAAATGTCACTCCCCCACAAAGGCGTCATGAGCTGTAATTTTGGATTCGTATGTTTGAAGCTTATAGAAATCTAATTTTGTAAAAAAAGAAAAAAAAATTATAGTTTACTATTTATATTAAAAAAAAAATCTTCGAGAATATATGGGGCATTCTCACAATCTTTTGACTTTTATGTTCCTGAATAATAATTTTTGTTTTAGTACATGTTCTTGTGTTTTTTTTTAATTTCATATACTGGGAAACATCCCATTGCATGATTGCACAACAATATTAACGAGATAAATAAGTTTTGGACGATGTTGGGGGGGGGGGGGGGAGGGTCCAAACACCTGGAAAACTCCTATACCGTCCCGTGTCCCTGATGCTGATTTTTAAGTTTGGAGCTGTCTGGATAAAATTGTTTCAATAAAAATATATCGATGTAATTTTTTCCTGAAACTGGAACTATTGTTTTATATAAATAAGTAGCTAAAAAGTAACCTGCACACATTTTTAGGGTTGTTATTATTTTTTAAACTCTGTCCCTGGGATTTAGGTTCCTTACCATCCCTCTTCTAAAATTATACAGAAAATCACTTCAGATGCAGCCACAGAATTTTTTTCAAGTTTTTTCTCATGCAGAAGTATGCTAGAGAAATAATGTCTAAAATTCTTTGGCAGGAAATTTACTGTAGAATTTAAATCAGCATTTAAATATCAATTTCGAGCATCGTGGCTTTATTGATAGTCTCACTGTCCCCAAGGTTTATTCCTGCACTTTTCGAGGTAAATTAATTTTTTTTTATATTTAATCCAATGTAAATAACTGTTTCTAAAAATCAATGAACATTTTGGCTACCGCTTAGACTTAACATGATCTGCCTAAAATAGGTGGTATTTCCCTTGCCGTTCCATCCCTACCGTCCCTTTTTTTCCCCATTTCGTCCATTTTTTCCTATACCATCCCCCTTTTTTACCTTACCGTCTCTTCTTTAACACCCCTTTAAGACAATGTTATACCAAAATTTTGTACTAAAAATACTACATTGTTATTATTTCTTATTTGAATGTCCTGTGGGTACTATGCAAATTCATTATAAGTAAAAATTTAGAAGAAGAAAATAAAAAGTTTTAGTGGTAAAACGGTAAGGAAAATTAAACTCGCAAGTTTAACTTAAACCTCAGTTAAATAAAAAAATTTTCGCTGCGGACCATTATTTCTTTATTTTGAATCATTAAGGCTATCAGTAAGGCTATCATTGAGGCATAAGTCTATCAGATTAAAATTTTATTTTAGCAAATTTAATTTCACCTGATTTTTATTCCCGAAAGTCAAAAGATTGTGAGAATGCTCCATATATATTTTAAAATTAATTTTCGAAAAAAATATGAATTTTAACCTATGATTTTTTTAAAAACAAAAATCGATTTCTAGAAGCTCCAAATATATGCGAGTCCAAAATTATAGCCCATTCCAGAGAATGTTTCTTGAATTATGTTTAAAAAACTACCCGAATCTCAATCTGTTTTGCAATGATTGTAAATGAATTTAACATTGCGGATTCGAAACAATAAATATTCATAATCCCTACTTGACCAGTTGACTTCCCGTTTGTTATCCTAAGGTAGAATGTACCGAAAAATTCAAATATGATGTCAAAAATAGGTGTTCGTACAGAAAATTTTAGAGCTTGATACAATTTCAGTATGAAACTACCTCCTAAGATTTTTTTTAACGTAAATTGGAAAAAGGACATAGATACCAGTCAAATAGTTATTTCCTTTTTTAACCGACTTCAAAAAGAAGGAGGTTATCAATTCGACCTGTATGCATGTTTTGCCCATGTTCACGCATAACTTTCTTAAATATGAACCGATTTTGATAATTTTTTTTTGTTTGAAAGTGTAAGTCACCCATTTGATCCCATTGCAATTTCATAAAAATCTGATGATTAGAACATTAAAAAAAAAATAAAAACTTTAAAATTCAAATCCTTTTTTAATCAGTCGCCCAGTTATAAGAACTCATCTAATGTTACTCTTATAGAAAACGAGATTGACCAATCAGAAGCCTCCAGTTTTACGAACTTTTCGCTGTTTACAAAAATGCAGCCTTCTGATTGGTTGATCTTGTTTCGCTAAGAGCGAAAAATCTATCTGAATCCCGGCCATTCAGTCATCTACCAAACCGGAAAGGCCCACAAAGACACAAACCGATATCGAAAGTCAGTGTCGAAAAGTTGAAAATCAACCTTTAAAGTTTCTCATGTATCAGAGCACAAGTACAACGCCTAGAATAAATAGTGTGGAAATCTGCTATCCAAACAGCACTAAAGAAATGTATCCCTTAAATGTGCAATGATGCTGTAATCCAATGAGCCGATCGCAGCGACATCGGCGTTATATTTTCAAATTTCAGTGTAAACATTGTATTATAACAGCGTCTAGACCAAATGGTCTTGGAGTTTTAGAAAATATCCTCAGATGTCGCTGCGATCGACTCATTGGATTTCAGCATCGTTTTACATTTAAGGGATACAATATTTTAGTACTTTCTAAGTACTACTGCTACAGAGTCTATAATATATAGTATGGAAATCGACTATCCCAGTAATACTTAGAAAAGTGCTAAAATATTGGATCCCTTAAATGTCAAACGATGCTGAAATCCAATGAGTCGATCACAGCGACATCTTCAGGATATTTTCTATAACTCCAAGACGATTTGGTCTAGATGTTGTAATAATACGATGATGTTTACTTTGAAATTTGAAAATATATCGTAGATGTCGCAGCGATCGGCTCCCTGGATTTCAGCATCATTGCACATTTAAGGGATACAACTTTTAGCGCTGTTTGAATAGCAGATTTCCACGCTATGTATTCTGGACGCTGTACTACTGCGATAGTCAGTCATTATGTTTCCGACATCTGAATCTGAGGAACCAATGAGAACGGCTCAGGATCGGAACCCAGTAGGTATTGGGAACATACTTACAGCATCTAGAGCTAGACCAAATTACAGCGTCTAGAATACATAGCGTGGAAATCTGCTGTCTGCAATTTCGTGTTAGCCCCAGGGCGGTGGCTCACGATAAATATTCCATCTTGTGCTGCGTTTGTAGCCTTGCCAACAGATAATAGTGAGAAATTTTCCGAGCTGTGTATCGTTCCAAGTGGTTTAGTCGGTAGAACGTCAGTGCGCTATACTGATGGCCCGGGTTCGAGTCCCGGCTTGGAATCTTTTTCACTATGTTGGCCTTTGCGCCTTTTAAGCAATTACTTTGAAATTTGATTTTCATTTGAAATATTGTATCCAAGGCGAATGTTTCTCTCTGGAATAATTTCCATGTATTAATATAGAGGCACCTTACAAGAGGAAACAACTGATGAAGATTATCGGAAAAGAATAATGTAGAATGGACTTTATTCCAAATCTGGATTCGAGGCTGAAAAAAGTCACGTGATACCGGTAATTTACCCAAATAACTTCTAACTGATAAGAAGGGTGGCTACTACTGCTTTCCGCATGAACTGTTTCACTGGCTGGCGAGGGTTTTTCATTACGTCTATGGAGCCTTCCGTTCTTTACGCTAGAAGTTTTTACCTTGACCACGTGATCAAAACGTAGATGGAATATCCTTCATTATGGACTACATGATTAGTTTATTGAATACATATATCTGACCTGTGTGCTTGGCGTCAAGCGTCCGCTTATAAGTCATTGTCAATATACAGGAAAGAGATAGCACAAGGAAATTTACAGCACCACATAATTACATCCGGCAGCTTCACAAAGAGTGTGCAACGGAGCCAGCGAGATTCGAACCCGGAGCCACCTACGCTCTCAAGCGATTAGCAGCGTGATGCCTGCACTAACACTCTAAAGCGAAAGCTGAGTTCCCGAGGTGGTCATCGCTGACCACTAAGCCACGGTGGCCCCTGGACCACATTTTCCAACCTGACAAGTCTACAACTTTTTGGATGCCAGCATTTTAGTACAGAAAATTTTGTTTTATTTGATAGAAGAATTTTTGAAATTTAAAAGTACACACTCTATAAAAATTACAAGTTCGCAAAAAGGCAGGCTTCTGATTGGTCAATCTCATTTCGCTAACAGCGAAAAATATATCTGGGTCCTTGTCAGTATATTTGAAGAGTCAATACAAATATTGCTACATAGTCTGCATTTTGCTGTTGACAACTGAGTCCCACACAAAATAATTCTTGAATGTAGACCGTGGCTGAATGGTTAAGGCACCACACCACTAATCGCTTGAGAGCGTAGTTGGGCTGCGGGTTCAACTCCCGTTGGCCCCGTTTTACACTGTTTGTGGAGCTCCCAGATGCAATTATCTGGTGTTGTAAATCTTCTTGTGCTATCTAGAACCGCCCCCCCCCCCCCCGTCAAAGCTCAAAGTCCTTGTGCTATTTCGTACTTGTATATTAACGATGACTTATAAGCGGGCCCCTTATGTCAAGCACATACGTCAGGTGTATGTGATCAATAAATAAATGAATGTAGACTGTTCTGAATACAATTTACTTGTTTCAAAAAACATCATATGTATTAAATGCTAATAAAATCAATACTTCTAATGAAATTATAAAGAATTTATTAAAAACTATTTGTTTAATAAATAATTTTTCTAAATTATAATTTATTTGACAAATAATTTACTTATTCAGTAGATGTTGAAATCCGGAAAATTATGTGTTACGGTATGAATAACTAAAAAGTAGGAAATAAAATAATCTTTTCAAAAAAAAAATATTAACCGACTTCAAAAAAGCGCTAAAAAGAACTAAATAATTCTTTAAACTTCTCCAATGACGAAACCTTATCCATTAACTGCACATCGGACTTCATGTATCGGCATAAAAACGTTAAATTTAATATATAGAATTTAATAGCTACCAAACATGGATTTTCTAGAGAATATTTTTTACAAAAGATTAATTTACATATTTATGATTTAATTTACGAATATATACGTACAAAAAGTAAGCAATTACTTTTTGAAGTTGGTACCAAACATTCACAATCGATAATGATTAAAAAAATAATTATCCGAAGAAATAGAGCATTTTTTAAATTTTATATCATATTTTCCATCATCACTTTATTCATGGTAATAGCTACAATATATTCACAATTTTACTATACTTAAGATAGGTTGGCACCAACTTCAAAAAGTAATTGATTACTTTTTATACGTATATATTCGTAAATTAAATCATAAATATGTAAATTAATCTTTTGTAAAAAATATTCTCTAGAAAATCCATGTTTGGTAGCTATTAAATTCTATATATTAAATTTAACGTTTTTATGCCGATACATGAAGTCCGATGTGCAGTTAATGGATAAGGTTTCGTCATTAGAGAAGTTTAAAGAATTTAGTTCTTTTTAGCGCTTTTTTGAAGTCGGTTAATATTTTTTTTTGAAAAGATTATTTTATTTTATGTGATAATTTGGTTATTAAAATGTACGATGCGTTCTCTCTTTTTTTTCTTTTGCCGACTGAACAGACTGAACATCTCCTGACCTTTTGTTGACTCCCCGCATCCTTTTGTGAATAAACCGCAGAAGGGTCCAGAAGAAAATATTTCCTGGAATAGTGTAGAATGATGGCAAATTTCCTTTCTGTACGCAGCCTAGACATTTACAGTATAGAACCACTTATCCGGAATGGTTGGGGTCAGATGTATTCCGGAAAACTGGTTTTTTCTGGATAACTGGTTGGGCATTAAAGCAACATCCATTTGATCAGATTGGTAGGATATACGTGGCTGTAGCATTGATTCTAATTTCAAATTGACTATTAGATTACATAAATTAAGATGCAGTCCAAACAAAATCAAAAGTTAATTGGAGTTTGGAAGAAGGCAATTTATGGGAATATCTTGGAAACAAAAAATCTTATATTTCTTTTGTATAAAAATCAAAATGTCAAATATCTAAATATGCCTCAATTTCTAATATTAGATGTTGGCATCAAGTATGATATCGAGCAATGCACATGTCAAACTGGCACTGAAATCAATGAATTGGAAATATATCATTCTGGATAACTGGTTTCCGGATAACTGGTTCCATACTGTACTTTTATCGAGAATGTCGTATTTTGGAGGTTTTGACGAAAAAATGGCCTTGTAAAGAGAAGGAAAAACATCACACTTATTTTCTCGCAACTTAATCACTGCTTCAATAATACAATGAAGCAGTGAATAGGTCAATATTTACACAATTTATTTAATAACATTTACATATAGAAGCGATTTATCTATTGTTTTATATAAGCAGATGCAATTCATCTAATACATGTAATCAGGAGCAATATTTTTAATACATGCAAAAACAAGCATAATAGTTCATCCATTTTGTATTCATAGGTTTTGTATAATTTTGCAACAAATTTAATTTTCTTAAGCATTAACTGCGCCAAAGCTATTTTAAAAAGCGCCAAGATTCCTATAAAAATTAACTACCATTTTAGCCTTCCAACATTTGCTGTAATGAATTCCAAAGCCACCTTCACACAATTTCATTCTTGAACGGAAACTTTGGAATGCACTTTTCTTGAATAAACTCCTTTCTGGCAACTACTTTTTACCATCCCACTTATTCCCCAGATTTCGCACCTGCAAATTATTTTTGTTTTCGAAAAAGGAATCGTTTCCTTAATGTAATTATTATTATGCGTAAAGTGATTATTCTTATGTTTTCAATGATAACTAAGAGATTATTATTATTATTATTATTATTATTATTATTATTTAAGAGTAACAAAAATTCTAAACCGTATTCCAAAAGATTGGTTCTACGAAGGAATAAAGAAGCTCTGTAAAAGAGCCAAAAAGTGTATCGGTTTAGAAGAAATGTATGTTGAAGGCGAAGAAAATGGAAATTTTTTCCCTTCAAAATTTTATTTCGTAGAAATTTAGAATTAAAACTTTGAGAATGCACATCATGTGAATATTTAACGCTACATTTAAATCAGATTAAGATCTACAGATCAATAGAATAATATGATAAATAGATAAAAAAAATTAAAAAAAAAAAGAGTAATCTAACGGATATTCAAAGCATGAAAAAAATTCATTTCTTACTTTATTTGAAGTAAGATATTTTTTCATTGCCAGAAGTATGTTTTCTCTTAATATATGTATAAAAAAATATTTCTTGTATCGAAATTATTATTTCATGAAAAGTACTGAAAATTAAAGTATCCGAGTTTTTATTCAAGTGTCAGCACAAGCTTATTGTAAAAACATCTAGACTGTTTTTTTTTTTATTATTGTTTATTTATTATCTTTAGCGAAACAGTTATATGTATTGGAATTGTATCGATACTACAAGAATAACACAAGCAGAGAGATGTATTCAGAATTGATTGTTAAAATTTTAAGGGGGGAAGAGCACATTACAACAAACAATTTTTTACAGAAAATCAAAATCGTAATTCATTTATTCAGTCAAAAATTCAAGGTGTCTCATTTCAATTTGAACTCGGATTTTTGTTCATAACTTTAACAATAATGATCTGTTTTAACAAAGTTTTCAACAGACCTGCCTTTCTTTTCGTGAAATGTAACGATATTACGATAATTAGTAGACATGGTAAACACCCACATCCAAATAGCACTGAACTAGACGCTCCATATTTCCGAAGGTGATTAGCATTACTCAGTGTCTCACTGGCCTAGATATTGTACATTGACAGTACTTTTCGGGCTATTACATTTCTCATAAAGCAAGGTAAACCTGTGGAACATTTCTTTTAAAAATCTCCATTATTGTTAAATTTATGAAAACAATGTCGGGTTCGGATTGAAGTGAGACACCCAGTATTTTTAACTGAATAAATGGATTACGAGCCTGGTTTCGAATACAAAAAATTGTTTATTGTAGTCTACTCTATCTCCCCTAAAAATTAGAACGACTAATTCTGAATCACCCTGTAATATTAAGAACCATTTAGGCTAGATTTAGATAGATTTTTGACACCCGTAAAATCAAATTTTCTTATATTGAAATCAAAGTTTCTAATATTCAAACTCAAACTTCCCGTAATCAAACTTGATAGTCACACAAATATTCAAATTGGCATTCATGAATTTAACAAGGACAAAATTATCATTAATGAATCACACTTCTATTGATGAATTTAATCAGCACATGTTATTGTCTTCAGAATTTTACTATATAGTTATCTCTTATTTTGGACAGCGGTTTATATGCACTTAAATGTGCCAAAATAGGCAGTAAAAAGACTCCAACTAAACTATTAGGGTGCAAAATATGCAGTTATATCTTTTAATTAAAAGAAAAGATCATTTACCAGTCAATGCAGTTCCTGTTTTCTTTAAATTTCATTGTACCGTGTGACCTAAAAGTTCTCGCACTCCAACTTAAAGAACTCATTGTCCGAGATTTTTTTTTTGAAATATTATATTTTATCGTCTGCTTATCATTTCATCAATTCTTGAGTTTTTATCGTTTGTTTCTTTTTGAGCTCAATTGGTGCGAGAATAAAGTTCTACGTTATTTTGTTCTTCATAGTAAAATGAGTTTATCACGGATTCAGAGAATTGCGCTGCTCGAAACTTATTTTGAATGTAAATTGTGTGAAAGGTGCAAAGATGTTTGGCGAAATAAATATCCAAATGATGCAATACCGAGTAAATCCGACATACGCTATATCGGATCGTCGGACGATTTCGTGATACAGGTTCGGTGAAAGACAAGCACAGGAGTGGGAGGCCGAAAGTTGTTACACCAGCCTTTCTGCAAAACACCCAACGAAGGACATTGCAAACTTCTCAAAAATTCGCGAGGCGTTTGGCACAAGAACTGGGCGCATCTCGTGGATCGACACATAAGACTTTAAGAGCTTTGCTTTTCGTGTAAAAATGGTACAGGAGATAAAGCCACCGGACTTTGGGAATCGGATTCATTATTGACGGTGGTTCCGGAGATTTATTCGCAATAACATCAAGATTTTGGACAAAATATTTTTCTCCGATGAGGCATGGTTTCTTTTAGGCGCTTACCTGAACACGCAAAACTCTCGTTTTTGGGTGACGATTAATCCTCATTCATTAATGCAAAAACCTTTACATTATCAAAAAATTGCCATATGGTGTGCTGTATCACGCAAAAGGAATGTTGGACCTCTGTTTTTTGAATCAATTTTTAATCGTTTTGTACACAGGGAACTTATCCAGCAATTCGTTGCATTGTTAGAAAGGAATGAAAGAAATTCCTGGTTCCAACAAAATGGTCCAACATGCCATACAAGTGATGAAACCATGGACATGCTTGAAGAATATTTTGGCAATCGACTCATCCCAAAAAATTTTTGGCCACCTTGATCCTCTGATCTGAGCATCCCGGAGACTTTTTAATGTGAGGATATTTAAAGAACAAAGTTTATGCAAATATTCTTCACACAATAGACGATCTGAAAATTGCCATTACTCAAAGGATACAATAAGTCACTCACAGCATGTTAAAACGCGTTTCTAAAAACATGCTCAAACGAGTTCAACTTTGCCTCCTAGAAAGGGGTGGACCTTTTGAACATTTGTTATAAATGTTAAAAGTATTTCAGTATTTTTGCATACCTAATGTTAAAAGTGCTTTTTATCACTAGCATAAAAGTAATCGTTTTGCGATTTGTAGTTTTGTGAATAATAAATACATATGTCGTCAATACGAGAACTTTTAGGACACTCTATATCTGAGTTAATTAATAGTAAAATCCATATTTACTACTTAAAAACAAATACTATATTATTTATAATAATTTTATTAAAAGAAATATGCACATCGTCACAAATTTCCATCTCATTGCGAGTACCGTCAACTGGGGGTACCTTTGGCCCAAATTTCTGTCTCATGGCATGTTCAGCATCTCTATTCTCATATTTTATTAAACAAATTATTATCTTGTTAATTTTTTATTTGCTAAGAACATATGGAACCACACCATTATCATAAATCTGTCGACATTGAATTTTTTTTACCAAAAGGTGTTTTTGAAAATTTTGGCCAATGTTACCTTGAATTAGGGTAACATTGGGCCCTGGGTTAAAACGAATGTTATAGGGTCTACAGCATGATGTGGACCAATGTTACCCGACTGATAAAGACGGGAGAGAGAGGGTAAGAAGTGTAAACATGTAAAAAGACAGTAAATTAACCTATATTTTAATAAACAAAATTAATACAAAACTCATAAATATTACTTAACGCACTTTGTCCGGGTCTGGGTCTGAGTACTAATTTTTCTTAGACAGAAGTTTAGGTGGACCAATTTTTGCCACAATATCGTTCCCTTCATACATCAGCGAGTGCAGTCACTGTGGCTAACGACAACACTTTAACTTCTTTTCCACGCAGCCAACAACACAACCCTCCTTTGATTTCAATGTAATTCTTCTGTAAATATTGGATAGAGATTTCTATTAAACAGCACAAGAACAAAATTTCCAAATTTACAGTTATCTTTGTCAATAGTTTTCTTGTTTGGTTCAGTTGGAACCGATACACTGGATAAATCTTCAACAAAATTTATGTTGGTATAAGCTCAAATGCCTATTTTCACAAGTATACCAAAAATAAACAGAAATATTACCTCAAAAACATCAATGTTTAAATTCAACAAAATAAGAAAATGCCCCCTTCAAATATAAAATTTTTTATGCATTGACAGGAAGTATATACAAAAATTTAAATGATAATTGGTTGGGCCAGTGTTAACCCAAATGTTCAACCAATGTTATCCCATCATAAAAAAAGCTTTTCTTTTTTATCTGAGGAAAGACAACGCATAATCTTACATTAGGCCATGATCTACACTAAGGTGGAACCCGGGAGAACTCGCTAGTGAGAATTTTTCTCACGGCGCCCAATTGCTTTTCTTTTACTTTACATTCGCTTAATATATATTTTTTGCTTGGCTTAGTACTTTTACTCACAAATAGGTAAAATAATTGAAATAACATTTTAAAATTTTAATTAAAATGAAAAACCCTTTCACCGTCCGAGGGTTTTGCAGTATTTTTATAAGAAGGCTTGTAAATCCCAGGATATATGTATTTTTTAATCTCAGTTTGATGCTATAACATCTTTAATATCACTACTTTCTATATACGGTTAAAAATAGAATTCTGTTTAAAATATTTTGGTCTACAGCCATTTTAACATGATTTTTAGGAACGGAAAAATCCGGGCCAAACGGTTAAAGGGTTAAATAAGAGTCTTAAAAAAGTACGACGGTGAGAGAAAATCTCATGCAGCGAGTTCTCCCGGGTTAAACAACATGTACTTACCAGTATCCAAATGAATTAATTTACAGTTTGGCAGATAAAAGCTGTAAGAGCAAAATTTTCCCAGTCTTCACACGTTTTTGTATGACTGATGCTGCCATGACGGAACCTTGGCGAATGACTTACACTAAACAGTCAGCCGCAAGCTATTTCTGCCACCAATATTTTGAGAACAAAACTTTGTCAATAACTTAAGCGATGTAGAAAATATAGCAGATTTAATCTTTTTTTTCTCTTTTGGGCTAAAGATACCCTTAAAGGGCCAAAGTTACCCCAGTTGACGGTCATTTTTATTGCAGTTTATAAATTTTAACATATTTTGTCCATTATCATCTAAAACAATTTTAAATGAAAATACAACTTATTTCAACATCAACCGATGTTACTGGGTAGCATTTTTAATGTTTCCACCATTAAAAAAAAATCTTTAAAACCGGAACTTTTACTTAAAATAAAATTGAACTTCTCTCCTATATTTCTTCCTCCATAGCAGACTCAAGAATGACGGAAATGCAGCTTTTTAAACTTTATTTTACGAACAACATTTAATAGAAGCTTCTTCTGTTCCAGTTTCTGATGGTTTGAATTAAAATATTAAAACATGTTTTTTTTCTTTCTTTTAAATTTAGGTATTATATTTTCAGAGATATCGTCGAAAATGTAGTGCAAAAATCTCCCCCCCCCCCCCCTCTATTTCCAAATCTACTGAAACTAAAATTACGAAAAAATTAGATGTAATAGAAGTTAGTTTTAACCTTGTAGAAAAACTATAGCGATTACCCTAGGCCACATAGTTTTTGAGAAAAACGCATTTCCCCGTTACACAGAAATTTCGATTTGCGGGCATTCAGCAAAGGTGTTGAGGAGCCCTGGAGGTACCTATCGTAGAAGAAGTATAAAAGCGTTGTTGATAATGATTTTCGAAGAAAATCTTCAGTAGTTAGCCGAGATATTAACCCTTAAAGACACGGACAGTTTGGACATGCATGATGCCAGGGGCGGCGTACTCTATGTGCCATCGTCTTTTAAAGCCTAGATAACAACTTTTAATGATATATTTGTGTAATGCAATGCCCAGTAGCAATAGAAAAGCAATAAATGTAAAATTGTTAAAAACAAACTAATTTAATTAGAATTAATCACATAAATACTATGAGGTTCGCGACTAGTTTGCATTGAGTGTATCTCTCAATACACCTCCCGTGTCTTTAAAAGTTAATTAAAAACCTATCTGTAAAAACACGGTACGGACCAAGGCGGCGTTGAAACTTTGCGACCTCCTTTCGAAGCGCGCTTAGCACAATGCCAAGTTTAAACTTTGAAGAAAAGTTTTGTTTTAGCTACACTGTAAAAAGAAAAGAATATTAATACGCTGAATTTAGTTTTATGAAATGCCAAATGAAGTTTAAATATGCACTACTTTTATTTTCATTATTATATTTAAGTTCATCATAAACAGATTAGGATATGACAAAAAAAAAAGTTGTACAGTATAGCAATTTTTGATATTATTTACGCATATCTCTTCGAACTTTTATGGTATACCCATTCATACTTTTCTAGTATATACAGCTATACTCAACCCTACGTTGTATACTTTTTTTTTTTTTTTTTTACAAAGTCTTATTATTCTTTTAACAACGATTTTTTTAATAATGCAGTTAATAATTCATATTTATTGTACGGAACCCTCTGAGCGGGAGTAATACTCACACGTGACCGTTTATTTTTAAATATTTGTTGTTGCATTTATTCACATTTTCTTATTGTATGGTTATTCTGATCTTTTTTTTTTTCTTCATCAGAGTAAGCATATTAAAGATATTCAGACGCATATTCTATATACTGGTGATATGCCAACTATGGTGATGTTAGACTACACAATGGATATTTCTGATATAGTTGGAAGTTTTGATGACACAGATAGTGAATACACAAAGAGAGGAAGATACCATGGGATGCCAGTTGAGTAAGTGTACTTTTACTTGGTACATTTGTTTCAAAATGTACTAAAAGTAAAGAATTAAGTTACTGTTTATATATCATTTTTCCACTTAAAGGGAATCTATTATATCAAAATCTACTGTGTGTTTGTATTTCACAACTACTCCTTCTAGAATATGTAAAGTTGAGCGATGAAATTAAAACCAATTATTTGCATGAATCCAAGGCCATAATAACTCTTAAAATTTTGAAATTTAAATTAGCTTCCGAGATTTTTAAAAAATGTATTTCTGTAACAGTAGCAATAAAATTACTCAAATGTAGTGATAAAATAAGAAAGAAAAGGGAAATAATGCATAGGATGGAAAATTAAAGATGATAATTGAACGCAGTACAATATAGGCAGATAAAAAAAAGTTTAATCCACCAAAATTCTTTACTAATTGTAGACTAGTTTCGGTAGTATTCAGCGTACCGTCATCAGTGTAAAGAACTATGAAATTTTTGCTCATATATGTGGAAGTGAAATGTATTTGAGGGATAGGTTTATTGACCAATAGGAATTATAGGAAGTTACAAAGAATAGTCAATACAAAATTGCATAGGAAAAGGAATTGTTACTTTGGAAAAATGTTAGTTAAAATTAAGAAAAGAGATTGTTACATAATATTTCCAACAGTCTGACAATGGGGAAATAGCAAAATCACAGTTAACAATATTTAGGATTGTCAGAGATATGGAATGCTTCAAGAATGTTTCAAGTTCAAGTATAGAAGTGGGCTTAGAGGTAATTTTATCTGAGTTAAAATTAAAGGTGTGGTTCATCTCCCAGGAATATTATGCAGTGGCCTATTTGTTAGTTTCTTGTTTAGAAGCATTTTTCTTGTGTTCATTAATTCGACCGTCGAATAAATGAGTAAAAGCAGTATATGGATTAACACAAGCCATTTGAATTTTCAAGGCATGTTAAATCGTTGAAATTTTTGATTACATGTTTCGCTAGCTTTTTATTATATGCAATCTAAAGATTTTTTTTCTCTCCTTAATGGCAACGATTATTATCGAATAAGATGGACTGATACAGAATTACGAACACTTGAAAATTAATTAATATCTAAAGTACTTTTCGTAAAAGTACCTTACCCATGGCCCTAATTCTTTGCGCACCAGTTTAAAAGTAAAGTTTTTGAAACAAAGAAAAGTCAAACTTAATTTTCTCTAAATAAACAACCAAATTCTTGAAATGTTAGTCGTCTAAAATTAATTGCATTGAATGAAAAAATAAATAAAGTCGCGCAATCAGATTTGCGTATGTAAAACATTTTTTCTCTTAAAAATCGAAAGCCCTATTGTTTTGGGCATGTGCATTTAAAGAAAATTTTCTACGATTTCGATTGGCAGGTTGTTTCCAACTATTCAAATTATCACATCCGGGACTGATGTCAACGGGTTGTTTAAAAGAAGAGCAGTTTCAAATCAATTCATAAGAAAATGGGTGATAAAAGATTGACGGTAGAGCTGCGGAAAAAGATAATCGAAAAACGAAATAGTGGGTGTCTAATGAGGCAGACAGGCAGGGATTTGATCATTCCTGAATCAAGAGTGCGTTATGTTTTGAAAACTTTCGTTGCATCCGGAGATATACACCCATGAAACAGTACTGGTCACCTATCAACAACAACGGTCCGAGAAGATCGAATGTTGCGTCAAGTGGTAATGAACAGCAGACCAGGAACAATGACAGAAGCCGCATCCCTATGGCAAGACAGCATAGGGCGACCAGTGACTCGTAAAATGGCTGCAAAAAGATTGCATAAAATGGGCTTCAAATCTTACAAAAGCAAACGTAAGCAAATGTTAACTCCTGCTCCAAAAAAGAAACGTTTTCCGAGGGCTGTGGATCACTTAAAATGGACAGATCAGCAATGGCAAAGTGTTATATGGTCGGATGAATCCCCTTTTCCAGTTTATATGAAGATATCAGTCGTCGGGTTGTACGACAAGCAAATAAAGCGTTAAACTCAAAATGCGTCTAACAAGAGAGCAAGTTGCCGTCAGATGTTCAAATTTGGGGATGTTTTGGCTATTCTGGTGCCAGCCAAATGATGCCATATGACGGGACTATCAATGCACAACGTTATCGGGACATTTTGCAGGCTAAGCAGTTGCCTTCAATTCAACAACTTGGTCTTCAATCGGGCAATATTTTTCAACAAGACTTAACCATACACAGCTAGGACAACAAAAGTCTGGCTTCAACAAAATGGTATTTCTGTGCTAGATTGGGTTCCGAATTCACCGGAAATCAATCTTATCGAGAATTTGTGGCGGTACTTAAACTCAGGAAGTTCGAAAATGAAAACCACGTGACAATCAGCAGTTGAAAAGAATTCTTCTGAAGAATGGCAAAAAATTCCAATTTCTGAGTGCCAACGATTAGTTTCAACTATGCCGAGAAGAGTGAGAGATGTTCACGTTGCCGAAGAAGAACCAACGAAGTGGTAAGACTTACTGATTTCGTCTCATTCGAACGCGCGTAAAACATTAGGGATATAAAACAACTTGCAAGGAAATTGATTTCATTGGTCACAAAGTATGTGTCGTTTATTATTTGTTGTTCAATTTCACTATGTAATAGTAAAATGTATCATTTTTCAATTAAAATAATTTACATAATTTTTTTAATTATTTTAAACTTTTATTGTCAAAAAAGCATTGATAAACTAATGCGCAAAAAATTAGGGTCACGGGTAAGGTATATTATTTGCAGATGTTTGTACAGAAAATTTATATTTATTGATTCATTAAAAAAATTTCACAAACTGTTGGATTTATGTAACCTCAGTATTACAGAATTGTTAATCCATGGTATATAAAAAGTTTCTTTGACTAAAGCCTTTATATTTATTGTCAATACATAGGTATTTAACACAAAGTTGTTAAACGTTTTGTCCTCAGTGAAAATTTTTTAAGAAGATGAAATTTTAGAAGATGAAAGCTCTTTAGAAGCTCTTTAGAAGCTCTTTAGAAGATGAGCTCTAGAGATAAAAGCTCTTTAGAAGATGAAATTTTTTAGGAGGGTTTGAATCCGATTCCTTTCTCCCTAGCTATGGCCTTGAACTGACCTCCTGTCCATAATTCAGCATATCCAATTTCATGCATAATTTTAATATGTATTAAGAAAACTTAGTTGTAACTGCTATGAAGAATATGATGAGTGAGCACTATTTTGTCCTAGTTCAATATTTGTATCTACTTTTGTCGTTACCTTTCATTTAGTGATGGGTAGAATGAATGATTTTACTATCGTTTGAATCATTCGAGCATGCGTAAAAACATAGTTTCCAATCTTTGTATACAGGGTGATTAAAAAATACGTTGACAAAATGACATGGCAAATCAGGCATACATCAAGGATAAAAAATCACATAGGAATATAGGGTCAGAAATCACTTATTGAGTCACAAATACAGAGTGTTTTATCCTTATTCAATTTGGGTTGATGGTCATAACTTTCAGAAAACTAAAGTATATTATAATAAAACATTTAACAGACATTCTCATCTTTGATGTAAATGTGATAACACCAAACAAAAGTGGTAGAAGTTTGCAATATACGCGCCATCAGTATGCACTGGAGGCCCCACATTTTGGACTGTGATGATCCATTCATACGGTATCATCGATTGCTTGAGCAAGGTGTTTTTCCAGAACTTTTCGTGATGTTATCCCATTTCACACAAAACAAGGTCCATATCGTTGCATTGCAATGTTTTAATTTTTCTCGAAATTATGACCGTCGACCCGAGTTCAGTTAGGATCAAACACTCTGTATTTGTGACTCAATAACTGGTTTGCGACCCTATGTTCCCATGTGATTTTTTATCCTTGTTGTATGCCTGATTCGCCATGTCATTTGTCAACTTTTTTTGAATCACCCTGTATATCAATTACCACAATAAAGTTTGGAAAAAGAAAAGAAGCAAAATCATAATTCTTCTTAATATTTTTTAATCAATTATCTTCAGAAATTTAAAATTTTTTTTAAATCTTTTTATGTGGTTCTTAAATTAATTTCATTTAAAATAACAAACTTTTTTTAAGATACAAAATTTTTGGTAGAAATTGTATAAAAAAAAAAAAAGGAGGTTGGCAGCTGTGCTTTTGCGCATGCCCAAATGATTCATTTGAATATTAAAATAATTCATTTTGCCCATCACTACTTTCAATGAACGATTCGTTCTTATTAACTACTAGCAGACCCGCAAGGCGTTGCCCGGGATCACCTTGAACGTTTGAAATTTTAACATGCAAAAATGTAATTAGTATTGTGTGAAAAGAAAACTGATTATCACCGTTGCCTTCACTTCCGGTACACCCATGAATTGGAGTGCTTTTAGTCCAGGCAATAGGGAATTTTACCTAGCAAAATTAATGGTAGTTCTGGAAATTGGCTTACTTAATGTTTTTTGGGTCGCTGAATCCGAATTTGTAACTTCACACCAAAATTTCCCCCGGCAACCCTCCTCCCCTAAATTTTGGTAAAAAGCCCCCCAAAAAAGGTTTTTAATAACAAAATCAATTTGTTTAGTGTTTTAGGGAAAAATATCTAGAAATTCAGAAAGTAGATAAAATTTGCAGCAAATTAGATATATGACATTATGACTTAGGATGAAGGGGAAGGGGGGATCTGCCTCGGAACATGCGCGCGGTGCTGCGTGGGCTAAGTTGCGCAATTCCACTTAACCACTCACACGTTTACATTCGCCCTCCCATCTCCCCTCCGAACTTTCCTTATAAGGTTTACTTTAAGTTTTTTGGGTCGCTGAATCCGAATTTTTAACTTGCCCCCAAAATTTCCCCCTACGAACCCCCCCAAATAGTTGTTATTAACTTAAATTTCTTATTGTTTTAGGGGGAAAGCATTACAAAATTCAGAAACTTGACAAAATTTGCAAAAAATAGGATACATGGCATTATGACGTAGGATAAACGGGGAGAGAGGGGGCTGCCTTGGAACATTCCCCGCGAGCTTTTCTCAAAAACCAAATTTTTTCAAAAAATCAATTTTTTGGGGAGTTGCCAGGTGAAATTTTGGTGGGAAGTTACAAATTCGGATTCAGCGACCCAAAATAACATAAAGTGAGTCGAAATCCAGAACTAGTATTAATTTTTCCATGTAAAATCCCCTAGTGCCTGGACTTCATAACTTAGTGCACGTAGCGCGGCAGTGCATGTTCAGAGGCAGCCCTCCCCCCCCCCCCGTTCATCCTACGTCATAATGTCATATATCCTATTTGTTGCAAATTTTGTCTAGTTTCTGAATTTCGTAATGCTTTTCCCCTAAAACAATAAGAAATTTAAGTTAAAAACAACTATTTGAGGGGGGGTTCTGGGGGGGGGGGATTTTGGAAGGAAGTTAAAAATTCGGATTCAGCGACACAAAAAACTTAAAGTAAACTTTATACAGAAAGTTCGGAGGGGAGATGGGAGGGCGAATGTAAACGTGTGAGTGGTTAAGTGGAATTGCGCAACTTAGTTCACGCAGCACCGCGCGCATGTTCCGAGGCAGATCCCCCCTTCCCCTTCATCCTAAGTCATAATGTCATATATTTAATTTGTTGCAAATTTTGTCTACTTTCTGAATTTCGAGATACTTTTTCCCTAAAACAATAAAAAAAATGATTTTTTTAATAAATTTTTTTTTTTTGGGGGGGGGGGGGCATTTTACCCAAATTTGGGGGGTTGCCGGGGGAAATTTTGGTGGGAAGTTAAAAATTCGGATTCAGCGACCCAAAAAACATATAGTAAGCCTTTTCCCAGAACTACCATGAATTTTGCTAGGTAGAGCCCCTATACAGTCTCTATTGCCTGAACTATTTCACACGTTGAAAATTTAAAAAGATAAAATAGCTGAAGAACAGATGGCAAATATTCGGGATTAACCTCTTCAGTTCTGAAGCTAAAATAATAATACAAATGCTTATTTATTGGTTTTTTCCAAACAAAATGACATCGTAAATGACAGAAAAAATATCTTTTCTGAAATTGATCCTTTAGGCGCTTAGTAATTTCGGCTAAAATATATGGTTCTAAAACTACAAACCCCTTAAAAAAAATCAATTTAATAACCATTAACCTCAATTAACGCAATCACAAATTTCAGAGCTTTAAACAGGTAAATAGTCTACAAATTTTCAAAATTTTTTATTGAAAAAGATTTAATTTAAATACTTATGAAAACTTCTCACTTTCTTGGTCATACTGTCTTTTGGTTATTTTTAGGCATTTTGCAAACTTAGATGAAAATAACATTTATTTTATGTGGGATTCAGCTTAGAGGTTGCCATTTATTTGTTTGCTTTGAACGAAAAAAATATTCAGCTATTAAGAAGTGATGTGAAAATGTAAAAAATCGGACATTTTAGTTTTCATAAGGAAAAAAACAGAGGTTCCCGTACGGGGACCCAGGGACCGAAGCGGTTAAATACTATGAAAATCTGTGTACGTCTGTCTGTTTTAAACCCTATCTCCTCCAGAATGGTCGTAAATCAGGTTAGAGAACAGTACCACTGGATTAGGAAAAGTTTGGGTGAAGCCATTTTGTTTATTATCGAATTCGTTGTATTCAACTTAGCGGATATATTGTAAATCCTCTGAATGTCAATTGCCTTCTCCTACTTATGGAGCTTTCTTGCCTAACTTGTCAAAAAATGGGATTTAGTGATAAAAGAGGTTACCATAAAAGCGAACTGGAGAAAGATTTCATTCGTCTTGGCACGTTTCTAATTTAAATTAAGTTACGAGGAAAATACAAACCATCCAAAGGTTCTTCGTTTCGTTTAAAAAAAAATCCAATCATAATTATTTTCTAATGAAAAACACTATTTGATATATATATATATTTAAAGTTTCCTGAATGCTTTGTCCATATAGGGACATGAAATATAATACTGGATGAATAAGATTTCAAATAGAAATTGTTTAATGAAAAACAATTTTTTTTATTAATATTATAACTGGCGCAAAATCACGGCAGAAAATTGGAAAAATATGAAATTAGCCTTCAATATAAAATAACAAAAATCTAAAAAAAAGGGAAAAATATGGAAAATATGTTAGCCAGATGCATTGGAACCTGTCTTTGTAACACACCTCTATGTGACATAGATTTCCTTAGTCACCACCATCACACAGACAGAAATTTAACACATAGACTGAGATATGTACACATGTACATGCATAGACAGACACTTAGTTTTATTAGATATGCAAGAATTTCCGTGGCACGCCGCATACCACTAATTTTAAAAAAAATAGCCGACTTCTTGAATCGCAGAGATTCGATGATTAGATAAGGCAATGATTAATATAAAATTTTAGTGGTGTTTAGCGTACCACAGTTGGCCACCCATTGTTTTATGGCTCGGGGATGGAAAGTTGTGGACATTCCAAGGAAAATTGGGCGCAGCAGGGTTGGTATTTACCGAATTCTGTCAAAAGGTGACAGTTTTGAAACAAAATCCCGTTCTGCACGACCAAAGAAAACGACTAAACGGCAAGACAGAGATTTTGAGATTAGTTTCAACCCAAAACGTGTCTGTACAATCAGTTTCTAAAGAAGTAAGCGTTCCATTATCAAAATCCATGGTCCATAGACGGCTGCAGACAAGTACATTTCTTGATTATCGCAAAATGCGTGGCTTGCCAAAGTTTATAAAACGGTATAATGACGCTCGTATTCAGTGAGCCCGAAATCACATGAATTAGACAGATGAAAGGCCGAGTGTTCTTTTCAGTGATGAAAATTAATTTAGATGCTCCCGATGGTTGGGAATATTACTGGTACAATATTAGCAAGGAACCACGAACTTTTTTCAGCAGACAACAAGGAGGGACAACAAGGATTCACTCATGGCACGGGTAGCATTTTCTTATAATGGAACAACCGATATTGCTTTTTTGGAAGGTCGTCAATGTTCCAAAGATTACCAGAAAACGCTTGAAGTACAGTTACTTTCATTTGGAAAGTTGCTAGGTGGGTAAAAATGGATCTACTAGCAAGACAATTGATCAATTCACGAGTCTATCTCTACAATGGAGTCGTTTAGACAAAGCCAAGTGATTGTTATGGACTGGCCAACCATAAGTCCTGACCTGAACCCAATAGAGTAACTATGGGGAAGATTAGCCAGACACGTATATGCTAATGGATGACAATTTTTAACGGTTCAAGATCTAAAGATGCAAATTGAACGAAGTTGGTTTTCTTTAAAGCCAGAATTTCTTCAGACTCTTGTTTTGAGCCTGCCTGATCAAGTTTTTGAAGAGATTTTTTGAAAAAAGACTTAAAAATTTGAACGTTAAAGGGAAAAAATGAGTTGTCTATAACTTTTGGGACAGTAAAATTTAAGTTTTAAATTTTCTCACAAAGTCTGTGATTGTGTAATATTATTTTTCTATAGTATTATTATTGATAATTACAAATTGTTTTGAAATTGCTACTCCTCTTTTTCAATTGTAAAAAAAAAAAAAAAAAAAAAAAAAAAAAAAAAAAAAAAAAAAACCGTTATCTATAATCTTTTGGGACGCACTGTAAATCGAGATTGAAATAAAAACATCTATAACTGACGATACGTTCTCGTAACGGCTGATCAGTCGAGGCTGCTACTAAACTTGCAATTATACAAGCAAGTAACTCTCTTCACTGCTGGAACTGAATAGCTTATCTCATTTAAATTGGATTCCTAGCAAATCATGCGATCTCAACTTCGTGGAATGAGACGTGAGAAGCTAATAACATTATTAATAAATATAATATTTTAATGAAGTTTCATTCTTTCCGAAGCTTTAGCATCATCTAGACCTCTGGTTTGGAAAGTCTAAACATTTCCTTTGTGGCGCAGAATCCTTGTTCCTATTCTCTTTCTTTCGCTTTTAAGTTTTATCCTTTTACTAATTCACTGACTTCTAGGACTAATTTATTCTGACTTATCGTTGTATTTCAAACTGAAAATTTCGAATAAACTGTGTTAGAGATTTAGAAAAGTTAATTTTTATGAAAATTACCGGTATGTATGTATATATACTTATGTATGTATAACGGGAATATGATGGTATAATGGGGCTTACTACCTCTTGTTTGGAAGACCTGAACATTTCCTTTGTGGTGAAGAATCCTTGTACCTATTCTCTCTTTCGGTTTTAAATTTTATCCTTTTACCAATTCAGTGACTTCCAGGAAGAATTTATCCTGACTCACCGTTGTATTTCAAACTGAAAATTTCGAATAACCTATGTTAGAGATTTAGAAAAGTATTTTTATGAAAATTACGGATATATATGTATACATACTTATGTATATATATAGACGGGAATATAATGGTATAATGGGGCTTACTACATTTGGTTTGGAAGGCCTGAACATTTCCTTTGTGGTGCAGAATACTTGCCCCTATTCCCTCTCTCGCTTTTAAGTTTTACCCTTTTCTCATCTATTCACTGATTTCCAGGACTAATTTATTCTGACTGATTTACCATTATATTTCAAAGTGAAAATTTCGAATAAACTGTGTTAAAGACTTAGAAAAGTTAATTTTTAGGAAAATTACGGATAACAACCTTCTATTTCAGAAACGTTTTCGTTAATCTCGGAATCCTGTTAGTTTTCTAAATTTTTTTAATGGCTTTTCTTCTAATGGTTTTTGAGAACAAGGGGAAGGTTTCTGGCAACTTAGAGAGATTACATGGAATTTTCGCAAACGCTTTTGCTTTATATCAGGAACAGGAATTGTGCGCAAATAGTGTTGCTCATGTTCGATATTTCTGACTTTTAGTTTTTGTTTGAAAATAAAGCTTAACCCTCTCATGCATGAATTATTTTTAAATGGCTGTGAAAAATATTTTGCAAAATGATAATTAAGAACAAACAATATTGAATTATTAAAAATCTTACATTTATTAAAAAATTACAAGAAAAACTTACATGAGGTTTACATGTAATTAAAAATTGGGTACTTCGTCGTTATAGCGGGCGCCTGAGGATCAATCGACAAGCGACCGCGATGTATCACCAAGTTGTATGACATATATGAGTTATAGCTTATATCACATTTTTTGATGGACACGACCAAGTTAGTTATACTATATGTGGTATATATACATATATATAATATATAAGACGTAAATAATCTCTATATATGACTTATAATAGATAAATAGGTGTAACGGCATATATAAGTTATTTATATGATGTATATACAATCTTGGCAACGACTTTGGAAAAATAGTAACTGCAACCTTTGCGTAATCGTAATTCTGGGGGTCGCTATAATAAGGAAGTTTCCAAATTTATTATTATATATAAATCAATAGTTTTCTATGTTAACTTAAACTTGAGATATAACAAAACCGCGAACATAAAAACCATTTTTGTTTACTTTCTTGTTGAGAATCATTTTTTGAGAAAATCTCTCATGAAGAATAGAAATGAATTTCCCGACGATTAATTTTGCAACTGAATATTTGAAAAGAAAATGATTCCGCAATCTACTGCGGAGTTTCACAGGTAATGCTGAAATTCTTATGAGATTTACATACAATAAAGGAATTGAAATAAAATATATACAATGCTTCGAGGGCTATTTTAAAATACAACCTCATATGAGGGTAGAATGTGTGAGAAGAATAATTCTGAGAAAATATGTGCAAATCTTGATCGAATATTCTTTTACGAATAAATTCAAATAATAGCTTTTATGTATTGCATGTATAAATAACATATGTTTGCTATATTATTTCCTTCATGCATTATTAAAAAGTGGAAGATGTAAAACCACATTGTTTGCACATTGTACTTTTCGTTTTCTTTCAGGCTAAGATTAAATTATTCGTTTTATGAACTTAAAATCTGTGAAATTTTCTGAACTTCTATCGCTTACCCGCAAGAAAAGTGACACATCTCGACAAAAGTAAATTTCACAGAAGAGGCAAAAGAAAAAGTGCATGATTTTATTGTAACATGAAATTATACCACTTAGATCTGCATGCAGGAATAAAAACGTGCATAAAAGCATAAAACCCTTAAGAATGAAGACGTAAGATGAGGTTTGGAGGGTTGGGTAATTTTCACTCCCCACACAATCACCCCTCTTCTGTGGTCACAAATGGACATATAGCGTAATAAAGTGATTTTCCGTATAACTACACTTATGAAACTGTTTCTGTAGCAAGACGCCCTTATGACAGACTTATTAGTGGAATAAAACGCAAAATGAATTTTTGCGAGATGTGTCACTTTTCTTGCGTGTGAGCGATATGTACAGTTGTGATAAAAGGGGATATCCCCGTACTAGCTTTGCAGCAAATCATCGTATAAAAAGGGATTGGCACCAATCTATTAATAACGTCTACGGATGAATGATACACTTAAATTTGCTTAAAAGGTATAAAATGTACCAAAATTGAAAATTTTCAATTTTAACACCTAATTTTAACATCGCTCACCCGCAAGTGCAAAATTCTAAAAAATTCCTTTTGATTATTATTGCACTAATAGGTCTGACTAAGGGGAGACTATACGTCTGACTACAGGAAAAGTATCATAAGTGTAGTTATCCGATGAACTGCTATAGTATGCTATTTGATCATCACAGAAGGGGAGCAAATAGTATAGGCGATTAAAATTACCCAATCCTTAAAATCTTTTCTACTTCTTCATTCTTAAGGGTTTTACACTTTTATGCACGCTTTTACAGCTGCATACAGAGCTAACTAATTGCTATAATTTTACATTGTAATAAAAAACATGCGAATCTTCTTTTGTGTCTCCTGTGAAATACAATATTTTTGAGCTGTTGCAGGCAAGCAATATTTGGATTCTTCGAGAAATTTTACTTTCAAATACCAAACGGAAAGTCATTCGGTAAAGTAGTTAAGAAATTATGCATATTTAACGTTTAGAACTACTAACGATAAATTCATTATTAATCGTTTCAAAACAGATTGCCATGCGAATAGTTTTTAAAGCATAAATCAAAAAATACTTAGCGAAGGCAGTTGTAATTTTTTATTGCATATTTGAAGTTTCTAGAAATCGATTTTTGTTTTAAAAAATCATAGGTTACAGTTCCCATTGTTTTTGAAAAATAATTTCAAAATATATATCATTTCAAAATTATTTTTCGAACAAAATATGAATTGTATCCTATGAATTTTTAAACAGAAATAGATTTCTAAAAGCTTCAAATATGCGAAACCAGAATTATAGCTCATTGTTGTAAGTAGTTTTGAGTTATGTTTAAAACTACTCTCATTGCAATCAGTTTTGTAACGATTAAAAATGAATTTAACATTTAGGATTTCCAAGCTTTAAATCTGTATAATTCCTAAACTATTTAACAGAATGGCTTAGCAAGGTAAAATTTACTGGAAAAAACAATTATGATGCCAAAATTATGTGTTAATATTGAAAAGTTTCGAGTTTGGTAAAATTTTTATGTGTAGACGACTCCCTAAGAAAACAATATGTATAGCATTAATTAGTAAAGGCTATTACAAATCAATTGGTACCAGTCATATTTTTATACGATGATTTTTAGCAGAGTTAGTTGAGGGCGATTACTGTTTTTCACGACTGCACGTAATATGTTAATTAATAGCAAACATCTTTTAAATTCTATTCCAGCGTTTTTAATGATCATTTTTCCATTTTCAGCCATTTCCGTCTTTCATATTACCCCCACAAACTAGAGCCATTTGGGCAGTTATTGAAGGATGTATTTGGAGAAAATAGTTATCATCAAGTATATGGAGATTTTAAACCACTAAATGAAGTAAAAGATCCAGCTTTTTACATTCACTTTATTCAGAAAAGAAAAGAAGGAAAAAATGAACTTTAAAAATAATGTTTTTTTTAGTTCCATGAATTTGTTAAATTAACATGTATGAACAATTTTGAATATTATGTTCGATGTGTATGAGTATTATACTACAATCAGTCCAACTTTATGGTATTATTTGGCTTCATTAAATGAATTCAGCAAATGTTAAATAAACAGCTCCTCACAGCCTCCAATTATATTGTGCCTTTATATATCGCTCACTCCAATATATCACTCTTTTTTTTGTGTTTTCCGAAAAAAAAAAATACATTCTAAATAACCACATTTTAAAATAAACTAATATGTGAAACGGAGGTACCGGTTTGTTTAGCCCTCATTTGAAGAAGATGCCGGTGAAGAAATAAAGGTTAAAAAAAAAAAAAACTATACACGGATACAAGGACAATTTTTAAAACATAAAGAAGCGCTATTCACCATAACACCATATTCAAATTTCGTGACGCTGGACGTGAAAGCCTATGAAGTCAGAGATGGGCATGAAAACAGACTGACATCTATCTAAAAGATATTATTTTTAGATCCTAATGATATTGAAACGGAACCATCTTGAGACCGACATCTTTTCGACAACATTAACAAAAAAAGTATGAAAATCGGACCATCCACAATCGATTTAAGAATTATGCATACATTAAAAAAACCCTTACATAGGACCAACATAGAAAAAAAAAAGATACAAACAAATTGTTTATCCTCCTTTTTTTTGAAATTCTGGTAATAAGATAAAATTGGACCATCTGTTCTAGAATTGTATATACATAATACTTAAACGGACCATCTGTTCAAGAATTGTGCATACATAATAGTTAAATGGACCATCTCTTCAAGAATTGTGCATACATAAAACTTAAACAGATTTTCCAATTTTATTTCATTAACTGACTTTCAACAAAGCAGAATTTACAATTCGTTTGCATTCGTTTGTCCAATGCATACACTGGGCATACATAGAAAAAACTTACATACTACATACATAGAAAGAAAAAGATACAAACCAATTGTATAACCTTTGTCGTTGAAAGTCTGTTAATAAGATAAAATCTATCAGATAAAAAAGGTTACACCTAAGTTAACTGAAGATCCATTCATAACAAATAAGCTGTTTTAAAGAAATCAATAATAAAGGTTTTGTTCGTAGATTTCTTCAGAAAAATTAAATCTCGAATATCTCGAAACTTGCATTTTGTCAATTAACTTGTTTTGCACCCAAGTCCTTCAAATCAAAAAATTGAAAAGTCCCATGTCTTACTATTTTGTATTTGTACTTTGTTTTATATTAACACAAAGTATATGTTGTATATCGAATAAATGTTTTTTATTTAACAGCTTTATTTCATTTTTTGCTTCTTGTCAATTTGTTAACACAATTTAATTATGATATTTTTCAATTTTGGAAAAAGTTAAATTGAAGGTGGTCTTGAATATATTTATATTATTATTATAACAAACCTTAACAATTTTTAACTCTAAACATAATGCTACAGTTTTCAGTACTCAAAAATGTATAAAATAATGAATACATAATAATAAACAACTAAGATACGTAATCCTTATAGTTAAAAAACTTTTGAACATTTTATTCTAAGAATATGAATTTTGTAAAATACACTGGTTTCCAAAAATTAAGCAAAAACAACAAAAGTAGCGATTACTCAAAATGTTACAAGTAGATTTTAATAAAACTGAGACACAATGTACAACACATAGTAAGGTATAAAATAATATTAAAAGATATTTCCAGTCGATTGTGGTGTTTCAGAAATTAATACAATTATTAAATAAGCAAAATAAATGTGTCAGTTTGGTATAGGAAAAGTACCTTTAATATGGAGTATGATCACCCCTAGAAGCAATACAGCACGTACAGCGATGTGTGATACTGTCAATTATGCGATCGATAAGTTCGCGGGGAAGTGCGAGCCATTGCTCTTGTAAAGCAGATGTAAGGGTCGCAAGGGTCTGAGGAGGGGGGGGGGGTTGAGAGCAGATACACATCTTCCTAAAGCATCCCAAAGATGCTCGATGTGATTCAAGTCCAGTGATCGCGCTGGCCATTCCATGCGCTGAATTGTTTGTTGCTGAAGATAATCTTCTACGATGTGAGCCCTGTGCGGTCTAGCGTTATAGTCCTGTAACAGAAAATCATTACGTATTGCACCGGCATAAGGATGCACATAAGCATCAAGAATGTCATCTCTATAGATGTGAGCATTCACAGTTACACGTGGAAAGACCTGGAGGTCTGTACGTCCCCCGAAAGAAATACCATCCCAAACACAGACACTGCCTCCTCCATACGAATCTCTTTTACGAATGTTTGATGGATGATAGCTTGTTCTCTGTTCTGTACAAATCAAACAATGACTACTATCGCTTTGGAGGCTAAGATGGAGCTCATTTGTGAAGAGAACACGCCTCCATTGAACAGCCATCCAACTGACATGTTGACGAGCCCACCTTAAACGTTCCCTCCGGAGACATGAGGTGAGCGGCACACAAATATCTGGTCGCATCGCGTAAAGACCACCATCATGAAGCTTTCTATGTACAGTAGACGTTGATACCAACCTTCCAGTGGCTGCAACAAAGGAGGCTCTTAGATGAGAAGGGGTTGCTGTTCTATTCCTTCGTGCACATAACTGCAAATATCGGTCATCGATGCTTGTCGTAGCTCTTGCCCGTCTTTGGCTAAACCTTCTGGAGGCTGAACCAGTGGTTTGGAATTGTTTCCAAAGCCTATGAACAACAGAAGAACTCAAATTTTGCCATATGGCCACCACTGTCTGATTTTTGCCTACACCCAATCTTCCAATATCACAGCTATGCGGACAAATGATACCTCGAGATCATACTAATGAATTGGCTATTTCAGTTTTCTTATCACATAATCACAGCGACACCAGCAGTCGTACTTTCTAACATGCATTTTTATGCTCTGCACAGATGACGCAATCCGATTGCAGCGCCACTGATTTGCATTTTGTAATTTTAATCAGCATCTTTTAGTTAACAACATATCCAAATTTCATACGGATAGGTTAATTTTTGAACGAGTTATCGCTCTTTTTGTGATTTTTCCTTAATTTTTGGAAACCAGTGTATTATTATTTCTAATTTAATTTTCAATTTACGGAAGACACACGAATGATTACTCCAATTTACATTCATATCCAAAAATTAAGGGTAAGTTACCGGACGTTTTCGATATTACACGTTTTGTCAAATACCTACTGAAATTCTTTTTTCTAGAATGTAAAGAACATGTTTGACTTCATATTACTCAGTGAAGATGTAGTCGGGAGGACAATTAGCGGGCTAATAATAAATTTAACAATAAAATAATATTTGCGTTCACCTATGTAACAGAAAATCCTGAAAATGGTCTGTCGGGATGTGTTAAATGGCTATTTGGGTCCTGTTCAACGTTTGTGTGCATTTGTGTAAGCATAACACTCACGTTCGTGAAGATGTTAACGCGTCTCTGAAAAATTCAGAGGTTTTTTGTTTATAGCATACAGAGTTTTCAATCAAATTTAACTCAACTTTCCGAAACCTGACAAAGAATAATAGAAACAGTATGCTGCAATTAAAATATGAATATATTGAATATTTGATGAAATAGTCCAAGAGCCGACAGCACAAAAACCTATGTTATCAAGCACAAGAAAAAAACCCCTTATTTTATGGAAGAGTAGAAGTAGGGGAATCTAATGTTCCATGTCTGCCGGAAGTGAAGTGGTGCATAAACCAAAAATGAATACCACCAGTGGTTGACTCGTAGGGTTATCATTGTGTTTGTCCTACAACTATTCCTCCTAGTTTTCATACCTTTGTTTGTAGGACAAATACAATGATAAACCGACAAGTCAACCACTGGTGCGATTAATTTTTGGTTTATGCACCACTTCCGGCAGACATCCCCTACTTCTACTCTCCCATAAAATAAAGGTTGTTTTCTTGTGCTTGATAACATAGGTTTTTGTACTGTCGGCTCTTGGACCAAGATATGGGCATTTGTATGAAATAATTTTTAACTGCGCATACGTGGAAGATTCCAAAATTTCTATTTCATAATTTTGTAGTCAGATATTTAGGGAAACTTATATAAAAATTCAAATATTAAATATATTTATGTTTTAATTGCAGCATACTGTTTTTGCTGTTCTTTGTCAGGTATTCGGAAAGTTGTGTTAAATTTCGTTGAAAACAGTATATTCTATAAATAAAAAACTTTAGAACTTTTCATACAAACGTTAACATCTTCCCGAATATGAGTGCTATGCTTACACTTACATAAATGCGCAGAAACGTTGAACAGAACTCAAATAGTCATTTAACACAGTGACAGAACATTTTCAGCATTTTTTGTTACATAGGTAATCGCAAATATTATTTTATTATTAAATTTATTATTATTTTTCACAGACAATATTGTATTTCAACAAAAGAAAAAAAAAAATACACCAAGGAACAACCAAATACGGCACAAACAGTTTAGAATAAAACCTGGACAAATGTAACAATTTCAAGCATCTTATCATTTCACCACTGGTGAGATAAATAAGAAGAAATTTGCAAATTAATTAAATATTACATTTTGTAAAACTTATGCATAATTATTAGGTCGTTAAATATGAAACGTCCGATTACAAAAGGGTCCGATTACCAACAGGGCAAACTTCCACCAGTAAAAAAGATTAGAATTTTTTGTCTTATTGATGACAGTAATTTTTCATGAATATGGCGTTTATATAAGACGAAATTTCCCTTTAAAATTTACTGGCGGAAGTATGCCCCGTTGTTAAACTGGCTCTTTTGTAATTGGACATTTAATACTTAATGACCTAATAATAAATTTTTGGAAAATAAATGTTGCGAAATTTTTGAAAAAATGCAAGCTTCTGATTTTTTAATGTAACGTTTCGAAAAGAGCTAAAAATCTGCCTGTATCTCTGCTCTATTCATAAATCGCGTGTTGAGCGTGTAGGTATGATAAAAATTTCAATTAAAAAGGAGAATATGGACAATTATAGGATGGAATACTTGTTCCCTGTTCCACGTGCTTGTCTTGCTTGGAAACTAATGAGGACATTTAAATTTGAGCGATAACCGCTTTCATATTGCAAATCATTTTTACGACATACTGCCTCTCCATCCATCTCTTTTCTCCATGGCAAAATATCGTGCAGATGTCGCTGCGATCGACGTTTTGGATTTCAGCATCGTTGGACCTTTAAGGGATTCCATAATTTAGTACTATTTTAAGTATTACTGGGATAGCAGATTTTCACACTATTTATTCTAGACGCTATACTCATACTACAGCGTCTGGAATACCTAGTGTGGAAATATGCTATCCTAACAACGCTAAAAATTTGTATCCCTTAAATGTGCGACGATACTGCTAAAATCCCAAGTGTCGATCGCAGCGACATCTGCGGGATTTTCGTATTACATTGTATAGACTAACAATATCTTGCAATTGCAGAAAATATCCTGCAGATGTCACTGCGATCTGTATATTTCAGCAGCATCGTTGCACATTTAAGGGATACAATATTTTAGTACTTTTAAAGTATTACAGGGATAGCCAATTTCCACACTATATATTCTAGGCGCTACTCATACTGTGCTTAGACAGACTCATTTGTCCAAACTATGGCATACTACATTCCACAACTCGGCAATACCAACGCCCCCTAGATTGGAGAAAGCCGTGACACGCTTTGTTGTGAAGTCACGAAACGTCACATGAAGCAGGCAAAACAAAGAAAAAAAAACGAACAACTTACATGTTTCGATTTCGTTGGCTCGTGGAAATTATTATTAGTAAATAATAATAAAAAAAAAAATACCCTCCTCCCAACTCAACAACGCCAAACTTTCTGGCACATTTTGTGACTCATTTTCAAACATAAAAGCATGATACTTGCAAGCATGATTGTAGAAGGAGTGATTTCTAATCAAACGGTATTTTTTGCTTTCCACTAAATGAATTGCATCTTGAGTTAAAAGCGACTGTTGTTTCAGGATTGTAATTTTTTTCCCCTTTTCTGTGCTCTCGAGTTTCTAAATTCACTTCAAAACGCCAACTTTGACAGAATTTTCTGAAAAATCTTCTGATTTTACCGAAAAACGGAAAAAACAGTTCGACTGCATACACTGTTAAAAATCTGCAGCTTTAGCTGCATAGTCACTCCACCGCTTTTATAAAATATCTCTATTGTGACCAATGAGAATGCTCCATAGTATAGTCAAGCAATCGTTTTCTATAAAAGCGGTGGAGTGACTATGCAGCAAATTCTAAAGATTTTTAACAGTGTAATTTATGATTAAGAGCATTGACCAATTTGATACCTTTACGAGCAAAAATGCATTTAAAAATGTGTTAAGTAGCCCGTTTGGATTTGTAAACAGCCTTACCTAAATTTTTGCATTCTGCGTGGTGTCAACGCAAAGGCAACTAGTTGCCTTTTCTGAAACGGAATAGATTCCTTTTGAGAATGAAAAGTTTTAATTTACAACACGATTAGTTTCATATCTGCAATGAAAGTGACATCTTTCATTACCAAAGAGATTACTTTCATTGCAGATGTGAAACTAATCGTGTTGTAAATTAAAACTTTTCATTCTCAAAAGAATCTATTCGTTTCAGAAAAGGCAACTAGTTGCTTTTTCCAAAACAGAAAGTCCATGGATTTTTTTACAGTGCATCCATACCTGCATTGAACTATTCTCATATGAATTTTCAGACCTCTGCGGGCAGTAGATTTTCCTGGCCATCGGGAATAACACACACAAACAGAGATCTTGTCTTTTACTATTAGATATATCGGTATTTATGATATATGTAGAGTAAAACCTGTCAAAACGGAGCCTGTCTATGGCATAATCCTGTCTTAAATGGAAACTTTTCATGCTCCAGAAGGAAAGATTGTCGTACAATTTTACTTAATTAGTCAGAAACCTGTCTTAAACAGAATATTGTTTCGTCGCTTACGATTGCTTTTAGAAAGGTTTTACTGTATGGATATAAGGTTAGCCTGTGTAAACGGAACCTGTCTATAACGAAATCTTGTCTAAAGGAAAACATTTCATGATCCCATAGAAAGGAACACTTTGAATTTTTATCTGCTTAAGTAGACGAAAACCTGTGTAAAACGGAAACTTTCAGCGGTTGTTTGAAATTTTGTCGTAGCAGGTTTTACTATTTTTGTATTCATCACTTATATTAGATGTAAATTTCCAACTGGGCGAAAAATGTCCGGACCAGGATTCGATCCCGGGACCTCCCTGGCTGAAGCCGCCAGTGCTCTGCCATCTGAGCTATCCCGGACGATTCTGGTCGAACTTTTTCACCCAGCTAACCTTGAGGATTACAGCATCTGGTCTGAAACCTGGTTCAGCTCAACAGAATAAATCTCAGGTAATGGAACCTCAGGTATCTCAGTAGTAAGTTCCATTACCCGAGATTTATTCTGTTGAGCTGAACCAGGTTTCAGACCAGATGCTGTAATCCTCAAGGTTAGCTGGGTGAAAAAGTTCGACCAGAATCGTCCGGGATAGCTCAGATGGCAGAGCACTGGCGGCTTCAGCCAGGGAGGTCCCGGGATCGAATCCTGGTCCGGACATTTTTCGCCCAGTTGGAAATTTACATCTAATATGATATGTTTACCAATTAGAATAATTGTGTCAATATTAATCTAGTGATTCATCACTTAGTAAATTAATTCCCTGTTCCAGGGAATGTAGACCCCCCCCCCCTTGTCTCCGCCACTGGCTGAGCCCCTCCAATAATTTTGAAAACTCTACGCCTATGGTCAGATTGATGTGAAGACCATCTGACCGAGTTTTAAAGGCCATATAATTAAGATTCTGAAAAGAAAACATAAACGTTTGAACTCTATAGTGAAATTTTAGATCTAGGTTTTAAGATGAAAGAGATGATGATAAAATTCCTACATTCTAAGGATTTATTTAAAAAGACACGCAAACTAGATTTTATTTTGCACATAGTTTATAAACTTAAACAGAGAAAAAAAAGTAAGATGTGTCTTGTTTTTATTTAAATTTCATTTAAGTAAAACTTCTCGTTCATAATATGTTTATTTGATTGGAAAGAAATGGGGATGTCGCAGCTAGGTTTTGAGTTTCATATATTTATTTTAGTAAAATGCAGCATCGCATGTTTAACAAAAGTAAAAAAAAAAAATTCAAAATCCTTTTTTAACATGTATTTTTTGTGAAGGATTGTGAAAATCCATTTTGCAGCAACTTAAATGAAATAGCATTTGCTTATTGATAAATAAATAAAATAAGCATGTATTTCAGACATACTTTTTTAAAATACAGAATATGTATATTTCAGTAATATTAAAATATTCATCTGAAGGTTATCTTAAGTTTTAAAATGTAATTTAAAAATCTGATAGAAAGCCACGATACAGTAACATTCTGAATTATACAAAAACTATTAAATCTAATCAAAATGAGAAATTAAATTTTACTTCGTTAGGTTGCTGTGTAGAAATGTTTTAGGGAGAAAATTAAAAGTAAACATAAGCTACATGCTACACAAGTTTACAAAATATAGCATTTAATAGAATGCACAATTTAAAGTTTTTAATTCTATGACGAAAGAAAAAATAAACTGTAAACAGCGTATTCGGCCTATAAATTAAGTAGATTATAGCTTAAGATAAGCAATGAAATAAATTTATTTCCGAAAACATGAAACTGAATATTAATTTATAGTTCATTTGACATTTTATTAACATACATCTGACCTGTGTGCTTGGCGTCAAGCGCCCGCTTATAAGTTATCGTCAACATATACACGGACGAGATAGCACACACAAGGAAATTTACAACACTGAGAAATACAGCCGGGTGCTCCACAAAGAGTGTGCAACGGAGCCAGCGGGATTCAAACCCGCACCCACCTACACTCGCAAGCGATTAGCAGTGTGATGCCTTGACCACTCAGCCACGGTGGGCCCATTAAACACCCATATCAAGCTCTAGCACATCGATGACAGATGAAAAGATAGTAATAAATTTAAAAAATAAAAAAGATCACCAAATCCTTAAAATAATATGCCTAAATGATCACAAAACTTTACAGATTATAAATAAAAACAATACACACCCATTAGAAACCTGCACTATACTTTAAGGGGTCAGGTACCTTTGATCGATGAAAATACAAGCAAAATGTGTGTACGGCATTGATCACAATATCTTAAAATATATTCGTTTTAGGAACTTCAAAATTTTAACACATATTTAAATAACCTTCCTTTAACTCTTACAGGACATAGAATAATTTTATGTCTTCATCATAAAATAAAATTAAGGAATTATAAAAGGTCTTTTTTTCTCGGAGAAAAATCATACGGAGTCTTGCGCGCAGCATAACATGCATGTGAAATATAATGACCTGAAATCGCTTTATATACAGAGGAAAATAGCTTACAATTACCCTAGTTACTTTAAATTTTGTCTTTGTTTAAAAAATACATAAACATATGAATAATAACAAAATTTAGCACTTTTTTGTATATAGTTATTCATAATTTGAAAAATTCTTACTCAGAAGCAATAACAGTTCCTCATTTTAAGCATTTGTATGTTATGTAACTGCTGCCAAATTTTTATCAAATTCTAGCCAGCCGTTTTGGAGCAATCATGCGCACAAGTTGAAAAAATAGCATTTTCAGAAAATCCAATTTAAAGATAAAATTTCTTTTTAAAACTTACTATACAAAATATCTTTAATTATTTAAGCATATTTACATATTTATTTACTTACCTAATTATATAAAAACATAAATTTAATAAGTTATATTATAAAAAAAAATAGTAAATAGTGTGCTCTAAAACATGCAAAATGTACGTAGATATACAAATAAAATTTATTGATACAACATTTTTGTATATAATTATTCATAATTAAAAAAAAATTACATAAAAGTTATAATAGTTCGCCAATTTCAACATTTGCATGTTATGTAAGAACTGTTAACTTTTTATAAAATTTTAACCAACCATTTCGGAGAAATCATGCGCGTAATAGAATCGTAAACGTAGAAACGAAAATACAGTTTTTGTCATATCAATTTTTGTAAATAATTACTCATAACATAAAAAATCCTTACATAAAAGTGATAATACTTCGTCAATTTCAACATTTACATGTTATGTAAGACATGCTAATTTTACATAAAATTTTAGCCATCCATTTCGGAGAAATCATGCGCGCAATAGAATCGGAAACGTAGAAACGAAAATTCAGTTTTTCGTTTATCATTTTCCTAAATAATTACTCATAATTTAAAAAATCCTTACATAAAAGTGATAATACTTCATCAATTTCAAGATTTACATGTTATGTAAGACATTAATTTTTTATAAAATTTTAGCCAACCATTACGGAGAAATCATGCGCGCAACAGAATCGTAAACGTAGAAACGAAAATACAGTTTTTGTCATATCAATTTTTGTAAATAATTACTCATAATTTAAAAAATCCATACATAAATGTTATAATACTTCACCAATTTCAAGATTTACATGTTATGTAAGACATGTTAATTTTTTATAAAATTTTAGCCATCCATTTCGGAGAAATCATGCGCGCAACAGAATCGTAAACGTAGAAACGAAAATTCAGTTTTTGTCATATCAATTTTTGTAAATAATTACTCATAACTTAGAAAATCCTTTACATAAAAGTGACAATACTACGTCAATTTAGAGATTTACATGTTATGTAAGACATATTAATTTTTTATAAAATTTTAATCAACTGTTTTGGAGAAATCGCATGCACAATTGGAAAAAAATTATTTTTGTGAAAATTCAATTGAAAGATAAAATTAACTTTTAAAACTTATTGTAGAAAATATTTTTAAATATTACAAGCATTTATATAATTATTTATACACACGAATTTAATAAATATTATAAAAAATAATAAGTATTGTGCACTAAAACATGAAAAATATATATAGAAATAAAAATAAAATTTACCCTTACAACAGATAGTACTGCAGCATCGGTTTACTTTGATAATCAAGTTGATAAAAAAACTAATTGCAGATTGTGGAAATTGATTTACACATAATTAATAAAAAATTAACAGATAATTTTTTTAATTGTATGGCCATTTGTCTCACCTTTTTCCATCATATGGTAGATAAATTAGAAGACTGTTAAAACAAAATGATCATACTTTGCAAAGGTATCATCTTATAAGGTAACGTATAGCGAAAAATATTGCATAATATTTAGAGGATTTTAAAAACCGTACTCATTTAAAATGCACCTGCACTGTAAATTTCGCCTTCCTCCAAGAGAAAATTTCATTTTGAATATTTTGGTTAATTCTTTTACTTTTTCTTGCTTCTTTTGTACATTGGAGAAAGCGTAAGTTACAGTAGAAATTCTTTGGTGGTCCAACTCGTTCAAACATCCTCGTGCATGTGCACCAACTGTCAAGTCGAATTCTTGCATTACATTAATTTTTCCTTGATTTCCGTCGTTAAACAAAACCACTGCTTCATTTGTTGCAATTTCCAGAATCCTCCTACCAGCTCCTTGTGTTTTTGGACACAATTTCCATATTAAAGAGTTTATTGACTCATTGTTGTTTTGGGTCTTACTTCCCAGGCATCTAGAGAGAAGTTTTGATTGTGATAAATCCTTAAAAATTGGTTTCGCAATATCCATAACACTTGTGGGTACTGTGTTCTTGTGTATAAACTTTTTCTCAGCACCACAAACAATTACTTTGTTATATTTACACCAAGACTCGCTTCCGGTAGGGCAAAAAGAATGTAGAGGCTCGGCATCTGTTTTGCGGGTATGAAAATACACAGCCCACACAGCTTTGCGCATTTCAAGTAGGTTGTTTTTATGCTGTCGGATGGCATTTCCATAATAATCTGTTAGATTACCAATGATTTTGTCGGTAAGTCTACCTTTTCCTCCAATCGGTTTACCCTCGCTACATTTTACCTTGTTTTGTTTAAGCTTTCGTAAACGTGTTCCCATTCTCTTTTGAATGTGGCCCACACATTCAATTTTTGTCACTTTTACATCTGAGCCATATGAATTGGCCTCTGTTATGGCTTGAAAGTTTTTGCATCACCATCGCCTATATATCCAGTGTATTTTGCACTTCTGGTGAATTGCGAGCGTTCAAATATTCGAACCATGCCGGTTAGTTCCATTTTTTCCGGCAGATCCATGGTGATTGCTGAGGCTGGCGATTTCTTTCCATGAGTTATATTCATGCGTCCCTTTTTTCAATTTCCATACATCAGATGATTTGCAATAAGATGAAAGAACTTCGGTGTCAACGACTTTTCCAGTTTTGTCACCAATAACCGTGCATACACCTATACGTGTTGTGTGACCCCTCGTTTTCCATGTGCCGTCACCACTTATATTGATATACGAAGAACCAGTCAGGGCAACTTCTTCACATGCTGCAGAATTCATCGACTTTTCTGCGACTGCTGCGGAACATTTCTGTTGCTGCTTTATTGCTGTATTATAAGCCTTCTTGGAAACTGGTTGAGGCAGATCCACAATCCCACAAAATAGCTTCATAGCTGCATGAGTCATTCCATGTCAGTTCAGGCAGGCATGCAACCCACCATCACAGATTTTGATGAAACTGCGTGTGTTTGTTCCTATTACTAAGATATGATCACCAGTATTTTTGTTTACTCCTCGGTGAAATAGTTTCTGAGAAAACAATTGTCAAAATTTTGAAAAACTGCCGTCAGTTGGCATTCTTGACTGCTCGGTTTTCAAATGTAGCATGTCATAAATATAATCATATTTCAATATCTACTCTACAAATCCTCTTCAAATAATTTATGCATAATATATAGGGTACGCATTTTATGGAAAAAAAATACTGTTATGCTTATAACATTTTAAGAGTGTCTAAAAAAATGTTTAAACTTTGCAGCCGTGAATTTTTTATGAAAAATAATGCATTAACAAAAAAAGCATTATCAACAAAAGGCGGCATTTTTATTAAATTTATTTTTTGTGGGGGATATACTTAAAAGTGTCCTTTACCTGATTCTGAGATAAAAATAGTGGGATTTTGGGTGTTTTTATTAGCATTTACTATTTAAAAATATTTTGAGGCGCATTTCAAATCAAATCAAGCAGATTCATTCCATGTCAGTTCCCCTAAGCCATTTAATTCACTGTCACAAATTTCAATGCAACTGGGTATGTTTATAACTCATTTTAAGACGTAACCATCTTTAATTTTCTTGATCCTAAGTAAAATATTTTTTAAGATAAAAAAAATATCAAAATTTTGTAATTTTTTTAAATGACAGTTCTATATTCAAAGACTGCCTTAAAAAAAAAAAAAAAAGTCATTTTAATATAAAATCACTAAATAAGTTTCAAATAATGTATAGGTAACAAATAATGTAGGCAGATTATTATTTTTTTGTTTTTTTGTCATGTTTAAACACTAAGAGTGTGTTTAATCTTGTGAATTTTTAAAATCAAGAATTTTGTGAAAAATAGTGTGTTAATCAAAACTTTATTATTAACCGAAGGCAGGGTGTTATTACTTTTTTTAATTGTTCGTAAAAATATCTATTAAATGGTTATAAAATAAAAATAGTGAAAATATGAGAAAAAATTATCAAAGTTTTGGAAAATTGCCACGAGTTGCAATTAATGATTGATCAATTTTCAAAGGCATCATTTTATATATAAAATCATATTTCAATAACTAATAACGAAATCTTCTTCAGATAATGGTTATAAAATAAAAATAGTGAAAATATGAGAAAAAAAATTATCAAAGTTTTGGAAAATTGCCACGAGTTGCCATTAATGATTGTCCAATTTTCAAAGGCATCATTTTATATATAAAATCATATTTCAATAATTAATAACGAAATCTTCTTCAGATAATTTAGGCAAGGTAAATAAAATATGTAGATTATGAAAAAAATATTGCTGTAATGTTAAAAAATATTTAAATGTGTCTAAAAAATTGTATAATCTTTGAAATCAAAAATATTTTTAAAAAAATAATGAAATTATTAAAAAAGCTTTATACATCAAAGGCAGAGTTTCTAGGACTAATTTTTTAATTTTAAGTTTAACATAATACTACATTATAACTGGATCTGAAAAAAAAATATAGTGGGATTTTGATTAGTTTTAGTAGTATTTAAATCATATTTAAAATTATCAATATTTTCAGAGGTAAAATTTATTCAATGTATCATCCCTGGAAATATTTTTATTTATACATTTATTTTATTTTTCAAATTATCATTTATGTTCGCTTCTTATGGAAAAAATAAACAATATTGTTTTTTAGTAAAACCTCTAAGACGTCCGAAAAAGAGAAAAATCACTTGCTCCTCACCTCCCAATAGAAATTTTCAAAATGACATTCCTAATCTTTAAACTCATATTTGGATTACATTGAGCTGCTAATATTGAAAAAATACCAAATTTCACTCTTTTGAAGAAAATTTTGACATATTGTGCTTTAAAAATATGTAAAAAGTGTATAATCCATTATATTTATACCCTTCAAATAACTATATCTAAAAAACTATTTAAAACTAAATAAGATGCATTTTGGTAATTTTATTCAGTTAATAATGATATTTAATTTGATTTGATTCATTTCATCACAATATTACTGATAGATTGATTTTCAACATATATATATGTACAGGGTGTCCAGCGAATAAGACCCTGATTTCAAAATTAAATATCTCAAAAACAAAGATCAATAGAATTATGCTGTAAACGGTTTCTTTATTAGCTAAGCTGTAAAAATGTTATGCAGAAGTTTAAAAATTTAGTTGCAAAAACCGTTAACAGATGGCGCTGTGATAGCAATACTTGTAACTGTGCTTCGAAGTCCAGAGCACTAACGTCTCATTCCTAGAATGGCTCCCTACGGAACAACGAATATTGGGAAATTCCACTTTTTAATTGGTGTGATGTGCAGAAGTGGAGACATCTGGTCACAGAATTATTGAATCAGCTTTAATTTTAAAAATTTTCAATTTATAGAATTTTCAATAAAAAGTTTAGAAATCATTATATAAGAAATTATTAAAATATTTTATTAAATTCAATTTTTAATGCCATATAATTATTTAAATCAAAATGCATATATTTAGAAAAATAATTTTTTACTTTTTATTTATTTTTTTATATTTTTAAATTACGGCATAATATTTTAATATTATTGTTTATACCTGAATTATTATAAATAAAAAAGTAATTTTGCACTTTTCATTTATTTTTAAATCACGGCATAATACTTTGGTTTTAGCACAACACATATATTTCTTTTCTTTGTAAACAAAGTTTTAGAGACAGAAATTATGCATTAAATTATTTCTTTTTTAAAAGGAATTGATGATAAGTCATATCATCAACGTCAAAGCAACAGTATTTTGGATGCTGCATTCCTTTCCAACACTTCGGATCCTATCGCTAGAAGGTGCACCATATTTCTGTGCTCAATGATAAAAAAAATGAAAACGAGTTTTTAAAATTAAAATTATTTTTTAATTTAATTAAGTTTTTAAAAATAGAAACTTTGTATTTTTTCATTCAAACTATTCTCTACAACTTAAAAAAATGATAAATGATTTATGAATCATTATTATAAATGCTCAATGATTTTTAAAAAAGGGGTTTCTTTTAGCTTAATTAAATTTTAAAACCAGAAACTTAGGATGTTTTTATTCAAACTTTTTTCACAGTTTAAATAAATATTAAAAAGTAAAGATTTCCATTTTTTTCAAATCCACCTCTACTTGGATTCGATTCCATGATCTACCAATTAGGAGAGAAAAGACATATCACAGAGATACTGGTATCCGGACCGAAGTAGCTTATAACAAAATTTGAAACAAATCTTAATTCTGTCAACACATGTCTCCGCTTCTGCACATTACCCAAATAAAATATTTTAATAAGTTCGTATATAATGATTGCTAAACTTTTTATCGAAAATTCTATTAATTGAAATTCTCTAAAATTGAAGCTGATGCAATAATTCTGTGACCAGATGTCTCCACTTCTGCACATCACTTCAACGAAAAAGTGGTATTTCCCAATTTTCGTTCTTCCATAAGAAGCCATCTAGAAATGAGACGCTCGTGTTCTGGACTTCAAAACACAATTTATAGGCATTGCGATTACAGCGCCATCTGTTAGCGGTTTTTGCAACTAATTTTTGAAACTTCTGTATAACATTTTTACAGCTTAGCTAATAAACAAACCGTTTACCGCATAATTCTATTGATCTTTGTTTTTGAGATATTTAATTTTGAAATCAGGGTCTTATTCGCTGGACACCCTGTATATATACGTGTGTATATGGGGCATTCTTACAATCTTTTGACTTTTGTGGAAAAAAATCTGGCGAAATTAAACTTGCTAAAATAACATTTTAATCTGATAGACGAATGCCTTAATGATTCAAAATAAAGAAAAAATGGTCAGCAGCGAAAAATGTTTTATTTAACTGAGGTTTAAGTTAAACTTGCGAGTTTAATTTTCCTTACCATTTTACCTCTATAACTTTTTATTTTCTTCTAAATTTTTACTTATAATGAATTTGCATAGTACCCACAGGACATTCAAATAAGAAATAATAAAAATGTAGTACTTTTAATACAGATTTTTTGTATAACATTGCCTTAAAGGGGTGTTAAAGAAGGGACGGTAAGGTAAAAACAGGGGATGGTATAGGAAAAAGGGACGAAATGGTAAAAAAAGGGACGGTAAGGATGGAACGGTAAGGATGGAACGGTAAGGAAAATTAGCACCTATTTTTAGGAAAATCATATTAAGACTAAGTGATAGCCACAATGTTCATTGATTTTTAGAAACAGTTGTTAACATTGGATTAAATTAATTTTTTTTTTAATTTACCTCGAAAAGTGCAGGAATAAACCTTGGGGATTTTGAGACTACCAATAAAGCCACGATGCTTGAAATTGCTATTTAAATACTGATTTAAATTCTGCAGTAAATTTCCTGTCAAAGAATCTTAGACATTCTTTCTCTAGCATACTTCTGCATGAGAAAAAACTTGAAAAAAATTTTGTGGCTGCACCTGGAGGGATTTTCTGTATAATTTTAGAAGAGGGACGGTAAGGAATCTAAAACCCAGGGACAAAGTTTTAAAAAATAATAACAACCCTAAAAATGCAGGTTAATTTTTTGCTACATATTTATATAAAACAATAGTTCCAGTTTCGGTATAAAATTACGTTGAATTATTTTATTAAAATAATTTTATACAGACAGCTCGAAACTTAAAAATCAGCATCAGGGACACGGACGGTATAGGAGTTTTCCAGGTATTTGGACATACCCAACATCGTCCAAAACTTATCTATCTCGTTAATATTGTTATGCAATCATGCAATGGGATGTTCCCGAGTATATGAAATAATAAAAACACAAAAAAGTGTATTAACATAAAAACTATTATTCAGGGACATGAAAGTCAAAAGATTGTGAGAATGCCTCATATATATCCTTGTTCCCAAACAAATTATTTAAAAATTATTCATTTATGTTTAATAAAGCATATATATTGTTTATACACTTATAGAGAATACATATGGTAAACTTTATGATATTATATAAATAAGATCTTAAAGTAAAGAACTTATCTAACAGTATGTAAGGAAAATTTAACATCTGGTGTAATGACAACAAAATTTTATAATAATTTTATTTAATTTGGATGAATGAAAAAAGCGTACATGTTTATATTTTATTCAAGTACAGGTGAAAATTTCACAAAGACATCCCTACCTCAACAACAACTGAATATGTCACATTCACACTACAGCTGATTTTTTTCTTTTTGATCTTTCGGGTTTGATGGCAAATGGTCATGAATTAACCAGTTTTGTTAGAAGTGTCATTGCAGTCAGCATATTAGGTTCACTAATTTTTTTTAAATAATTTGTTTTGATTGACTCGATGAACAACATTTAAAGCGACCATTTCATGTATTTTCAATAAAAAGCTGATTTATAAATTCTTTATGTTGTTTAATTATTATTATCGTCTTAAGATAATAAGTTGGTATTGAGATTTTTAAATGTAGTTTATTTATTATTTGAACAACAAACTATTGTTGTAAGTGCACTAACTGTTGCAGTGTAGTGTTGGTAAAGGGACTGGGAGTATGTGTCATAAAACTATCTATACACGAGAGGTGGAAATAAGTACAAAAGAATCCATTGCAACTACTGCAAAACAGACTTTGCCTCTAAGGGGTGGTGTTTTTAAATTTTAAGGGTTAAAATTGGTATTTTACTGGTACTTATGAAAGGAAAGCTACGTCCTATGTCATATGTTCGTGTGACAATCACTTTATTGAGGGGATGGTAATTTCAAAAGATGAAGAGAGTAAAAATAAGTAAAATTTGTGCATCCATAAGATTCTGCGAGAATATTTACTGATCCCCAGAAAAGAAAGAAAATGCATTGCATATATCTTTATCTCAATTGATTTCTTGTGTTATCCATTCCTACATCTAGAAAAAAAAAGGAAAAATGTATTAATTTAAAAGAAAGAAAATACTTTCTGCCCATAAACAATTTAATTTGACATGTTTAGAAAATGAATTTTCATACATTTATTATTTTTACTGTAACAAAGAGTAAGCATTTTGAATATTATTTAATTTAATTTTTATTGCTGTAAATAATGTTTGTTATTTTATTACTGTATATATTATATCTAAGCATGAGTAGTATTACACTATATCTTAGTCATTATAGTACATCTTAGCATGAAAAGCTTCAATATTTATGATTAAAAATTCACATTTTATGAAAATTTTGTCAACATTGCTCCTATTTTCACTATTTTTATAACCATTTAAAAGATATTTTTACGTACAATTAAAAAAAGTAATAACACCCTGCTTTCGGTTAATAATAAAGTTTTGATTAACACATTATTTTTCACAAAATTCTTGATTTTAAAAATTCACAAGATTAAAAACACTCTTAGTGTTTAAACATGACAAAAAACAAAAATAATATTCTGCCTACATTATTTGAAACTTATTTAGTGATTTTATATTGAAATGACTTTTTGATAATGCAGTCTTTCAATATAGAAATATCATTAAAAAATTTTAAATAATTTTTCAAAATTTTGATATTTTTTATCTTAAAAATTATTTTACTTAGGATCAAGAAAATTAAAGATGATTACGTCTTAAAATGAGCTATAAACATACCCAGTTTCATTGAAATTTGTGACAGTGAATTAAATGGCTTAGAGGAACTGACATGGAATGACTCTGCTTGATTTGATTTGAAATGCGCCTCAAAATATTTTTAAATAGGAAATACTATTAAAAATACCAGAAATCCCACAAATTTTATTTCAGAATCAGGTAAAGGACACCTTTAAATATATCTCCCACAAAAAATAAATTTAATAAAAATACCGCCTTTTGTTGATAATGCTTTTTTGTTAATGCATTATTTTTCATAAAAAATTCACGGCTTCAAAGTTAAAACATTTTTTTAGACATACTTAAAATGTTATAAGCGTAACAGTATTTTTTTTCATAAACTGCGTGCCCTATATATTATGCATAAATTATTTGAAGATGATTTGTAGAGTAGATATTGAAATATGATTATATTTAGCAGTAATAGCTTCCCTTCTTATCAGTTCGAAATGGAGAATATTCCAAATCTGGGTTCGAGGATGAAAAAAGTCACGTGATACCGGTAATTTACCCAAGGAACTTCTAACTGATAAGAAGGGAAGATACTACTGCTTTGCCTGATGAACTGTTTCATTGGATAGCGGGATTTATATTACAAGTCTACGGTCCCTTCTTTACGCTAGAAGTTTTTACCTTGACCACGTGATCAAAACGTAGATGAAATATGCTATATTCTTTGGGTAAATACCGGTATCACGTGACTTTTTCATCCTCGAACCCAGATTTGGAATCTAGTCCATTCAGGTGTCCGGTTAGAGATTCTTAAATAAAGATCCTAGCGTTAAAAGCGATAGGATTTAAGGAAAGCTAAAATGCCGTCTTTAAATTAAGATCAGTGATAGTTCGGACGTCATTACTATTTTGACAGTTTTTTACTTTATATCTTATATTTATTTAAGACATTTGTAAGCTTAAAATTTCATTTTACGATTAGAGTTTATATTATTATATTTAATGTGATATTGATGCATTTATATACTTTTTTCTTACTATCTCTAATTATTTCGAATTTTATGTACTAATGCTCGTGCAATCATTTGTCAAAATGAAACAATATTATGAAATTGCGGGCCCACTGTGGCTGAGTGGTCAAGGCATCACATCGCTAATCACTTGCGAGTGTAGGTGGGTGCGGGTTCGAATCGCGCTGGCTCCATTGCACGCTCTTTGTGCAGCTCCTGGCTGTATTTTTCTGTGTTGTAAATTTCCTTGTGTGTGCTATCTCATCCCTGTATATATTGACGACTTATAAGCGGTCGTTTGATGCCAAACACACAGGTCAGATTTATGTTAATAAAATGTCAAAATGTAATTGCGATGGTTGTATGCATTCAATTAAGGCATTTTATGTTTTAATTACTGTTAGATTATTTTATTTTGTATTGTCGGCAATTATTCCGAAAAATAATGTCAAGCAAACAAGTTTTATGTTCTGAATAATATACATTCATGTTATAGAATTGGACAATCGTATACATTAAACATCTTATTTTATTTTTTAAATACAGTTTTCAATGCATGATATCCTCTTGTTTTAGGATATTTTTATTTAATTTAGTCGATAGTTGTAAATGCATACCCCCATTATATGTCGGATATTATGACACAATTTAAAGTTAAAGATATTAATTTAATGGTATAAGTAAAAGGTTACATCTTAAGCTAAATATAAATATACATCTCACTTCGTAGCGCGAGAATGCTAACGACGCGGTACATCAACACAGTTAAAAGTCAAAAGTCTCGGTTACAGTTTATATAATATCTGACACCCCTCCTGGATCTGTGATCCCTAAATCAATTAAATGCTTTTGCATCTTGGGAGATGCCAGTACTTTAGTAAGCTGATCTGCCAAGTTCGCATTGCTTTGCACATATTTGAGCTGTAAAATATGGCTCTCAACCAGGTCTCTGACATGGAACATCTTTAAATCTATGTGTTTGGACCGATCGGATGTAGTAGGGTTTTCGGCTAGTTTTATTGCCCCTTGATTATCAATGTTAATTGTTACTGGCCCTTTCACAAAATGCTGATCTATCTCTTGAAGCAAATTTACCAGCCACGTGCACTGTTTTCCAGCTTCACTTAATGCAATAAATTCCGCCTCCACTGTACTAAGAGCAGTACACCTCTGTTTTCTACTCATCCAACTCACAGCTGATCCACCAAATTTCACAATATATCCACTAAATGACCGTCTGTCTGTAACACTGGATCCCCAATTTGCATCTGTATAAACTTCCAATGCTTTGTTAGACTTCTTAAATTGTAAGCTCAAATTCTGGGTTCCATTTAAATATCTCAATGTATGCTGGACACCCGTCCAATGTGTTTTGAAGATTTCTGACAAAACTGACTCAGGTAAGTTGCAGGTAATGCTAGATCTGGGCGTGCGTGGGTTGCTAAGTAAAGCAGACTACCAACAACATGGCGATACTTTTCTGCATCTTTTTCCTTCAATTCATCTCCTTCTTCACACATTTTATATTGAAGACCTATGCTGAGTGGAGTCTTTGCAGTTTTGCAATCCTGCACATCAGTATCTTTCAACAACTTTTTCACATAATTTGACTGGTCAAGTGAGATCCCATCTTTAGTTTGTGTTACACGGATTGATAAAATGTGTTTTGCTTCACCTAAATCTTTAACATCAAATTCCTGTTTGAAACTTCTCTTCAATCTTTCAATTTCTTTAGGCTTTCCATACAAAACGATATCATCCACATAAATTGCAACAATGAGCTCACATCCTCTTTGATATACGCATGGGTCTGCTCGAGATCATTGGAGTCCTTGAGACTTTAGGAAAGTATCTAAATGTCTATTCCAGAGGCGACCTGATTGGTGAAGACCATAAATACTTTTACGGAGCTTCCAGACTAAGTCCCTTTTCTTGACCTCTTCCAAGCTTGGATTATCTGGCAAATCATCTTTCAGATCTTCGATAAAACTGTAGAAATGCTGTGGTATTTCCATGTACACCTATTCATCTATATCAGCTATTAAGTATGCAGCTGTAATATCTAAATGATGTACTTTCCATTCTTTTTCTGCAGTAATACCAAATAAGATTCTGGTTGTTTTTGTCTGAACTACTGGAGAATAAGTTTTGTCATAATCCAATCCTGGTTTTTGAGTATTTCCTAATGCAACAATCCTAGCTCGATACCTGACTAATTCTCCATTTTCATCAAATTTCGTCTTCAAAACCCATTTTCCTTTTATTGTTCTTCTGTTCTTTGGTCTTTCAGCAAATTCAAAACTATTGTTCTTTAGTAAATTTTTGAACTCTTCAATCATAGCATTTTTCCATTTTTCACAGTCATTTCTTGCTAAAGCTTCATCTGGAGTTTGCGGATCTTCTACATTTGATTGATTACACTTTGCAAATTTACTTACAATATAATCTTTAGACCATACTGGAGGTACAACTGTTCTGCCAGAGCGCGTCATCTGATCTTCTATGACTGATGTTTCACTAACACTACTGTCGCCGGTATTGATACTTTCATTATCACTTTCAGCTTCATTTGTAGTTTGATTATTTTCATCGTCTTCATCTGTAGTTAGATTATTTTCTTCGAGATTTTCTGGATTACAATCAGTTTCAAGAGCATTTCATATTATATCTTCTAGTAACAGCTTCTTTCTCTGCTTTACTTTCTTCAATTTAAAAGGAAAATTTTCTTCATCAAAATTTACGTCTCGACTTATGGTTATTTTATTTGTATCTTCTTGCCATAATTTGTAGGCTTTTGCACATTCATCATAACCAATAAAAATATATGGGATACCTTTAGGAGAGAATTTACCAGTTCTTTTTCTGTTCACTGCCCATGCTCGACATCCAAAAACCTTTGCGTGTTCTATCACATTTTTCTTCTTTCTCCATAATTCCAAAGGTGTTGCATTATTATTGGCACTTGTAGAACATCGATTTCTTACATAAGATGCTGTGGCCACAGCTTCAGCCCAAAAACTCATAGGCATTCTAGATTCTAAAAGCATGCATCTAGCCATGTCCACAAGAGTTTGATTTGCTCTCTCAGAAACTCCATTCTGCTGCGGCGTATTATGAATTGTCAACTGTCTTTCGCTGCCTAACTTTCTAATAGTCTGTATGAAATCTTTTCCCATATATTCACCACCATTGTCAGACCTCAAAAATTTTATTTTGGTTTCATGGAAATTCTCTACTTTTCTTCGGTAAATATCAAATTTTTCTGGCACTTCTGATTTATTCTTCATCATGTACACTTCAGTATATCTTGTAAAGTCATCAATGAATGTTACAAAGTAATTGTTACCACCATTTGATGCAGGTTTAATTGGTCCTACTACGTCTGAATGGATAAGTTGAAGCGGCTGCTTTTTTCGTGTTTCACTTTTCATCGGGAATGGTTTCGCTTTTAATTTTCCCAACATGCAGATTTCACAATTTGAGATTTTACTTTCTTTTTTGACAAAATTTTTGTTTCCCTTGAGTAATACTTTTACTGCTGCTAAGTGCAAATGTCCAAGGCGTCTATGCCACAAGTCAGTTTTCTTACAAGTAGCTTGATGGGCAAAGTTTTGTAATTCAGGGGATTTTAAAGTAACTTTTTAATAAAAACAATATAAATGATTATCATCTCTTGTGCCCATAGCAATTTTTTCTTCATTTTTCATGATTTCAGCTTTATTTTCAGAAATTCTAATATTCATTCCTTTTCAGTGATCTTTGTTGCAGATAACAAACTTCCACCCAATTCAGGAACATATAATGTGTCAACTAGAATAAACGTCCTACCTCCAGTCTGCGTAGATAATGTAAGTTCAAAATTTTCTCTACCAGCAGAAAACAAAACTCCACCTCTTGCAACTTCAATTGGAATTTTTTCCTCTTTAAAAGTGATGAAATTTTGCCTCTGAGAAGTCATGTGATCTGTTGATCCACTATCCAATATCCATACATTATCTCTATTAGTTTTGATTGTTTTTAAAAGCACATGTTGATTATTTTCATGGGAAGTAGCAAATTTAGTTGAAGATTTTTCTTCTCTTTCGTTTCTACCTTCATGTGTACAATATTTGGCAATGTGCCCAAATTCAAGACATCGATAGCATCTTAAATTTTCTTGTGATCGTCGATTAAAATCAGAATCTTTCCTTCCTTTATGAGGAAACCGTTTTTCCTTTTTGTGATAACGTTTCGTCATTAATGCTTTGTTTTCATCATAATTTTCATGATTCTCCTTAGAAAATACTTTTGGTGAAGCGATACGACGTTCTTCTTCAGTTAATTTTGATTTTAAAGATTTCATTGTCAAATCATCGTTATCCATTCTTAAATTTCTTATGAGATAGTCATACTCTCTAGGTAAGCCTAACACAGCAAATCCCGCTAATGTCTTTTCTTCAAAACAAAACCCGGCATTCTTAACTTTGTGGTATAAAGCATTTCGTCTTGTCAAATAATCGGCAACCAATTCATCTGGCTTCTTTTCAGTCATTACAAAGTCCTTTACCAACAAAAGTCCGTGAAAAGTATCAAATTTAGTATAAATACCTTTTAGAGTTTCCCATATATCCTTCGCCGTTTCACATTCTGTTATATCGTCCAAGCTCGCGTCATTGACAATCATATAGAAAATCGATTTGGCTTTGTGATCTAACGATTTGTTATCAGCCGTCATTGCACCACTAAATCCTGGATCGATCGCATTCCAGCATCCTTTTGCTTCCAATAGACCTTGAGATCTCAAGTCTGTAATTTTCAGAGTTCAAATTTTCGATACGATATTCGTCAGCCATCGTGTACGATAGAAAATTAAAGTCGAAAAACGTCAGCTTTTACTTAAACACGTCTTGTTTAACTTAATGCGCAGGGCCTAAACGTCCTGAGCCCATAACCTGACACAATTTAAGAAGTCTAACAAAGCATTGGAAGTTTATACAGATGCAGATTGGGGATCCAATGTTACAGACAGACGGTCATTTAGTGGATATATTGTGAATTTTGGTGGATCAGCTGTGAGTTGGATGAGTAGAAAACAGAGGTGTACTGCTCTTAGTACAGTGGAGGCGGAATTTATTGCATTAAGTGAAGCTGGAAAACAGTGCACGTGGCTGGTAAATTTGCTTCAAGAGATAGATCAGCATTTTGTGAAAGGGCCAGTAACAATTAACATTGATAATCAAGGGGCAATAAAACTGGCCGAAAACCCTACTACATCCGATCGGTCCAAACACATAGATTTAAAGATGTTCCATGTCAGAGACCTGGTTGAGAGCCATATTTTACAGCTCAAATATGTGCAAAGCAATGCGAACTTGGCAGATCAGCTTACTAAAGTACTGGCATCTCCCAAGATGCAAAAGCATTTAATTGATTTAGGGATCACAGATCCAGGAGGGGTGTCAGATATTATATAAACTGTAACCGAGACTTTTGACTTTTAACTGTGTTGATGTACCGCGTCGTTAGCATTCCCGCGCTACGAAGTGAGGTGTATATTTATATTTAGCTTAAGATGTAACCTTTTACTTATACCATTAAATTAATATCTTTAACTTTAAATTGTGTCATTATACATAAACTTTTCAGAAATATGTGCGCTGAAATGTTAAAATTAATTATTTTAGATCGATTGTATTCCCTTTATAGATGATAGTTATAAATGCATATCCTTATCACACATAAACTGTAGTATTATGTGTACTACAATGTTCAAATAACTTATTTTGGCTCGATTCGTTTTTACAATTTTGTTAAGATTACACCAACACATTTTTAGTTTAAAAAATAATTATATAAACACCTATCTCACCTTTAAAAAAAAAAAAAAAAAACTTTCATTATGCACACATGTTTATATACAGAAGGAATATTTATTTTTCAATTCTAAATGTTAAAATTTAAAATACGTCTAAATTATAATTCTTCAATGTCGGTTGTTTTGTTATATTATCCAATGACTGGGTCATTGGGTGCCTGAGCGACACGTCTCCTCTACCTCTGAAGATCTTATATTTTATTCCTACCTATAGAAATGAAATTCCTCCTTGGGTTTAAAAGACTGGACTTCTTTCATGGAAAGTATTTATTTCAAATAGTATATAACTACTTTAAACTTTCAGGATGTTGTTTTACGACTTGCTGTAAAAAAATATAATATCAATTTTCGGTACTTTTCGGTTAGCCGGGCGCCAATATTATACAGTGCGTCCACGTATAACCTGACCATCTTTATTTTTGAAACCGTTGGTCCTAGATGCATACTTCCAATTACAAAAATGGTCAAAATTAGGTGCAGGGTTAAGATAAAAAATGTTTGAAGCGAAAAAACAATTTAGTGAAGAATTACAGAATCTAAATTTTTATACGGTCCCCTGGTCCTATAAGTTATATTTAGTAAAATTTCCCTGTTACTCTGGCAAGTAAGGCAAAAAAAGTCCCGTTATTCTACGATTAAAATTGACTGAGTAATAGCTGTTTAAAGTTGGAGTATATTTTTTGTTGCATATTAGGGGTCATTCACAAATTTAGTAGAAATATAATTTCGTCAGATATATTAAAAGAATGGTTGAGAGTAAAATTAGCATTGCAATGTAAATTTGAAATTTTTAATCATTCTGACATATTACAGCAAAATGTATAATTTGTACTGAACATTATTAGAGGATATAAACAACAGATTTTTTGTTAAATAAAAGGATGAAAAACAACAGCTTCAATGGAGGATATTCCATCTACATTTTCATCACGTGGTCAAGATAAAAACTTCTATCGTAAAGAAGGGAAGGCTCCGTACGCGTGTAATGTTAATCCCCGCTAGCCAATGAGGCAAAAGTAGTAGTATCTTCCCTTCTTATCAGTTAGAAGTTCCTTGGGTAAATTACCGGTATCACGTGACTTTTTTCAGCCTCGAACCCATATTTGGAATATCCTCCATTCTTTACAAAATGATACATATTTTAAAATGCTGTTAGATTACATTTTCTTTCAAATTTTGGGTTGTGGCATGTTTTTTAGATTTTGAAAATTGATTCTTATGTATTTTTTAGCACTGAATCCGAAAATGACCTTCATTATAAACCATCAAGCCAGGAATTTTCTCAAATCACAAATTTCAAAGTTAAAAAGCTAAAAGTTAAAATTTATACCCCCTCCCCTCCCAACCTCATCGGACCCCCGAGCTGTTTAGCTGTAAGAAACCCATTATAAGCCAAAAAAGTTAATAAATTATTGAATTAAATAAAATTAAACTGAATAAAAAAGTCTTACATCTGTTTTAGAGTATCAGATTTTTCGCTATTTTTCAACCTTGAAATTTACGATTTGCGAAAAATCTTGACATGATGGTTAAAAGTGAAGGTAATTTTTTGATTCAGCGTTAAAAAATACATAAAATGTAATTATAAAAGTTTAAAAACACAACCATCGCAGGTTTATGTTATTTAATCTAAAACTCTTTCTTAAACTTCTTGACGGTAATCTATCCGATTTTTTTTTTGTGTTATCCTCTAATATATGTATAAGATGGTAAGAGTCGAAAATCATAATAATTTTGCATTGTCATCGTATTTAAGTCAATATGTAAAATTTAACTTCGATCGGACATTTGAAAGTAAGTTAAAGTTCGAGTAAAAATTTTAAACTGGAAAGACGATCATTGCAAGTTAAATAAAACCTTATGAAAATAACATAACTTTAGTTAAAAGAAATCATAGCCTCAAATCCTTACAAAATAAAACATATGTTAAAATACAATTATTTTAACTAATCTGAAACTTAACTAATAAAAGTGTATCGTAATATTTGTACGATTTCTTTCAAAGCGCAGATACCTTGAAATAAGTTTAAGAACTTTATAAACGACCACTGAAAGCATTGTCGAAATCATCTGTTTTGATATGCAAAAAAGTGATGTAATTCATGCATTTCAAAGTTTCATAACTCGGTTAAATTTTAATGTTAGATGAATGGGACTTTTTTTTGTCATATGGGAGACCGGGGCAATGGCGACACCTTAAGGGAATTTAAATTTTTCCACCTCAAAAAAATGTTTATTTTTTAATAGTAAAAATTATAAAGCTGAATCATTATCTTTAGTATCTGTATAAATTTAACCGTAATCATAACTGTAAAGTAAGCACGCATTAAAAAAAAAAAAAAAAAAAAAAAAAAATTCTTTCAATCTCTGTACAGTGGCGGGATTACCCAGGATACTGGGGTAATTCCGCCACTGTATCGGGGTAATGACGCCACTCTTTAATAACCTAGTAAATACATAAAATGGATAGTAGGAAACACATAACCTACTGAAAATATTTAGAAAGCAATAATTTAGCAAAGTAATGAATAATTACAATGTTCCTTAAGCTATATTTATTAATGTGCTAAGCTTACAATTTAACTCATTGGAAAAGTCACCCTTTGCAGTGGTGGCGGAATTGGCCCAAGAGGGCAATATAGCAGAAATACCCCAGCAAAGCCGAAAGAAGAACCGAACTTGTTCAACAAATTACATCAAAATGTCGGCGAATGCATGTAGATTACGGGTAATATTATCTTAAGTACCTAATGTTACAATAAAAGGTGCTTACCTCTATTCATTTGAAGCTCCAAAATAAGAAGCAACGAGATGAAACTAAATTTTTCACTAGAACAAACGAACGACGTACAACAAAATCACTCTCACTCTAGGCACTGTTTCTATTGTTGGCCGCTGTAGTGCAGACGTATTCACTTTCTCAAACTACTGTTAGTTTTTAAAATAGGCGGGGTGGCGGTATAACCCCGAGTGGCGTCATTTCCCCGGTCTCCCCTACTTGTTAATGTCACGGTAAATTTTTAGTAAATATCACTTATAGGACCGGGGGACCGTGTAAAAATTTAAATTTCGTAATTTTTTAATAAATGTTTTTCTTGACTCAAATCGCTTTAAAAAGAATACTTTACCTTTTTTAAACCATTTTTGTAATTAGAAGTATGCATCTAGGACCAATGGTTGCGAAAATAAAGGTCGGTCAGGTTAAACGTGGACACACTGTATATACACATATATATACATACCTACATATATGTATGTGTCAGTGGCGTGGCGTGAAAATTTTCGCTGGTCATCGCAATTATTTAAGTTCGTGGTGAAAAATTATTAACTCTAAAATTCAATGGTTGAATGTTCAAAAAAGAAACTTTAAATCTTGCCTTCACTTATACATGAACTCCAAATGTTCTGCTAAAACTGGATCGTAGAGTTTTAAAAGCTTATTAAGAGTTTTAAAATATTGCTTGGTCATCGCCGCATCCAGCGATGACCGGACGCCACGCCACTGGTATGTGTATATATATATATATATATGCATATGTTGTATATATATATACACACACTCACATATATATATTATATATATATATATATATATACATGTATATATACATATTATATGTATATATAACACTGGCGCTTAGCTAACCGAAAAGTACCCAATTTTCTAACATAAAAAAAAAGTTTTATGCATGTATATATTTTCTAGTTGCAATCATAGAGTAAAGCGATTAATTAATCAATACAGTTAATCGCAACATTGGCCAATAAAAGAGAAAATATTGTTTGAAGCTATTGTTGATCAGCTAAACAAAAATATTAACATTCAATAAATTGAATTTTATTATAAATAATATTTTTTTAAATCTATATCTGAGTAGTGTTTCTCCAAGAAATGTTTTGCTTTAATTTCTTTTTTTTTTCCTTTGCCATTTTTTTCCTTCTGTGTTTAGCTAATTTTTGAGCAAAGAGTAAAAGAAATATCTTAAAATGGATCAAATCTTTTATTCAGTTTTAATGAATATTGTATTTTCCAATACTTAGAAAGCTGAATATTCATTTTTATAAGACTATAATGATTATTGCTTAGTAATAATCTCTACTTTCTACAAAACACTACTTCAATGTTTTTGTTAATTCTGTTTTCTTTCTTATATGTAATTATTATCAATTTTACATCTAAATATTTATAATTTTTATTCCAAAATTTAAAATAGTATTTTATAATTTTCAATTGTTATTTTGGGCCCAGGCCTATGCCAAAACTGGATCTTGCTTGAGAGATGAAGTTTTTTATTATAAAAAGAAATTACGTTACTTTTATGTGAGCCAGGTGCTCACATAAGGGTTCGCTGAAATTGTCTGAATAGCAGCCTGCACCCCCCCCCCCCCTCCTTCCCGCATTTGCAAATAAGAAACAGTACATTGATGACAAGATAAAATTTTCGAATTTGTTTTATTTTAAATGTAATTTATGAAAAGTTTATATTTTAAATGAAATAGACGCAGTATCAAAGTTTCTCCCAGATTTAATTTATTAAATGAGAGAGGCAGAGTGCTACTGAATATTAAGGAACATTTTTTTAACACCTTCCAACAAAGTTGAAAAGTGTTTATGACTTCGGTTTGTCTGTCCGCGCTCTAACTCCCGTAAATATACTCGGATTGCCCTGAAATTTTTGAATGTTATTGACGTTTACCATAGAACCTTCCCTATTTCAAATGAAGTTTGTAGCATGTTTTGTTCATTTATAGGGACAGTCAAAAGTTTTCCGTTGCATTACGGCCTATGGGAAGAAATCGTTTAAAATGATTTTTAATGATGTTACACGCTTTTAAACATAAGAAAATTGATATGGATTTATGAAGTGCACTAAAATATGCATTATGTAGCATATGTGGTGCAAAGAATAGTTCTTATTCATTTACAGGACCATACAAAAGAATTCAGTTACATAATGATGTAGGGGTGGAGGGAATTGTTTGCGGCGTATTTTAATTATGTTAAATTATTTCATGTATAATAAAATTAATATACGTCGCTGAGGTTTACTATAACTTATTTCATGTATAATACGAAGTGCATAGCATTTACAGGGACGCACAAAAGATTTCAGATACTATATTGTAGCCGAAGTACTCACATTAGCGATGATTGCTAGAAATGATTTTTAATTATGTTATGCGCTTTTATATTTCACTATATTTATGCATACTATATGGTGTGTATAAATGACATAATTCATTTACAGGGCTACACAGAAGAATTCGCAAGGGTTACTGGGTATGAGTGCAAATTGCTTAAAAGTGGATTCTAAATGAGTTATGCATTTTTACGCTGAACTGCATTTAGTTTACTAAGAAATGTTTGTAGAATATAGATAAAATGGTATACAGGGTCACGCAAAGTGTTGGATGCATGACCGTCTGTAAATGATAATTTCTGGAAATATGATTTCAGTAGTTTTAAGAGTGTTTTAGTTTGAATTAGAATTTAGCTAAATAGTGGCGTGTAATAAAAGTACTAGGTTAACTACAGGGTTGTACAAAAGTATACAAGTATGTCTTCATCTGTTAGTGTAAATTGCTGAAAGAGAAATTTCAATGTGTTATGCGTTTTCTCGCTAAACTAAACTCCCCCATTATATAGTATGTATATGCCTACAGATCAAATACAGGGCTGTTCAAAAGAATTGGAATACATATTTGCTATGGACGGTAATTGCTGAAATAAGCTTGTTTTATGCATTTTCTAAAATGTTTATTTAGTTATCTTATATACCTTATTTCCCTAAATAACGAAGTTTTGTTAAAGCATTCAGGAAGTGTTGGAAAGTTTTTCATAATCTATGCTTAACGCATGATTTTTCTTTCTTGTTTATTCTTAAAAGGGTATGTTTTACATTCTTGAATATGTTTTATATATTCTTAAGGGCACTTTTTTTAAATTTTAAAAGCCACTTTTAATATTTAAAAGTCGCAGCACTAGACAGCATTTAGACAACATTTTGTCACTTTTTACTAAACAAGAACAATTTTTAATGCAAAAAGGGGAAAATGAACCCTTTTTTAACAAGGGGGCAAAAAGGGTGCAATTTTGCAAACCAAAAGACAGGATGCAGCACTCTGCTGAAACTGTTTGAAAGAAATGCTGCCATATGAATGATGGTGATGGGCTATTTGTGAATTTATCACCTGTGAGTAGTTAACAAAGAGTACCAATTTAAAAAAAAAAGAAAAGAAAAAAAAAGGTAGAAATCAAAAGACTTTATTAGCAAAATATTTTAACAGATAAATTAGGCTAAGGAAGAGAGGTTAAATTTTTATTTATTTTTTCTTGATTGTAATTCAACATTAATATCATATTTTAAAATATAAGATTTTTAAAATTTTTATTAGAATAAATGGCAGATGTTTTACTTGTAGTGAAACTATGACGGAATCGTCGTAGATGCACGAATTTCATGGCGATTAAGGGATATAGGTCCTTTTGAGATGTCAAAGCGCAATTTCCGTGACCATTTCAGGCTTTTAAAAGATGCCGTCAAATTGCTAATAAGTGAAATGAGGCCTTTCATCAATATTGCATTAAATGGTTATTCCATAGAGATGCAGGTAAGGAGATTTAAAAAAATACTTCTATATTATTTATGCAATTTATAATTACTAATTGCATTTTCAAACAAAAGTCTTCCTATGGGTTGATCTGTAACAAAGTATATGCTTTTAGTTATTATTTATAGCTTAAAAATTTTTAATTAATAAAATTTTAAAATTCATGGCTTCTGTGAAGTAAATTTTAATAAAGGATTTTTCTTATTTTCTAAAACAAATATTTTAAAATTAAAGAGATATTTTTGCAGTCATATAGTATTTGTTTATATGAAAGAATTTACAGGACAAAATAATGGTACATACTTTTTAAAAAAATGGCTGCTCGGCAAGAATAACCTTCCTACTCCTTTCAGTTTGGTGATAAAGTTTTTAAATGCACCAGAGAACAGTGTTTGGAGTGAGCAATCTTTTTCAGAGGTTGTAAACATTACAGGCACAGTAGCAGAAACAATGCAGCAAACGCTGCAGATCTTGAACAGTAATCTAACAACATCTTTCTAAGAAGTACTAAGCTTTAAGATAAATTGTTAAAAATTACGTAAATCTGAATTTGTTGTATACTTTTACTATATTTTCTTTGTAAATGCAAATTTTCGTTATACAGGAGGGCTACAGAAATTGTGAAAAAAAAATTCCTGATTTTTCCCTGGCTTTCTTTATAGCATTTCCCTTATTTCCTTTATTAACAACACCCATACGATATTTTTTAATGCATGCTGTTTCGTCATATAACACATTTATCCAGCTTGCTAATATCTCATTTTAGAGAAAAACATAAGAACTGCACAATCACATCTTATTGGCTTAAATATCTTCTGTTTTGAGATGAATCAGTCTCATTGCAAAAAATCGAATATTTTTACATTTAGGCAAATTTCCCTGATTTTCAAATATTTTTATGAAATTCCCTGGCATTCTCCTGATTTTTCCCGATTTCCAGAATCTGTAGCCACCCTGTTATATGGATTTTTATTTTTTCTGATTGTAGGGTCAGAGAAAAGTTGACATTTGCTGCAGATTGATACAGAGCATTCTGCTACTGGGCAACAGGAAGTGTCACAACAAGCTGAAAATGAATTTTCATTTACAAATTTAACAAAAATGAAGATATTCAGATTTTTATCATATTAACATTTTATCAAATATTATGCCATTATTGGAAGTGACTGAATTTTGATTAGTAACATAGTATTTGTATTGTCAGCCGCATTCTGAATAATAGAATGAGTTATTGTTTGAATATGAATGGTGGAAATTTCTAGAACTTCTCGACATGTAATATTTTACAGGAATAAAAATAAGTCTATTGAAGATTTTGTTACAGTATCTTCATTATTGTTAAAGCAGGTAGTAAGATTTTGAAAAATTTTAAGAGGGAATTTTAGGAATACCTTTATGATTTTAGGAGTATTTATAAGCATATTTTTAGTATGTATTATAGTGATGCAACTAGTAGTTGTTTGACCGAATAACCGAATATTTGGCAAAGTTACAGCCGAATATTAATTCATAAATTCTAATTATTTAAACCAAAATAATATTATATCGATATTTTCATAAAAATTTTATTAAACATATTCAGCTTTAAAGATAATTAAAAACAAAATTTAAATTAGTTGTAATTCAAATCAATGGTTGCTCTTAGAGAAGTGTTTAAGTTTATTGAAACTACAGTAAAAATTAGTTCAACAACATCACTTACTTCGGAAGTTATTCCATTGATGGAAACTTTAGTCTTCAAAGCCTGGAGAAGGGAATGAATTTTTTGGTATTAGAACATTTAAAGACTGCCTGGCTCAAAACATGAATGCATGCTTTAAACATATTCATGATAATGAACATTTTTGCATTTCAATTTTGCTAGACCCTTAACTTACATTTGGTGTGCGTACAAAACCATAGTTTAAACTTGCATTTTTTATATATATATATAAAGCTGAAGAAAATCATCTCAAGTTAAAATCTGGATTGATTCTACTTATGTATCTCAAACAATGAGATTCCTGAAACTGAAACAAATGCAAATGTGGCAGAAACAAGCAAAGATGTTCATAATGAGTAAAAGAACATATTTTGGGATTGCTTCATGCAGATTTCAACTACTAACAAAACAGTTAATTTCAGTCCTTACAAATGATGAGCATCAGTTATTTTGATAAATTACTCTTAGATAAAAATGAATGTCCACTAAATTGGCGAAAAGCAAATTCTATTAAATGTGTAATACTTAAGTATAATTAAATCATTTTCATAATACATATAAAATTAAATAATTAAATTTACTTTAAATTTTTAAATAATATTATTTTTCATGCATTGCACGTTAATAAAATTCAAATGGTTATTAAATTTATATTTGTTTGAAATAAAATTGTATTATAAATTTAATAAACATTTAAATTTTCTTAATGCATCACATAAATATAAACCTATACGCATGTTATTTAAAATATATCAAATAATATTATTTATTATAAATATAAATGATTTTGTTTTAGTATTCGGCTTAGCTATTCGGATTTTAAGCCGAATATCGAATACCAATCGAATATTCGTTGCATCCCTAATGTATTACTTATTCGAAATAAACATACTTACAAAAAAAATTACTGTACATGACATTATAATATATCTATTTAAAGAAGGAAAAACTTTCAATTCAATTTTAACGTTAATCTGCTATTAGGCATTTTTGAATTTTCTAAGGAAAGATAGAAAATTTTAGGAATTTCCAGAAATTGTAGGGAAATGCGAGCCCTAGTTGAATTAACAAATAATATTCCAAATAAAGCCGGAGTTAAAATAATTGTATTTTTGACTAAATAAGTAGATTGTGATCTTGGTTTCATGTACAAAAATTGTCTTGATGCCATGCATTTTATTTATTTTCTTTCTTTTCAATTTTATAGGTATTGACTACCTTAAGCATATTTGAAGGGGGATCATTCCAAAGAATCTTTGCAGAAAACATTTGGACACACGTATCTCAAGCATCTGCCAGTTGTTTTGTTCGAAAGGACACAGATGCAATTAATTTGATTGCCAAAAAATATGTATCATTTCCTACAATACCTGGAGATGTCTTTGAAGTATGCAATGGTTTTTATGATAAGTTTGTCTTTCCAAACATCATTGAAGCAATTGATGGTACACACAATGACATCTACAGACCCAATCGTCGAGATTTGTTTGTGTATATTAATCGACATGGGAAATTTTCCATCAATGTCCAGGTGGTAAATATCTATTTTTGATTGACAAAATACAGCTTTATTAGTAAAATTTCTTATGTATCAATAATTTGTAAAATTTTCTAGTATGGGATTGTTTTAGCTCACTACAAAAATAAAGTAGCTTTTTTTTAAAACATCGTATCTAATTTTCTTTTATTAAACTAACATTTATAAAAATTAATTTAATATAGAGAGGGAGGTGGTTGTACAAACCATCACCTCATCAAGTTCACGGCTGAAATTTTAGGATTAGTTAAGACTCAATTAGCATATCTAAATACAACTGGTCTGCCAAGTTATATCTTGATAGAAACACCTAAAACCGAATTTTAATGGTTGACTGGTAAGTTTACCATTGTGTTTTCTTGCATGCAAATGTATGAAAACATTGAGGACTGGGAGCAGGAAAACACAATGGTAAACCTATGAGTCAACTACTAAAAACCGATTTTCAGGGGGGTTTCACATAGATATGACTTGGCAGACCAATTGCGATTTAATATGCTAATCGAGTTTTAACTGATCCAAAAATTTCAACCATGAACTGAATGAGGTGATGGTTTGTGCAACCGCCTCTCAGTCTAATATATTCATGATAGAGAAATCATAGGTATCATGAATAATATTTCTCAAGTAGACTAGTATTTTATGTAAGGCATTTTGCTCCTTAAATATTGAAAAATTCATTTTATTTTCAGGCTTGTGATTCTAAAATGCGGATCATGGATGTGGTGGCACTGTGGCCAGGGTGCACTCATGATGCTCATACATGGAAATACAGTGGTCTGAGGATGTTATTATCAAATGGTCGCATTCTACCAAAGAGATTTCTTTTGGGAGATAGTGGATACCCCCTCGAGCCATACCAAAGACTTACCTCACCACCAGAAATTATAAATAACAGGAAACACAGAAGCACAAGAAACATCATCGAAAGATATTTTGGAGTGTTAAAATTGAGATTCCGTATTTTGCATCAGACTGGTGGAACACTTTTATATGAAGTAGAGAGGGCTTGAAAATTGATAACAGCAGCAGCTGTTTTACGTAATATATGCATTTTAATCAATATGCCAACAATGGATGGAAACGTTTCAATTAGTGATGACAATGATGATGATAACGAGGATGACGGCAATAATAATTCCATTCCATATATTGCTGCACGAAGAATGCGAGATGAGATTACAGCAAGATTTCAAGCTGCAAGATAAGGAAGAAGCATTCGAAATTCCATTTGAAAGTTAGCATAATATCAAAAGGTTTTGAATGTAATAAAAAATTCTGCTAATTAACTCTAATCAAAAGGTTCTGAATGTAATAAAAAAATTCTGCTAATTTACTCTAATCAAAAAGTTAGCTTTTTGTTGCATTTAAATTTGTGCAAAATATAAAAATTCAGTGTAGTGCAATGGATTCTCAAGACTTTTTCTTTTTCTGTTAGCTTGCCATTGTAATATAACCTTCACTGCACTGTACTGAATTTTCCACAGATTATAGGGGAATTTTATCAGTTATTTTGCATTCTTATTTATTATCATATTTAGACTTTTTTAATTATTTTGCTAACTATTAACTTAAATTTATAATTTTAATGATTCAATTTATTGTGCTATAATTAACTTAATCAAGTTAATTGTGTTATTTGATTTGTTCCTTATTTTTTTTTTCATATTATCACGGATTAGGCCCTTTTCTGTTTTCAAATTGTAAAATAAAATCAATAAATTAAATATATAGTAAAGAGATTTTAATAATCCAATTTAATAATTTTCTGTATGTGTTTCATAAGCTTTGTTAACAATGAACTCTGTATTAATACCATTATTAAAAATTTCATATTAATTTAAATATTTAAAGTTACTATTGACGCTCTTTATCGAGGATATACATTTAAAGAATTTTTATGGTGTTTGTGTTACCTTATGTAAAACAGCTGCTGCTGTTAATTCACAAATCCTTTCTACTTCTGTATTTACTGGTGTTGTCTTGATCCAGCAATAACTAAAACATATTTATTGAAATCAATGTTTATTCAATAATCTGTTGTTGTAACTCTATGCGTCTTTTGCAGCCATTATATCAATTAAAGTAATATTATTTGACAGTGAACAAATATTTTGGTTTCACATTATCAGAATGTCTTTTATTTCTTTTAGCGTATTTTCATTTTCTTTGTTTTCTTCAGTTTCAATGACATTGTTTTTAATTTCAGTTATATTTCTTAACACACTTTTTTGTGTTTGTATTATATCCTCTTTAATCTTTATTTCTTCTTTTGAAGCAGTAGCTATGGTGATTCTTTATTTCTTACGCTTTGTGCTTCTTTCACTGATGCCACCTATTAGTAGATAGAGATATAAATCAGTACTTAACTACATTTTAATTTTATTTTATTTCAGGGTTGCACTATTAATGGAATGTTCATGTTTTTTTTCATGGGGGGGGGGGGACTGTATTTTCACTTTAAAAATAGTTTAAGGGGGCATGGGACCTTTGATTTTGTCGAAATACTCAAAAATATCGTCTTTCCAAAGTACCAAAACTCGGATAATACGCAATTAAGATCTTTTTTTCCTTTTCTGCCTAAAGTATATATTCCTAACTATTTTATTCTGAAAAATAACTGGTGTAAATACAAAATTAATATTTAAATTTTTAATTTAAAATTCATTTCACTAATGCGTGAATGAAATTTATTAAGTGCTGCGTTCATGATAAAACTCTAATTTATGCATAATGAAAATAGTATTTGAACAAAATAGAATCATAACATACCAACCTCTAAATTATGACCAAAATATACACAAAAATTATAATTTAAAGTTTAATTTTAACTCAAAATAAGATTTTTTTTTTTGTTTTTCAAATGCAAAAAAGTTAATAACCAAAATATGTGGATTTTTTTTTTTAAGCATGTAAATTATAAAAAAATGCATATTTGATTAATTTTTTAAAACTAGCTTCCATAGTTTTAAAGAAAAAGTGTGCATAAACTCAAATTTACTAATCTGAGAAAATGAATTTTAAAGTTTTAATGTCTACAAACCTTCAATTATATTCACCATCAATAAATGATTATAACTCAAGAAATAATGCAGATTTTTGAATGGGTTTTCTTGCATATTGTTGCGAAATATTTGGATATTTAGAATAAAACAAAAACCGAAAATTGTATTATTGAAAGTTTAAAGGTGTTGCGTCCCCTTAAAGTTTGGATCGCATTTCCTTTTAATATTAATTATCTATGTAAAGTGAACAATTTCACCAAATAAACATTTTGTACTTTTAATTCTGTAAATGTAGGGTTCGTAAATATATTTTTGAAAATTACCTAACATTGTGTAAATGTTTTGGAATTTTAGATTGAAGTTTAATAGTTTTTAGACTAAATATTCAACGATAGATGATTTAGTGGATTTTTAATTGTTTTGTTTGATTTCCCTATCATTTTATTTCCATTAATATATTAAAAAATCATACTTATATCTTTATATTACAAAAATTGGATTTTCTAATTACATATTCTCTAAAACTAATTCATTAAAGGACATTTTTCTTAACATTGTCATATCCAGGCAATAGAGACCGTATAGGGACTCTACCTAGCAAAATTAATGGTAGTACTGGAAATCGACTTTCTACATGTTTTTTGGGTCGCTGAATCCGAATTTGTAACTTCCCACCAAAATTTACCCCGGCAACCCCCCAAATTTTGGTAAAAAGCCGTCCAAAAAAGGTTTTTATTAAAAAAATCAATCAATTTTTTTATTATTTTAGGGGAAAAGTAGCTAGAAATTCAGAAAGTAGACAAAATTTGCAACAAATTAGATATATGACATTATGATTTAGGATGAAGGGGAAGGGGGATCTGCCTCGGAACATGCGCCGCAGTGCTGCGTGAACTAAGTTGCACAATACCACTTAACCACTCACATGTTTACATTAGCCCTCCCATCTTCCCTCCGAACTTTCTCTATAAGGTTTACTTTAAGTTTTTTGGGTCGCTGAATCCGAATTTTTAACTTACCCCCAAAATTTCCACCCCCCCCCCCCCAAATAGTTGTTTTTAACTTAAATTTCTTATTGTTTTAGGGGAAAAGCATTACGAAATTCAGAAACTAGACAAAATTTGCAACAAATAGGATACATGACATTATGAAGTAGGATAAACGGGGAGAGAGGGGGCTGCCTCCGAACATTCCCCGCGCGCTTTTCACAAAAACCAAATTTTTTCAAAAAATCAATTTTTTGGGGGGTTGCCGGGTGAAAATTTGGTGGGAAGTTACAAATTCGGATTCAGCGACCCAAAAAACATCTAGAAAGTCGATTTCCAGTACTACCATTAATTTTGCCAGATAAAATCCCCTATTGCCTGGACTTCATCATTTAGTGCATGTAGCGCCGCAGTGCATGTTCCGAGGCAGCCCTCACCCTCCCCGTTCATCCTAATTCAAAATGTCATATATCCTATTTGTTGCAAATTTTGTGTAGTTTCTGAATTTCGTAATGCTTTTCCCCTAAAACAATAAGAAATTTAAGTTAAAAACAACTATTTGGGGGGGGGGGGGTCGAGGGGGAAAGTTAAAAATTCGGATTCAGCGATCCAAAAATCTTAAAGTAAACCTTATAGAGAAAGTTCGGAGGGGAGATGGGAGGGCGAATGTAAACGTGTGAGTGGTTAAGTGGAATTGCGCAACTTAGTTTACGCAGCACCGCGCGCATGTTCCGAGGCAGATCCCCCCTTCCCCTTCATCCTAAGTCATAATGTCATATATCTAATTTGTTTCAAATTTTGTCTATTTTCTGAATTTCTAGATACTTTTTCTCTAAAACAATAAAAAAATTGATTGATTTTTTTAATAAAAACCTTTTTTGGCGGGCTTTTTACCAAAATTTGGGGAGGTTGCCGGGGGCTATTTTGGTGGGAAGTTACAAATTCGTATTCAGCGACCCAAAAAACATCTAGAAATCCAATTTCCAGTACTACCATTAATTTTGCTAGGTAAAATTCCCTATTGCCTGGACTATATAGTCATCTATATATTTCAAACTCATGTATTCTAATACAGGAAAGTTTAAGAGCGCATCCCCGAATATTTTAAATTATAAAATAATAGTAATACATACTTCTTTTTCCTAACTGCCAGGATGAATTTGGCGTTGATGTTACGTATTGACCTGACCTAGATTGTGGGGGGGGGGGGGGGGGGCAGGCGGGAATTAACACTGTGAAAAGTACATATTTAAAAGTTGCTATCAAGATATAAATATTAGAATTTTACTGACTTATTTCCTGTAATTCTGATACCCCCTCATTTGATAGGTCTGGTTCCTATAGAATTATATTAGTGTTATTATAAACTTTTGATATTTTTATATCTGTTTGAAAACATTTAGACCAATTTAAATTATCAAAGAGCTATTATGATCCTTGTGTTAATATTACTATATCCTCCTGAGACCTGGCATCCATTTAAATGGATGTTTTGCTTTCTCCTTCTATTGCGTTGGCCAAACCAAAACCAATTGATTTTGGTAATGTATGAATCAAAAATCAGCATTCAGCTCTTGGATTTTGGCAACGGTAACTACTTTCTTTACAAAATGGCGTAATAAATGAGTCAAGTTGGAATTCTACGTTCTGCTGGTAATTTTCGTTTTTATGTTATTTTAATTTGTTTAAACTATTTTTATTTTGCAATTTAAAATCAGATGTTAATACTTGCCTTATGTTCTTTATAATAAATTCTATTCTTTCCCATACTTCTCGCATTTTTTTTAATTACTTTAAAGCGAGTTATGGCCTGAACAGCCATTTAGATGGATGTGCTGTGAAACAAAATTAAAAAATCGAAATTTATTAATTTCTTTAAAAACGTCATTTTTGATGCCTATTTACTGAAAAAAACTCATATTTAAAAAAATTTATGCATTACATTTTGCTTGGGTCTCAGGAGGATATACTAGTACCCATCAAGATTACTTGAATGTTTGATTAGAAAAATGCTAGAATTTTTAATTAGTTGCTTTAAATTAAGGATTGAAATTTTGTATATGCTATTTCCTATAGATTTAACATTTAAGTATTGTTAGTCTGATTTACTCTATGAAGTAAAAGAATTTTAAGTTTGTAATTTATAACCAATGCCTGCTTTTTATCAGAAGTTTAACTAAAAATATTGGGTATAGCATTTATTTTTACTTACTACAAAACGTTATTTTTTTTATCTTCACAATATTAAAAGTTTTCATTAACTTTATTTTTATCAGTCTCATTTTAAAACCCCAAACTTAAAATTTGTTAGCAGCAAACTATTTTAATTACTTGATTTTTATTTTATATTTCATGTTATTTAATTATTATATATGGATATTTAAGTAAATTCTTTTATAGTTATTATTTTTTCTTTTTTACAGAAAAGAATATCAAACTTTTCTTTATATATATACACACACACACACATATAGAGGGTGGTCATAAAAAAACTTTGCCGATATACGGACCTCTAGCGGCCGTTCCGTCCAACCGATCGAGATGAAATTTCAGATATAGTCATTCAAAGGTATGAACTCGGGATTTTGTGAATGGCAACAAAGTGGGGCTCACCGTTACGGTTATAGGTACAAAAACTCGAAATTTTCGAATGGCAATGTCCATTCTTTCCCGTCACAAAATGTTCAGCACATGCGAAAACCCTAAAGAGCGTTGGAATGGTACGTGTATCACAAAAAACAGACACGTTATGCACGCACAAAAACTTCTCTGCGAACGAGAAAAACGACGATTGGGATGCACGGAGGAAATTTGCATATGACAGAGGCAGACACCAATCACTGATTGCTACACAGATCGGAGAAAAGAAAACTTTTATTTGGATTACATATTTTCCACATGGGTGTCATCACAGGTAATTACGTATTGCAAGCGGGAGACTGTGGGCAGTACAACCGAACGAAACATAGCATGAGGGATGTTTTCAATCTCACATTTGATAGAGTCCATATATGCGAAGAGTTCAGTCGTTATCACCATCATATCGGATAGGAAAATTATTTGCAAAGTCCGTACGTTGTTGATGACCTCCCGCATCCAACATCTGGAGGCGCTGGTACTGGTATGGAAACATCGGATTACAGAGTGCAGTAGGATTTAGAACCGTTGTTTTCGGTATATCCAATACACGAGCTGCACCTCTTGCGTGCGTCCTGAAGTCACTAAGTGATGCACTTTCATAACAGTGTCTGCCCTCAGGAACAGTTGGTCGGCCGGATTGCGGTCTATCACTGGTGCTGTCAATTTCTTCGAATTCCTTTATTAAATCATGCAGAGCTTGCGGGGTACATGGGCCACGTATTTGGTTATGGTCTCGACGGTTTATACGGAAGATTTCCGCGGCATTCATCCCATTTTGATAATAGTTTTACCAATTCACCACGAACTTTCTCTGGCAGAGTCATTTCATCGGCATGTGTGAGCTCCCGACTGAAGAACCAACATTCCCACCTCGCTTTTTATCAGTTTTCTACGTTGAATAGCTGGCGAATGGCGTTCTGTGATTGGTGTCTTGCCTCTGTCATATGCAAATTTCCTCGGTGCTGACCCGATCGTGTTTTTTAGGCCGTTCGCAGAACCATTTTTTGTGCGTGCATAACGCGTCCATGTCTTGCGATTCACGTACCGTTCCAACGCTCTTTAAGTTTTTCGCATGCACTGAGTATTTTGCGATGGGAAAAAATAGGCGTTGCCATTCGAAGATTTCGAGTTTCTGTACCTATAACCGTAACCGTGGGAGCCACTTTGTTGCCGTTCATAGAATCCCGAGCTCATACCTTTAAATAACTATATCTGAAATTTCATCTCGATCGGTTGGACGGAACGGCCGATATATATACATATATATCATATTTATGTATATTAATATTGTTCAGTGTTAAATTTTATTTAATTATACAGCATTCCATCAACCAATAATTAACACTATTTCTACTGGCATCAAATGACACACTTTAAGAATTTGATTGTTTTATACATAATATTTTAATTAAAATAATCACAAATTCTTTTTAATGCACTGAATGTTTGACTTTTGATATCTTGATTTTAGAATTACAAATAAAATAACCATAAATCAAAATCTTATAAAGTGTCATATGACACCTGTAAAAATAGTGTTAAAAATAATGTAAATAAATAAAAATTCATTTTTTTTTATTAATATATTGTGAAATTTACTGTTCAAAGTTATAGATAGTTAATAGGGCTTTTCAGATTTTTTTTTATGGTGATCAACAGGATAATAGTGAAGCATCATCTTTATTTTAAAGATAAATTCCATGCTCTTATTCTGTAAAGTTTTAGAAATATGCTTATAAATTAATATACTGGTTATTAATGAATATTAGAAAGCATGCTTATTAATTAATAAATGTTACTTCAGAAGTTTTATTATTTAAATCTGCTACTAACTGTGATATTTATATCTTCTAACATTTGCTTTTTTAAATTTTAAACTTGATGTATATACATGAAAAAGTTACCTGTATTGGTCTTGGTGATGTAGACGGTCTTGATATGTCCTGGTTCATTACTCGTGTTGGTACTGATTCTTGTCTTAAAATGGCCTGGTTTCGCTCTTCTAGAGAAAAAAATTCTGTATAGATATGTTTGTACGTTATTCTTAATTTGAAATGTTTCTAAGTCATACATAAGTTGGTGTATTAAAATAAATTGTACTTGCCATTCGTCTCACTTTCTGTATGTTTTTTGTTTTCAACCTGAAAATTTAAGCAAATGTTAAATAAATTTTCGTTTGTACAATCATATTTCAAGTTTTTATTTATATACACTGCTGGCCATTAAAATTGCAACACCATGAAAGATTGAAAATATAAAAAAGATATTTATTGTACGTAAACAGTATGGCATGAAAACAAAATGATTAAATTTCTAAACAGTTTGGGGATTTACAAGGGTGCGAAATTGGTAGAAACAGCTGCTCCCCCTAGCAACTAAAACGGCCCTTATCCGGTTAGGCGGGGAGCTGAATTGGGCTTGGAGGACAGAAACGGGCTACTCATTCCATGCTGCTTCAAGCCTATGTCACACTTCATCAACCGTATTAGCTGGAGAAGGGTGGCGGGCTAGTCTCTAAGCAATTCATGACCAGATGTTTTCAATGGGTGACAGATCTGGAGACCGTGCAGGCCAGGGCAGCAATCGAATACCCTGTGTATCGAGGAAGGTCAGAACACGAGGTGCAGCACGTGGTCTTGTGTTACCTTGCTGTAATATGGCGTTTGGCAGGCCTCGAAGAAAGGACCACTGGACGTAAGGTGTCAAAAATTTACCTATCTGTGTTCAAATTACCGTCGATCGAAACTAGAGATGTGCATGTCGTGTACCCAGTGGCCGCCCAAACCATCACACGAGGTGCAGGACCCCTATGCCGATATCGAATGCAAGCAGGCAACGGGCGTTATCCTCGGAGACTCCAGACAAATATACGGCCATCAGAATACAGCACGTACAACCAAAACTTGTCTGAAAAGACGACATCATGCATCCAGTTTTGTCGTTCGGTGCACCAGAGTCGCCGACTCTCTCTATGCTGCATTGTCAACGGAAGCTGCAATACTGGTCGCCGTTCTGACAGTCCACACTGCTGCAAACTTCGTCGCACCGTACGAGCGGATACTGGGTGAGCTTGAAACATACCCATTTCCTGACTAATGGTTCGTGATGTGGTTGTACGGTTTTGCAGGGCCGACCTCACAATATGTCTGTCCTCTCCGGCGTTAGTCATGGGAGGGCGCCGAGGTCCTGCATGTCGTTCAGTATGACCCTCAGCAATCCATTGATTCCATATTTGCATGACAGTGGTTGGATTTCGACGAATGTAACGGGCGATATCACGGAAAAATAATCCACACTCTCGATAGGCAACGATACTGCCTCTATCGAATACAGACACTTGGTGGTAAGCATTTCTTCTTATTATTCGAGGCATAACACGATATTCTGAGCAAAGACCGACCTTAAAAAACGCGTTCCGAATGAGAAATCCACTACGCAACTTTTCTTTTATGCAGTGCTTCAGATGTCGTTTCTCCCGCCTGCCTCGTCTAAATGCGCTGAAATACTAATCATTTGCATATTCTAACCTCTTCTTCCTTTCATGTGATTTTGACGTTTTTCAGATCCTTCCTTTTCCTGGTGTCGCAATTTTAATGGCCAGCAGTGTATATTCAATGATTGAATAAATGTTGGTCAAAGATGTGGGTGGGAGAGGGGTCCTGATGAAAAGAAGCTCCCAAATTAATTGAGCTAACAGTAAAATTTAAATTATATGCAAATTTCACAACCTTCTTTAACGACCACAAATATTGATAATTATATCAAAAAGTTACCCACTTTCACATACAATCATAAAGATGACTTTGTTGGTAGTTTAAATGATGTGTGAAATGATCCATGCACATTTTATGTAACGAAAAACTTTGCATTTTTAGGTATGCATTACAAAGATTGTCTACTGTATATATAAAAAACTTAACCATTATGACGATACTAACTTGAGATGAATTTGTTTACAGTTGAGAAGTAATGATTAGGTAAAGAAGAAAATATTAAAAGGATCAGTGAACTAGATTTCACTGTCAAAATATTTTTACAGTCAAGGTAGAAAAAATATTTTATTGGTGTGGCCTCCTATAATAAAAATTGCATAAGAGATCGAGTATTTTTAAAAAGTTTATGTCTCCTTTTAAATTTAGATTCTGTTGAATAAACACCTATTTATTTTTAACTAAAATGTGTAACAAAACAAAATATATTTAAATGATCTTATAACACAATTAAACTCGCTATCTTGAACTTAACAAGAAAATGGAGAAAAAAAAATCAAGATAAGGTTCACTGTTTCATAAAAAAGCCTAAAAATATGTAATTTTATTAATTTTTAATTTAGTCATTTAAATAATATGTATTATAACATATCCCGGAGAAAAGTCTATTGGTCTATTGTCTGTTTAAATCTTTTGGAATAAGATAATTATCTTATTCCAAAAGATTGTTTTTAAAACTGCTATGTATTTTAATATCAATATTTATAGTAGCACAAAAAGCTGGTAAATAATTTTTCTGTTTATTTTGCCGTTTTTTTTTTTGGGGGGGGGGGGGTGAACAACGAAATGTGAAATCCAGTTATTGAAATTTGAGCCAAGCATTTATTATAAATAGTGTCTTTAAATAAGTCCTGCTGAAGTTTTTATTTCTGGTGAACTTCTTTCCTTTGCAAATTACACATTTTCAAACTAACGATATAAAAATAATAAATGAAGAATGTGTTTTTATCAAATAGAATTTTGTGAAGTTGTCCTAAATAGGCCTCAAATTTTGCCTGGATCGACCCCCTGATTTATTATTATTTATCAAAGGATTCGTGATAAGATTTTCAAGATATATTTATGTTTCACTGTGTAAAGCAGTTTATTCTTTAAACATATGACACAGCTGTTACTAATAATGTTTAAATTGGAAAATATTTCAATTGTCTACATAACTGATATTCATCTATAATTAATTTTATTTAAATAGTTTCAAATGAATTTCTATCACTTACATAGTATCCAACAATGTTCATTTTTATCAACAAATATGCATCTATATGCAATAGGAAATATATTTTTTAAAAACCCGGTTTAAACAGCAACAACAAAAAAAAGCACTGATTTTTTTTTCAACCCTGCCTTACACTGGACGAAATACTAATAAAATTAACAAGTGAGCAGGGGTCGATGCAGGGTTTTTTTTTCTTGGGACCCATTTTTTGAAAAGTAAAAGTTATTTTTGTGAAAAATACCATTTTGTAACAAAAGATGAAACCCAGTTACTCAAATTCGAACCAACCATTAATTAATAGTAACATCTTTAAGTTCTTTTGGTAAAGTTTTCTTTTCTAAAGAACTTTGTTTCTAATTACACATTTCAAAACCGGACAACACTGCAAAAAAAATTCCGTTAAATTTACTGCAAAAACTGCTGGCAGCAATGTTGACAGCAGTTTTTACGTAAAAATCGCAGTAAAATTCGATGTAAATTTTATCGTATATTTTCCTTCATTTCAACGGTTATAATTATGGTAAATTTCACAGCCATATTTCCGTACAAATTACCACAATTAATGCTGTAATTGTAACAGCAAATTCTCCGTAAAAGAACTGAAAGAATCATGTGATTATACCCGCAAAATCTCAATACACAATGGACACCTCCATTCAGAGTGCGCCAGAGGGTGAATGAATGGGACCCCTAATCCAGTGTGCCAACACAAACTCCTCCTACTGTACGAGGAGAAGTTTATGCACAAGGGAACTCTAGTCTCGCTATATTACAATGCGAGATTTAAGAAATCCCTGGTCTTTGTTTCTGCCTGACAATAGCAGCAAGCTGGAATATATGTTTATAAGAAGCTTCTATCTAAGAGTGGTGGGAATTGATTTTTTGTTTGTAAGTAAAAAAAAAAAATCCAATAAAATTATGATTTAAATCTCTCATACTTTTCTATCAAAATCGATTTATATTTTTAGTTTGTTAGAAATTTTGTAAAAAATTATTTTAATGCTGGTAAAAAATTGTGAGCAAGTAAGAAATTTCAAAGCTTCCTGTCTTAAAAATCATCTTTCCACTTACATAAAACTCTAAAGAAAGGTTTTAAAAGTTCCATTATTTAGATTTTTTTTTTATTAAAAATATTTTTTTTATTAAATTTAAGTCAAATATTTGTACATTTCTTCAAATATTGACGCACTATAAACATGTTAACACGAACATAAATTAGTTATATAAGTTTATTATTGTTATTGTATATACACTGCTCAAAACAATTAAAGGATATTGCAGTTTTAGGTGGATTTTGTATCTGGTAAACTGTTTAGCTGATTGATACTTGGTCGACAGACATAGTAGGTTATATGAGAATAAATTACACATGTTTGGCAGAAAAAAATGCATTTTATTGCGCATTTGTGTACTAAAGGAAAAAAACACAATTTGTGCATATGAGAAAAAAAGAATAAGAAAAGGTGTTTTCTTCAAAGAAAATCATTTTCAGTAGGGGGTATGGTTTCCACGGGCGGCCAGCAACGTTGAACACCTTTGAGGCATGGACTCAATGAGGCTATTAATGACGAGTTGGGGTATTCTGCCCCACTCTTCCAGAAGAGCTCTTTCCAGTTCTTGGAGAGTTTGTGGGGGTTGTTGGCGGCCAGAAACTCGTCTTCCTAGAGCGTCCCAAACGTGCTCGATTGGATTCATGTCTGGAGAACCCGCAGGCCATTCCATTCGAACGATTCCTTCCTCGAAAAGGAAATCCTCCACCAGGTTTGCACGATGTGGCCTGCAGTTATCGTCCATTAAAATGAAGTTATCTCCGATTGCTGCAGCGTAAGGGTCTGAGCAATAGGTCTGAGGATCTCATCCCTATATCGGCGACCAGTCAGAGCTCCATCTCGAATGATGTAGAGGTCAGTGCGCCCGTCAATGGAGATGCCACCATACACCAACACTCCTCCACCGCCAAATCTGACACTTTCGTGCACGAACGCAGGATTATTCCTACTGCCACGGTCCCTCCAGATGAAAATACGCCTATTATCCGGATGCACAGAAAAACGGGACTCGTCAGAAAACGGAATATTGCTCCATTCATTTCTCCTCCAGTTGACATGCTCGGTTGCCCACTCCCTGCGGTCGCGACGATGCCTTGATGTTAATCTAACACATACCATCGGTCGGCGAGCATACAGACCTACAGCATGGAGCCGGTTTCGGACAGTCTGAGTTGAAATCGTGGTGCCTGTAGCCGAGCGAAGGTGTTGTTGGAGAAGAGTAGCGTTCATGGTTCGGTGTCTCCGAGCTGTTAACGCTAAATACCGATCTTCATTGGGCGTTGTTGCCCGTCTACGACCTTGCCCTGGTCTTCGGCCTGCACATCCACTCTCCAAAAAACGGTTCCAGATCCTGGAAATGACACTTTGTGAAACTCCAATGGCTTGCGCTACTTCGGCTTGAGTTTGGCCCCCTTCTAACCTACCAACAATTCTCAAAGCTTCTGAATCTGTCAAATGACTTCGCTGAGACATCGTACTCATCGAAACAAAGCAATCACTGAATGCCGATCATCCTTGTCTCCATTCTCTTTTATCCAGTTGAAAGTCAAATTTCATTTGCTGCCGCTGAAGCGATGTTTTTGACGTCGAACTCAAAATTTGTATACTCCACAGTTTGAAAACCAGAAAAATTTGCATTTGTGATTCTCTTCTTCTATTTTCGGCCAAAAAAAAATTCGTTTACATCTTTATTTTATATAAAACTTCAAATATCCTTTAATTGTTTTGAGCAGTATATATATATACATATATGTGCGTCTAATTAAAAACGAATACCCTACTTTTGAAAATATACTTGCATTATTTTTATAATAAAAAAATAAACTATCTGAAAAAGCAGTAGAAAAATAATATAAAAGGCAAAGTAGATGACAGATATGCACTTTGAGGATTAAAAAAATAAACAAACATGTGTTATAAGAAAAGAGCTTGTATTAGTATCTAGCAATAAACAAAAAGTATTACAAGCAAGTTTCAACAAGAAAGACGACACTTATTCAAGGCCGCCGAGAGCCATGACGGGCCCAGGATCAACCCCCGTCCACACACACACACTCTCGAGAAGCATAAAAAGCATGCGAATCTTTAATAATACCTAGCCGACTTCGGTAACCAATTTATAGAATTTTTTTTCTTTCTTTTAAATTATGGTATACATAGAAAATAAATATAAAAAAAATAATAAACAGTGTGTATTGTAAGAGCTGTGCCTCTTTGAGCTCCTAGGGCCCCGAAACAATGTACCTGCAATATGTCTTTGCGCGCGCAGACGCCGGCCAGTAATATGAACGATGTCATTTAATTGGTTGTTCGCATGAAAGGATGTTGAAATTGGAAACACTCGTTAAATCTACTATTATATTTGCGGTATTTTTACATACGGAAATATTACGTTGCAATCTACTGCAATAAATGCAGTGAATTTGACAATAAATGTTTACAGTGAATAAAAATAATAATTAATGAAGAGTATGTTTTTATAGAATAGAATTTTGTGAAGGAGCCTGTGTTATTAAAATGAATTTTGCGAAAGGGCCTGTTTTATTAAGAGGAATTTTGTGAAGGGGCCTGCTTTATTCAATGGAATTTTGTGAAGAGTCCCTAAATAAGCCCCAAATTTGCCTGGATCGACACCTGGTGTGCTTTTATAGTAATCATACATAAAATTTATCCATCCTGTGATGAAGTTCTGTCTTTGTCATGAGGGATCTGTTTAAAATATTGATACTTTTCGGTTAGCCGGGCGCCAGTCTTATATACAAATACATATACCGGGTGTCCCAAAAATGACTGATGGATTTTAAAATTTCATAACTTGCAAACGGTGACAGATAGTAAAAAAATTCTTGCAGGAGTGTAATACAAGATGTCAGGAATTTTTATGCTGCGATTCTCAGTTTTAGTTACAAATAGCATCGACAGATGGCGCTGCAAGCAATAACCGCTAAATCCAGGCTCCATTTTTCGGCCTCTCTTCTTCCATGCGAAAAAAGGAGATTAAAATGTATTGAATGGATCCCGCAGTGCCAAAAATCGTTTCTGGACTGAGCGCCTATTGCTCTCACCGCCATCTATTGTTTGAAGTTCGAACTAAAATCAAGAATCACAGTACAAAAACTGCTGACATCACGCATAACCCTCCTGCAAGAATTTTTTTAATATCTGTCACCGTTTGGAAGTTATTGAATGTTAAAATCCATCATTCATTTTTGGGACACCCGGTATATATATATATACATACATATATGTATACACACATATATATGTGTGTATATATACAACATATGTATATATGTATGTATATGTACAGTAGCGCCAACTTTTGAAAAATATTGGGTGGACTCAAAAAGTTTTGAGTAAAATAACACATGCAATTTTCCCCCTTAGTGCGTGTGAGTGTTGTGACAGAGGCTGGGAGGAGCGAATGAGTAAAGAGGGTAATTCAATGTTAAATTATGTTTTTCTAAGAAAAATATAAAATTATTATAATTTAATTTAATTTATTATATTCCCATAAGGCCTTCATTATAAATACATTAATATTTCTTATAGATAACATAAAAATTGCAAACTATTGAAAATGCAAAAAACTAAATGTCAAGAAAAACATACAGTTTCGTCACCTAATTGCTTTATCAATTCAAGACATTAAAACAGATGGAAAAACATGCAGGAAATTTGCTTTTCAGAGAAATTTTATTATACATTCGCTGAAGAGGCTTTCAGTGCTCCTGTAAGTCTAATGGATGTCCTTACTATTTTTCAAACAAAATTATTTTGAGAACGTCAATAAAACCAAATTTCATTTCAGAATTAAATAAATAACGAATTAATTTGACTAATATTGGGTGGGCGGATAGATCAAATTATTGGGTGGGCTCGCGCCCCATGGGCCCATATAAGTTGGCGCCCCTGCATATATATATATATATATATATAGCACATTATGTATTAAATGCATTTGTCAGACCCAGAATCCTGTACCATAAATAAACTAAGAATAACCATAAAACATCCAAGAAATTTAAACAGATATAACCTGAACAAGAAAAAACCAAGAAAAAACAACAAAAGGCTGTGGCCCCTTCAGCGGTGGGCATTTTAAAAAGCACAGCAATGTTTCAGACTAATTATAATTTACAACAAACTATTATTCAGTAGTGGCGGTGGGTTTCGGCCAGAGTGTCGCAAAGTATAAATCAAATGCATAAAACCAATTGAAAGCATATCGCGAACACTCCCCCACCGGACCCGACGCCATAATAAACAGTACATCCTGAAGATACAACTGAATCAAAACGTATGTGTAATGTATACTGAAACAATAAAATTATTTTACCCAAATCCGAGCCACACAGCCACAAAAAACAATAACCAATTTCCAGTGATCCATAATCTGTCCATGCACGTTCCATGTCTGTTGCCAAACAATTGCAGACATCCTTGTAAAACCGTCTAAAAAAGGCTTTAAGTTATACAAATCATTAACTGTCAATCGCATAGCAACTCCTCAAAAATGAAGACTGTCTGTAAAACTAGTATATTTATTAATGAAATTCAAAGGTATATTATTTTTAAAATACAAAATGCTGGTTAAATTAAAAAGTTCTTTAACTGTGTGGTTATATAATCTGTGTGGTTATTTGCAGCTGTAGCGCTTATCGCATGGATTTTATTTTTATATTTTATTTTTATTTTTAGTTTTACTTTTGACCTTTTTTGAGGTTATATATATATATATATAACACTGGCGACCGGCTAACCAAAAGGTACCAAAATATTTTTTCGGTTCTGTCTTTAAAAGGACACTTTACAAAACTTATCATCTTTCTTAAAAAAGACTATTTTACAAAACTTTTCCACTGCTAAAATGATTCTTTCCCAAATTTAATCATTTGAAAATAAAATTTAACTAGTCACAAAACAACTGAATTTATCAAAGAGTATATTACTTAGCTTTTTTTTATATGTAAAAGATATACAGGAACCCCAATGTAATAATTTTAAAAATAATAAAATCATAACTAAAATTTTCACACAAAAAGAACTACAATTTCCCCAACTCTGTAAAGAATATCTAGGCAAACTCCTGATCATTTTTGGAAAACCAGAAACAAATATTCGAACCAGTGTCAAAATACTGCACAAAAGTTAAAATAATAGGTTAGATTTGTTTAACACTCGCAGTACCAAGATGGGGTCAATTTGACCCCTTCTGAACATCTTGCAGTTTTAGGTAGCTGTCATTATAAAAAGCTACCTATTGCAGCCGTTCGGAGGAAAGCGATTTCAAAAAATTTTGGTATATTTTCATCGATCATGACCCCCAGACCCCGAAACCACCATCAGTTCAAAAGTTGATATATATATATATATCCATATATATATATATTTATAGGGGAGACTAGGGACGGTTGACCATACGGGAGGCTTGACCCACCCATCAGTTTTCATATTTAAAAGAATTTCAGAGTTTTATCATTAGGTGTCAGCAAAAGCCACCGGAATGCTCAAACAACAGTCTTTGTTTCATACAGATAATCAAAATAGGTGTGGAAAAAATCACTTGTGAGGGATTTTAACCTAAAAGTTGTGTTTTCTAGAAATATTTTGTAAGCTTTCTTCAGATAAAATATATCATAGAAATCTAAGTAAGTAAGTTTTAAGTAATGCAGAAATATCGAGCTTTCATTCCAGGCATAAAGATTGTACAGTAACTTAGGCTTAACATAACAATGTGCTATTCTTTAAAAAAAGGCTATGTGGGGAGGCTTGACCCAGTCAATGTGAGGGAGGGTTGACCAGATGAAATCTTTTTATTATACACTACGCATAATGAAAGATTAATGGTTATATATAAAAAATATATAAAAATTTATTCTGCAAAGCCACGGTAAATGGAAAAGAAAATGTTAGATTAAAGAAAGCTGTGAAAAATCGCTACAGTATCCACTGTAAGAAAAAAATTAGTGAGATATAAATGGGAAAGTTGATAGGAACTTTCACCAGCATGAATACAGTGAGATGAAGCCAAACTATGTGACAATTAGTGTTGTCAAGTCGACTGTCACAAAAAGTAGGAAAAGGAGACAAAAAAGAGCTATGAATTCCGGGCATAATAATCCACGAAAACGGAACCTGTCTCTAAAGGAATACTGTCTTAAATGTTAAAATTTCATTTTCCCTGTTGTACAATTATACATGCTCGGACGAAATTCTGCTTTAAACAAAATTTTTCTGCTCTGATTTGCAATTGCGTCAAAACGGGTTTGTTTAAGCATCATATTTTCAAAAATATTTTTTATAATAACTAAAGCATAAATAAATAACGTTTTATTGCCTTTTTTTTTAAACAGACTTTATTTTTCTTCACAAATATTTCAATATAAAACAAAGTGGGTCAAGCCTCCCATATAGTGGGTCAACCCTCCCATATGTGGGGAGCCTTGACCCATTATTTGCTCATGGTTAAAATCGATCATTTTTCAAATTTCTTACATATTACACTTATGTAGCAATTTTATCTTGATAACTGATCGTATAACGAATAAAATGATATATAAAACTTTATTCTACAATCACTATTTAAAAAATTAAAAATATTTTTGAAAAAGTGGGTCAACCCTCCCTAGTCTCCCCTATATATATATCTGATTTTTGTCATACTGTAACTCTCGTATTTATGAACCGATTTGGATAAAATTTCGTGTGTATATAGTACATAGCAATGTCTCGACCGAGTTCGTTGGCCAGCTTCAACCGCCATTTTGTTTCAAAAGGGCGCCCATTTAAAACATTTAAAAAAAATTAAAATTTAAAATGAGGAACAAAAAAATTATAAATTGAAAAATGTTTTTTTCTTATGTGTTTGAGCTTGATACAAAGATTCCTGAGCATTTTTTGTTTCGTCTTTATCTTAAAAAATGGCTGAGTTATAGCACTTTGAATTTCTAGCATGGCTAACATTTTGAAACGAACTGATTTTTGTCACCGGATAATACGCTTATTTATGAACCGATTTGGGTGTGTTAAAGCATGTGCATAGTACATAACAATGTCTCGACCGTGTTCGTGGGCCAGCTTCATACGCTATCTTGTTTCAAAATGGCGGCCATTTAAAAATTTAAAACAAATTTAAATTTTAAAATAAGGTATAAAAAAACTAGAAATTGAAAAAGATTTTTCCCTTATGTGTTTGAGCTTGATACAAAGATTCCGGAGGATTTTTTGTTTCGTTTATATTTAAAAAAACGGTTGAGTTATAGCACTTTGAAATTCTTGTGTGGCTGATAATTTTGAAACGATCTGAATTTTGTCACGCGATTACAAGCGTATTTATGAACGGATTTGGATATAACTTGTTGTGTACATAGTACATACCAATGTCTCGACCGAGTATGTTGGCCAGCTTCATCCGCCTTCTTGTTTTAAAATGGCGGCCATTTAAATTTTTTTAAATTTTAATTTAAAATGAGGTACAAAAAAATTAGAAATTGAAAAAGATTTTTTTCTTATGTGTTTGACCTTGATACAAAGATTTCGGAGCATTTTTCGTTTCGTCTATATCTTAAAAAATGACTGAGTTATAGCACTTTGAATTTCTAGCACGGCTGACATTTTGAAACAATCTGATTTTTGTCACATGATAACACACGTATTTATGAACGGATTAGGTTGTGACAAAGCATGTGCATAGTACATAGCAATCGCTCGGCCGAGTTCGTTTGCCAACTTCATCCGCCATCTTGTTTCAAAATGGCGGCCATTTAAAAATTAAAAAAAATTTATGTATTTAAAATGGGGTACAAAAAAATTAGAAATTGAATTTTTTTTTTCTTATGTATTTGAGGTTGATACAAAGATTCCGGAGCATTTTTTGTTTTGCCTTTATCTTAAAAAATGGCTGAGATATAACAGTCTGAATTTCTACTGTGGGTGACATTTTGAAAAATCTGATTTTTTGCCTGCAACAGCGCTCGTATTTATCAACCGATTTAGATGTGAGTGAGCATGTGCACAGGAATTACAAATGCTCGACCAAGTTCATTGGTTAGCTTTGTTGCACCCATTATGTTGCTTTAAAATGGCGGGCACTTCAAGATATCGCCGAATTTGGCGACCAAATTTAAATCACTTTAAATAAAACCAGCTTTGATAACGCGACTAATTTGGCGAAATTCTCATTCATATTCAGTATTGACAAAAATTTGTATTTAATCTTCTATAATCGGGTTCCACTAATTTGAATTTCGTGTGTTTGAATAGTATAAGCTGGCTTTTAAAAATTAAGGAATATGAAAGCTACCTCTTCCTCTCGGCACTGGCCTGAAGGATTTTTTTCATTTAGAATATGCGTGTTAAAATGATTCTAGGAATTATCCTATGAAGGTCTCTTTCATAATTTTGTCTACTTAGTAAGTTTCGCACTATTGATTTTTTTCATTTATTCGTAGTAATTGCGAATGGGGTCACATTTACCCCATTCTTAGGCAATCGGGGAATAAATGAAAGTTTTCTATCATTTATTGCAATTTGAGAGAAAGAAAAATTTTAGCAACCTGCCAAATATAGTTCACTAGATGGCGCTTTGGTATAGCGTTGCCATGAAAGCGAGTGTAGGCGCCTCCCTCATTTCGTTATTTCTTGTTCTTGTATTCGGTTGTGTATGTAAATTTCCTTATTGCCTGAATTTTGTTGATATTATATCTTCTGATCAGTTTTCCGACCTAAATATAATTGGTAAATAACCTATGGGATGAAAATAACCCCACCTCAGTCACTTAGGTAATATTTTTATCTGCGAGGGTTAAAATGGAAAGATTTGCATAAAATACAACACTTTCAGCACAATTAAAAATGTTTGACACTGCAACTTTCTCAAAATGTAATATTGTTATTAATGAGTGTTTGAGCTAATGTTAAAAATATATGTGACCTATATGATGTGGAGGGGGTAGTATAAAGCACAGTTAAGTATCTAGAATGATATTAATTCTTTTAACCCTCTAGTGCATGATTTTTTATTTTTCCTTTTAAAAAATATATTTGATTCCTTAACGGGCATACATTAAAGGAAAAATACTAAAAAAATTATCACTTTTATATTTTTTCATATTTCGGATTTTTTTTAAATGGTTGCCAAATGGCAACACCATGCATTAGGCGTCTTCTAAGCATATTCTACGATATTTCTCTGGTCTTTTTTCTATTAATTGTCGGGTGGCATTTTGCAGCACGGGTACTGTTTTTTCTTATTCCAAGGCACGAAATTACTTTTGATTTTAAAAGTGTAATTATGCTCACTGCTGTTTAATAGTTATCAAAATACAGTTCATGATTTACAGGTTCAACAACTGGATGAGTTAGTCTAGCATTGACTCAAACGCTAACCTCCAAGTCATGTCCACCTGGCAGACTGGTTGTATTTTTTTCGCAATAAATATCAAAATTGTACGCAAATCTTGATACTCCTACGAAAAATAACAATTTAAAACCAGATTTATGTTAGTTTTTTCTTTTTTTTTTTGGGGGGGGGGGGGATATACTGCTTCATATGGTGTCGAGCCTTTGGCGCACGTATTTGCTCATAAACACAGAGCGATTTTTTTGATGGGAATGGAAAACAATTTCCAGACCAGGGTACCGACTATTGGTCTCAGCTTGAATAACTTATATTTCCCACTAGAGAATGTATATTATCGTTCAGATGGAAAAATTGTCGTATACCGTTCACTTTCAAATGTATTCATGATCATAGTGTGACTACCTGGTGATACTCCAATGACAGGGTTCCCGAACAATCATATGATTTTAAAGTTTGCCACACTACTCAAGATACAAATCCTTAGATACTATTTTATACCTTTCGAGCATATATTGAGTGGCTTTTGAACATGTTTTAAAACACTATACAGGCTTTTTTTTAAGAGATAGGCTCGAAACGTACTGGGTGGAAAAATACAAAAAAATATTTATATGGTGTTTTTAATGATAAAACTCTTTCAGGCAGAGAAACATCTCCAATAATCTTTATCCAAGAAGGATCTGGCTGAAGAGATTGAAGCTTTCACTTTTTTCTGTTTACGTTTACCTGGCTGCTTTTGTTTTGTTGTAGATGGAACATATCCCAACGTTTGCACAAAAATTCTAGTCAATTTCATCAGCTGATTTATCTGCTTGTAAATCACAATCAGTCTCATCATAAGTATCTGAACCGTTTTTGAACAGAAGGTTTCGATCAAAAGGTGGATCGTCATACCTGTCATTGTAAGAAATGTCACTTTCACTAGACAATCCAATCCAAATTTCTTCTGTTAATATTCTTTTAGCATCTTTGCTTTAAAATATATGTTGAACATGATGAGGCTCAATCAGAACAAATTTTTTGATGAAAAAATAGACAAAAAGCAAGATAAAACAATCAGCAAATTCATTAAACAGAATAATAAAAATGTAAATAAAAGCGGAACTCAATTCATAGTGTTGCCAAATGGCAACAAACGTATATTCGTATGCATACAATATTTGTTGCAAAACACCTTACTGAAAATTATTTAAAATCACTTTTAAATGCATATTCTTTTGAAAAATATTTTTTTCAAATGGAATTTTGCATTTTAAATATTTTTTATTTGTGTTAGAAATCCATCTACGTCTAGGAAAATAGAAGGCTTCAAAAGTTCCTTTTTATTTGTAACTGATAAACAACTATTATCACCTATGGTATTTTTAATGTACTAAACCTAAGCATAGGGTCAAAATGAATACATAAAGCATAAAATTATCAAGAGGCAACGGTAAATAAACGATAACGAGAGAAAATTTAATTTGTTGCCAATTGGCAACAGTATGCACTAGAGGGTTAATTGGAAGAGCTTATTAAAGAATGAGGGCGTTCACGGACCGCACCCTGGGTTCCCCAGGTTTACCACGGGTAACCCGAAGCGTTCAGAGACCGACATCAGGTGACATTTTCCGAGTTCCCCGTAGCGTTCAGAGCCGGAGATTAAAAAGATTTCGGGGAACCCACATTACCTGAAAAATTTTGTTGGGTAAAGTGATCACGTGGTTGGGAAATCTGATTTGTTTACCATTTTATAGCTTAACTGTGACTGTTAATCGAATAGCACTGTTTTGATCAGTTTTATCGCACATTGTTACTGTTTTTTCATATTACAAAAATAATAATAAAAACATATCTGGTCTAAGTTTAACTTTTAGATAAGTTAGAAGATAAATGTAAATTTTGCATATGACAAATCAGTTCACGCTTGGAAGCCTAAAATGGCTGGCAAAACCTGCACTGTTAAAAATATCGTGAAAGATTACCTCTGTTTTTAAAGGCTATCAATTTTCTGACCAATGAGAAAGCTACATAAACGCCTATAAAGCGCTCTCATTGGTCAGAAAATAGATAGCCTTTAAAAACAGAGGTAATTTTTCACGATATTTTTAACAGTGTGTGATACATATTTGTTGCGATAGTATTCCCCATAAAAATTAACTTTTGGAACAGTTTCCCATCTAAAAAAAAGTGATAATTGAATCTATTTGCACTGTCGAAAGTGCAGCTGCCGCCATGTTTGTAAATGTAAATAAAAAAAAATCACGCAACTTTACCCGAAAGCGTTCAGAGCCGTTTTTACCCAACCTTACATCGAGAAACCAGTATGACGTCATTCCCCCATTTTCCGAGTTACCCGTGTTTCGGTCTCTGAACGCTCTCAAAATATACTAGCAAATAGGCATATACTTTGCCGAAATTTAATTAATTTTGCACATTTAATGATGATTGGACATAAAAGGAATTTTCTTATGAAAAAATGCAAATAAGAACTTTGCAAGTATACAATTTATCAATGTGTAGAAGAAATGGTGGTACTACATGGTTATCCCGTGCGTCAACCAAAAATCTATCTTCAAACTATGAGGTTAACCTTTAACTGATGTCACAGAAATTGTTACGTAACTAGTGTGAAGCGGTCTGTGAGACCGTTCCATCGAAACATGAATAAAAGACGCGATTAACTCATAGGATAGTGTTTTTGTACTAAACCTTTTGTAGAGGACTGTTATAATTAAAATTCACCTATTCAAAAGTCTCTGGTGATAGTACTAATCTTCCAAATGGAACCAATGGAGGATATTCAATTAATTTTGCACATTTAATGATGATTGGACATAAAAGGAATTTTCTTATTAAAAAATGCAAATAAGAACTTTGCAAGTATACAATTTATAAATGTGTAGAAGAAATGGGGGTACTAAATGGTTATCCGGTGCGTCAACCAAAAATCTATCTTCAAACTATAAGATTAACCTTTAACTGATATCACAGAAATTGTCACGTAACTAGTGTGAAGCGGTCTGCGAGACCGCTCTATCGAAACATGAATAAAAGACGCGATTAACTCATAGGATGGTGTTTTTGTACTAAACCTTTTGTAGAGGACTGTTATAATTAAAATTCACCTATTCAAAAGTCTCTGGTGATGGTACTAAAGTTCCAAATGGAACTAATGGAGGATATTCCAAATCTGGGTTCGAGGCTGAAAACAGTCACGTGATACCGGTAATGGAGGATATACCAAATATGGGTTCGAGGCTGAAAAAAGTCACGTGATGCGGGTAATTTACCCAAAGAACTTCAAACTGATAAGAAGGGAAGATACTACTGCTTTGCCTCATGAACTGTTTCATTGGCCAGCGAGGATTTACATTACATGTCTACGGAGCCTTCCCTTCTTTACGCTAGAAGTTTTTACCTTGACCACGTGATCAAAACGGAGATGGAATATCCTCCATTTACCAGAAGAATTTCTAACTGATAAGAAGGGAGGCTATTACTGCTCTCCGCATGATTTGTTTCATTGGATGGTGGGGATTTACATTACGTCTACGGAGCCCTTCCCTTCTTTACGCTAGAAGTTTTTAAATTGACCACGTGATCAAAACGGAGATGGAATATCCTCCATTTTCGGTAGTGTTTGCAGTTAAACTGAAAATTGCAAGTTAAACTATAAAAATTGAAAAAAGTCGCGGTCTGAGAGACCATGGTTGATCATAAATGTCACATTCACTTTACTTTAAGCAAGTTACACATGTTTACGTCATCAAGTGATTTTTATTTTGACGTTTTATTTGTATTTTTATTAATGTTATACTAATTTATTTGTTCTTTCGTTATTTAAAATAAAAATTATATCAATTTGTATAATTTGGCGATTTATATAATTTGGCGAAATTAGTCGATGCACTGTTAAAAATATCGTGAAGAATTACCTCTGTTTTTAAAGGCTATCTATTTTCTGACCAATGAGAACGCTACATTAACACCTATGAAGCATTCTCGTTGGTCAGAAAATAGATAGCCTTTAACCCTAGAACTACCGGAAATTTTACTCAAGTTTTATAAAAACATTCTACACCAGAATTTTTACTTAAAACTATTTAATTTGTTTATTTAACTTATTATTGTCTGATTTATACATTTAGTTTGTTTTGAAGAAATTTCTGGTTTGAATAAATATTTTGAATGTACATGTCGGGTCCATTGGACCCTTCTGGTAGACAGAGGGTTAAAAACAGAGGTAATTTTTCACGATATTTTTAACAGTGTGGAATAACTAAGTAGTATCGAAATGGAAGAGGTGGAGAGTCTAAAGAGCACTTGAATTATGATTCTGAAGTCAAAATTTGTGTCTGGACATTAAAACTAGCTTTTTAAAAAGTCCCCTTTCTAAAGTTTTATTTTATTTATTTTTGATGACTTTGTCTTGTTTACAAATTATAATCCTTAAAAAAAAATGTGAATACTTTACTTTTATGGAATGGAATTTTGTGAACTGATCTCAATTTTTTGCTTCAATCTACATCTGTTTTTATATAATATGTATTTCTTTATTTATATGTTTAATATGGTATATTCAAACATACATAATTGAAAAAACCTAATCTTTTATCAGATAAATATTTCTTGTTAGAATAAAAAGAAAGTTATTGATAATTATGGAAAACATAATTTAATATAAAATACATATTTATTTCCAACGAAATAAACATTTAGTTAAAGTGAGGCCAAATATTGAAAAATAAATTTTAATGCCACTGCACATGAGTTATTTTATTTATTTTATAATTAAGTTAGTAAATATAAATATATGCATAAAAATTGAAAAACATATCTAATCTAGAAACATAGACATTCACGTACAATTTTATTGAAAAGTACTTACGTGGATATGGTGGTATGCAAGATCGCCCTTCCGACGACATACATTTTCTCCAGCACACGTGGTGCCAATGGAGGATATTCCATCTACGTTTTGATCACATGGTCAAGGTAAAAACGTCTAGCGTAAAGAAGGGAAGTCTCCGTAGACGTAAGGAAAAACCCTCGCCAGCCAGTGAAACATTTCATGCGGAAAGCATTAGTAGCCTCCCTCCTTGTTTGTTTATATTGAAAAGAGTTACAAGATGGCGCTCGTATCAGCATATTGCCGCTGAGCATTATTGCAGATTTATGGGATACAAGTTTTTAGCACTTTTTAAAGCATTATAGGAATAGCCGTTTTCCACACTGTATCTTCTAAGCGCTGTAGTCAATATGTTTCGGATATCTGAATCTGAGGAACCAATGAGAACGACTCAGGATCGAAACCCAGTAGGTATTGTGAACATGCTCACAGCATCTAGAGCTCGACAAATTACAGCGTCTAGAATACATAGCGTGGAAATCTGCTGTCCAAGCAGCGCTAAAAAGTTGTATTCCTTAAACGTGCAATGACGCTAAAATAAAGGGTGCCGATCGCAGCGACATCTGCGATATATTTCCAGATATCAAAGTAAACATCGTATTATTACAGTGTCTAGACCAAATCGACACTGTTAAAAATATTGTGAAAAATTACCTCTGTTTATAAAGGCTATCTACTTTCTGACCAATGAAAACGCTACATAAACGCCTATGGATCGTTCTCATTGGTCAGAAAATAGATAGCCTTTAAAAGCAGAGGGAATTTTTCACGATATTTTTAACAGTATACAGCGCCTAGAATATATAGTGTCGAAATATGCTATCCAAACAGTGCTAAAAATTTGTATCCCTTAAATGTGCGACGATACTGCTAAAATGGAGGATATTCCATCTACGTTTTGATCACGTGGTCAAGGTAAAAACTTCTAGCGTAAAGAACGGAAGGCTCCATAGACGTAATGAAAAACCCTCGCCAGCCAATGAAACAGTTCATGAGGCAAAGCAGTAGTATCTCCCCTGCTTATCAGTTAGAAGGTCTTTGGGTAAATTACCGGTATCACGTGACTTTTTTCAGCCTCGAACCCATACTTGGAATATCCCCCATTACCGGTATCACGTGACTGTTTTCAGCCTCGAACCCAGATTTGGAATAAAGTCCATTAGTTGCATAATGGAGGATATTCCATCTACGTTTTGATCACGTGGTCAAGGTAAAAACTTCTAGCTTAAAGAAGGGAAGGCTCCGTAGACGTGTAATATAAATCCCCGCTAGCCAATGAAACAGTTCATGTAGCAAAGCAGTAGTATCTTCCCTTCTTATCATTTAGAAGTTTCTTTGGTAAATGGAGGATATTCCAAATCTGGGTTCGACGCTGAAAAAAGTCACGTGATACCGGTAATTTACCCAAAGAACGTCTAACTTATAAGAAGGGAAGATACTACTGCTTTGCTTCATGAACTGTTTCATTGGCTAGCGGGGATTTACGGAGCCTACGTCTACGGAGCCTTCCCTTCTTTACGCTAGAAGTTTTTACCTTGACCACGTGATCAAAACGTAGATGGAATATCCTCCATTACCGGTATCACGTGACTTTTTTCAGCCCAAATTTGGAATATCCTCCATTTTTTCTTCCATACCTGATAATTTGTCGCTTGAATTTAGACTTCTTGAACCTGTCAGATTCATTTTGAACTTCAGCTCTGAAGCCTCTTTTTTTTTGTTAACGACTTTAGAAATAACCATTTTCTTTTTACTTGTTCATGAGTACGTTTAATGCCTAAACCATTTGCACTTATGAAAGTGGTACAATTTTCCCGTACCCCTCTAAATTTTGAATATCTTTGTCAAATTCATTAGACACAAGAACGGGACAACTTTCCGAAAAAACCCCAAGAAGAGCATTAATTTCATTTTTGATAAACTTTAAACTTTGGTAAACTAAGGGAAACTGAAGTTTGTTTAGGTAGACCTATCTAAATAGCGTTTTAAAGATCTTTAAATAGTGATCGCTAGATTTAAGTTAAAGCAGGGAACCCACATGCGGAAAAATATAGACGGAAATCTGCAACGGCAAATTTTCCGCTACGCCAAATTTCCGACTTGGAAATGAGAATCGCACTTGCGTTTTTCGCTGGCGCTTCCGCGTTAACTACTGCGCATGTCTGTGACAAACCTACATAGTTTGATTTCTACGGATGCCGTCGCGGAAAACGGAAAAAGTTAAAACATGTTTAACTACAATTCCGCTGCGTTTTCGCATTTGTACGCGGCAAATATGGGGTCAATTTGCCGTTTTGCTGTCCAATTCCGTCGTATTTTTCTGCATGTGGGTTCCTGGCTTAAGAATCGCTTTAGTGATCTTTAATGAGCGGACATCTGAATGCCTGCCCAAATTGTCTTGCAGTTTTAGAAAATATCCTGAAGATGTTGCTGCGATCGACTCTTTGTGTTTCAGAATCATTTGACATTTAAGGGATCTAATATTCTAGCATTTTTTTAAGTATTACTGGAATAGCCGATTTCAACGCTATATATTCTAGACGCTGTAGCGTAGGCATAAAGGACGTGACTTGAAACTGTTCTGAAGCTAACGCAAAAGACAGGCTACCGCGGTGCATCCCACGTTTCTTTTTTTACAGACCGCTAGAGTGCCATGATGCTCTTTTCGCACGCCTTCATTGGTGTATTCGAGCATCACATGACTCCAGTGGTCTGTAAAAAATCATACGTGGAATGCACCGCGGTAGCCAGTCTTTCTCGTTAGCCTCGAAGCTGTTCTTAACCCCTCCTGCGTCCGCCATATTTAGCCCCGTCTTGCACTGGAGACTGCTGATTGGACTGCTATCGGTCAAAGTCAAATATGGCGGATGCAAAAGAGGGCGAAGGAACTCGTTTTTTGGTTTCCAGGCTACAGCGCACAGTGGGGTATTTCACAAATCTGGGCGGCCAAAATTATTTTTTTCTTTTAAACTAATTTAAACGTTTAAAGCAGTAAATAAATGCATTTTTTAAAATAAATATTGTTTAATAACTTAAAAATCATGGATGTTTTGCAACTTCGTACTGATTTTTATTGATAAAAATTAGCATTATAAAATAAATGATATTTATGAAAAACAGTATTATAAAATAAATGATATTTATGATAAATAGTATTATAAAATAAATGATAATTATGATAAATAGTGTTATAAAATAAATGATAATTATGATGAAAAAATGGAATAATGTATTTAATAATTGAATAAATTATAAAAACAGATTATTTATGATAAGAACAATTAGTTTGTAAATCCCCAAGGTGGGATCTTTTAGTCAGATGATGATTCAGAATCGTAATCTGTTTCTTCATAATCAGAATCCTCTGGATCACGAGCTTCAGAAGATTCCATAGGCAGTAACATTTCTAGAGTTTCTTTAAGGAACAATTTTGATTTTTTTCTTATCGTGGGTCTCATTCCAGTTAAAACTGGATCTGAACTCAAAAGCAATCTGTTGAGAACATCACGGTTACAAGAAATTCTTGAAAATTTACGCGATATATTTTGGCGAAATAATCGAAAATATTTGTTCCGTGCTTCGGCTGCTTCTTCAGACAATTGGCCTATTGGTAGTAAAGCTTTCTCTATCACAATGGGTCCATGGATTAATATTTTATGCATTGTGGGTGACATTGGATACCATTTATATAACTGGACGTAGAGCTCTGCTGTTTTTTTCTGTATATTCCTTAAATTTATCAAGGTGAATTTTGTGGTCACTGGATATGGTTTCAAGAATAACTTTAAATCGATATATTAAACTTTCATCAATTCCGGTAATTTCTGCTGCTAGAGATGGGTCAGTAAAGAATCTTCTGCTGGTATTTCCATCATTTGTATTACCATATCCAGGGTTGGGAATATCTACAAGTAAACCTAACTTTGTTTTGAAATTTTCTTGAATGCGCAATTTTGTTTCATTAACGAGAGCATTTTCGCTATCTGCATTCAATCTCCACTTTTTTATCGGTAGTTTGTAAACTAAATGCAACAAATTTTCAAATAATCGAATCCTAGTATGCAGAATCGGTAGTCCAAACTCTAATGTTTCTGGCTTCACATTTTTCTTTTTAGAGAGATCATTAAAATCTTTGGATGTCAGTCCACAAATGTAGCAACGCATTGTCGATTTTGTACTTGTGACTGCGTTACATATTTTTCCATCGACCATAGTAAGTATCATTTTATGTTTTACTAAAAATGTATTTTCCTCTAATGTAATTTTTGAGGGCTGTACAGATTTTAATGCATTTTTTATGTAATTAATCTCATCATTAATATATTCTGTTGTTTCTTTTACAAATCTTATTCGCATGGGCCGGCAATAACGTGGTGATGAAGGCAATGGATTTTGCCAGATAATCTTGTTGTTTATACTGCAAATTAGCTGAATTGGAACAAACGAGCTCTGGAATATATGCGCATCGGAAGAGGAATCACTCTCAAATTTTTGTTTGCATTGTGCTTGTTGCGATCCATCTCAGTCCCATTTATATATAAGAATTAATGCATTTGTTTCATCTTCTTTTAAACTTTCCAAAACTTCTTTCAAATAAATGAATAATCGTGTCACTGTTAAATTAAGTAAATCTTGAATATTAATTTCAGCGCAAGTTTCAGTAATTTTAAAAGAGTCTTTGTCTGGATAGCAATCCATTTTTGACCATTGTAGAAGACTATAACAATGGTATACATTTTTTTTTATATCGTCTTATAATTTCGTATTGATTCCTTGAAAGGTTAGCTTCGACGAATAATGATAACGCTTGTAAAGGCGATATTTGTGTTTTCTTTTCCGTCTGCTGAGTTCTCAAATATGCTTTTTTATATTTTGTTGCTCGCATTGGTGAACATGTTAATTCCTTTAGAACATGGGCAGCATCTCTCTTCCCTGAGGTTTCTAACTTTATCTGAGCGGCATGTGTAAGTACTTCCACATCAGTCGAGCTCCTCAAACTTTCAGACTTTCTCCGCTTTGACCTGACACTTAATTCAGTGAAAGCTTTTGCTGGCCTTCCTGGTCGATTTACTTTTTTTGAAATTTCTACTGTACCTTCAAGCCATTCCTTATTATTTTTCACAAATTTATCTAACATATAATGGGCTTCGATCCATTTGCTCTTGAACTGAGATTTAAATTGGGAGAAATTGTGCTTCAGGTTTTTAATTTCACCATCGTCAAAATTATCGCTATTAAGAAGGTAATTTTCAAGGAAATTTAATCTATGATTAATGTTTGGCAAACTCTGCTGTTGCATAATGTTTAAAAATTCTTTTCGAGTCATTACTCTGACATTCGAAGGCCTTAAATAAAAATAAATACAAAATATGAGCAAAAAAGAATGCATAATAGTTATATGCAATTTAGATAGATAACATCATTTTATCCCTTATTTTAAAAAAAGATCTCACAATCTTTCACTAACTTTTAACAAAAACATATGGAAAATTGCCTCGAATTATTTTTTAGGTAAACAAATGTTAATAACGAGCAATAAATTATTTCAATTATGTGAAAAGTGCTTAACAAAAGATAAAAGGGAATGAATACATTATTTTAAAGCAATTTTTTTTTAATTATATAAATTTAATTTCAATCAGAATGACTGAAAAATAAACAAATGTGATCACTTTCTAATGAATCATAACAATTTTTTTAATATTAAAATTTACATGATAAATATCAGTTAAAAATCAATATATAGTAATTTTGTATGCTTACTCAGAATTTTGGAAGAGCATATTTATATCGCCTTCATTTTAAAAAGAGGACGAAGGTGGAACTACTTTAAACGAAAACACAAATAGAAGGGTGTATATTTATTGGTACAATAAGTAACTTTGCTTGGAAATGTTTGGAAATATAACTAAACCCTTCGTGAATTGGGAAACAAGGGAAAAAATAATAGAAAAATATGCGTTATTTTGAATTAATTTTGTAAATACTAAAACTATTTCTTTCTCAATTCAAAGTTAATGATAATAATGATACATATCTGCCTCGTCACTATACATAACGAATAGATTTTAAATACTTCCAAAACTAAAGTTATTCACATTCAAAAATAGGAAGTCACAATGAAGAACGATTTGACACTCATACACTTAACGCAACACTCCAGTTTCAACTGATAACAGGAAGTCATCGTTCTCTTAAAGGAGATAAAAATCACATCACGTGATTCCCCAATGATTCAGTTTCAACTTATATCCATCCGTTCGATCCTGCGCTGTACTTTATGAAATCGACTTTTGGCCGGCCAGATTCTTCAAATACCCCACAGTGCAGCGTCTAGAAGATAACGGCCGGGTTCCAGATAGATTTTTCGCCGTTAGCGAAATGAAATTGACCAATCAGAAGCCAGCATTTTTGCAAACAGTGGAAATTTCGCAAAAATGCAGGCTTCTGTTTGGTCAATCTCGCTTCGCTAACAGCGAAAATCTATCTGGATCCCGGCCATAGTGTGGAAACTGACTATTCAACTAATGCTTTAAAAAGTACTAAAAAATTGTATCCCATAAATGTTGAACGATGCTGAAGGACAAATATCGATTGCAGCGACATCTGCTAGCTCTTCAACGGCCGAAACGCTTTCACAATTGAATCCTCATAAAATGTTTACGGTTGACTTGACAGATGTCGCTGCGATCGCCATTTATCATTCTTCATCGTTCAACATTTATGGGATACAATTTTTTAGCACTTTGGCTGATTGGCTGGTTGGCTGATTTCCACACTATAAGCCGGGATCCAGATAGATTTTGCGGTGTTAGGGAAACGAGGATTGACCAATCAGAAACCTGCATTTTTGCGAACTTTTCGCTGTTCTAAGTAAGCAAATTTTCTGATTGGTCAATCTCGTTTCGCCATCAGCGCAAAGATCTATCTGGATCTCGGCCAATATCTTCTAGATACTATATTATAGTGTCTAGAAGATATAGTGTAAAAATCGGCTTAGCAAAAAGTGTTAAAAAATTGTATCTCATAAACGTTGAACGATGCTGAATGACAAATGTCGATCGCAGCAACATCTGGTAATTCCAACGGGAATATTGCATAAGAATCATCAGCATCTAGATCAAATCGCTTTGGAGTTTTAGAAAATATCCCGCAGATGTCGCTGCGATAGGCTCTTTGGATTTCAGCATCGTTTGACATTTAAGGGATCCAATATTTTAGCACTTTTTTAAGTATTACTAGGAGCTTGTTCAGCAACCATGACCAGGTCGACCGGTCGCGAAGGAGACTGTGGCATATGGAGTGAATTTATATTGTTGTTGATTTCGCCCGTTCTGTGGATCGGGTGAACAGATTTCTACTGCTACCAGTCGGGAACACAGGAGTGTTGTTTACGTTTTCACTCATGACGTATTTGTTGGAAACAAACGGTTGCCATATTTCATTTTCAATATAATTCTTTGAAAAGGTTATTAATGCATATAAAGTATTAAAACACTTTTAGCTCTGAGAATAACTATAATATAAAGCTATGAAAAAAAAAAATAGAAAATACAGTTTAGCGACCGTTTGTTTGGAGTCAGTTTACAAGCAAAACGTCATGACTGACGTCACGACTGGAAGCATTCATTTAAATCATAGAAAATGTCACCCGTATTTATAATATTTCTCTGTGAAATATAGTTGTAATAAACAGGCGAAATATAGAAATTGTTATAAAAAATAAAATACTCCTATTGATTTGAACGGAAATATTCTTCAATATTGAGACATTACTAGTTAAGGTTTTAAACCTTAACACCCATTTCTAATTAAAAATTAAACTTTATTCGATGTCAAAAGTCCCACCCTGCCTTTAATACTTTGGATTTGTTGATAAAACAAAATTAATAATCACACATAAAAAATATTATTTCATTTTTTTTCTAGATCCTCAGAAAACAAAATAATTTCATAAAACACATACACAACATTTGAACATTAATAGCACGATAGTTTTTCAATGGAATTACATATAGCCAGGCATCCATCAACAATTTCTAAAGATATTTGATTTTTCATTATTATAAATAACCAGTTTAATTCAAAATATTAACTATCTAAATTTCAAACTTTTTAAAATTATTTACATCTGTTTCTTCTCTGTTTACATATTTTTAGTTAAAAGATATCACTAAATTTAAGCAATATATTAAATAATTTACACTGGTACAGCAAAGAGGGAGGAGGGGGGATTTTAGAGTTAAAACCACTCCCAGAGCATTTAAAAACTAATAAGATATATATAGAACTCCTTCTGTTAAGATAAATATATGATGTGTAAAAAATACTTAATGTATTTTCTAAACATTACCTTATATGCAAATATAAAATAAATGAACCTGTTCGTTTTATAAGCAACAATGATTCGAAATCCCTCCCAGATGTGGATTGTGGCTGCTGACCGAGCATGTGAATAAATTATAAGATTAATCTCAATAAAAGCACGCATATTACCTAAATTTAAAAATTTTCAGGAAAAATACAGAATATTATATGCTATTGATCATTTTATTAAGTAAAATTTTAACTACTCACTTGTCTTTTTTGTATGTAATTTGGTAAAATTTTTTTTCGTGTTCTTGATATAAGCTAAGGAAACATTTCATCATACTAGGGCACTAGGGGTCCAGCGGACATTTTGCTTTGGCCCAGTCAATTGACAACTTTCATTCTTACATTCATGTGAGCGAAGAGTTTCGATGTCAAGAAATAACGTTGAGCATACATCGCAAAGAAAACCTAAATTATTATTATTGTTTATAATTACAGATACCAAAACAATTTTTAATTAAAAAAGGTTATGAACACAAGGTTAGCAACAGAACTGCGGTTTTTTTTAATAAATTGGTTCAAAAGAAATCCAAACTGCAGTTTATTTACACTGCATAAATCTCTAACGTAGCCATAACTAGACAAGTACAAGTAAATATACAACTCAAGAAAAAGCCCAATCACGTGATCAAATCGCCCACAAAATTTTTATGGGCCAAGTGATCTCGGCCCGAGCGGAAAATCTGTTGTTTTTCACCGTTGATCAGGCGAAATGAGATCACGTGATAAATGTTTTGGGGTTTTGTGTGATTGAAAAAAACATACATCCCTACTCCAAAAACGAATTTTTTGGGAGGATAAAGACGTATAGTCGCTAGCTTCATTTATTTTGAGCCATAGAAACAGGTAATTAATTCAAATAATTATTTAATTTCAAATTTCCAGGCCTTTGAAGGAGACCCACTCCATGCAGAATATCTTCTTTCGCCCGGGCGCTCCGTTTGGCGTCTGTGAACAAGCTCTAGGATAGCCGATTTTCACACTGTATATTCTAGACGCTATACTATAACTACAGCGCCTAGAAGATACAGTGTGGAAAACGGCTATTCCTATAATGCTTTAAAAAGTGCTAAAAACTTGTATCCCATAAATCTCCAACAATGCTCAGCGGCAATATGCTGATACGAGCGCCATCTTGTAACTCTTTTCAATATAAACCCTGTGTTTCCAAAAATTATAGAATGTTAAATATCGGAAACTATAAATATAAGATATTTTAGTCTGTTATAAGCTAATTTAGTTAAGGAATGGCGTGAAATAGGTTAAAGTCTCTTTTAGAATGACTATCGTTTTTAAATCACTACGATGGCGCTACGATCGACATCTTGTTATTCAGCATCCTTGTACATTCATGGGATTCAATTTTTTAGCACTATTTTGTAGCCGTTTTCCACACTGTATCTTCTAGGCGCTGTACTATAACTATATTCAGGCTTTCCACAGGGGAAGATTGATATGTCTACTCATCTCCTTCATAGCTCCATGGTCTAAACACTGTAATAATACGATGTTTATATTGAAGTTTGAAAGTATCTCAGAAATGTCGTTGCGATCGACTCTGTGGTTTTCAGTATCATTGCACATTTAAGGGATTTATATTTTTAGCACTGTTTGGATAGTAAACTTCTGCACTATTTATTCTAGACGCTGTATCTACACTGTTAAAAATATCGTGAAAAATTACCTCTGTTTTTAAAGGCTATCTATTTTCTGACCAATGAGAACGCTACATAAACACCTATCGAACGTTGTTATTGGTCAGAAAATAGACAGCCTTTAAAAACAGAGGTAATCTTTCACGATATTTTTAACAGTGTAGGCTCCCTACACTGTCAAAAATATCGTGAAAAATTACCTCTGTTTTTAAAGGCTATTTATTTTCTGACTAATCAGAACGAGCTATAGGCGTTTATGTAGCGTTCTCATTGGTCAAAAAATAGATAGCCCTTATAAACAGAGGTAATTTTTCACGATATTTTTAAGTGTATGTGAGACAAGTTAGCTTGGCGATAATGGCCAACGATAAGGGAGAAAGCTTTGACGCGCGTCACGAAAACGCCACACAAAGCAGGGAAAACAATGAAAAAAATTCGAGCTTGCATGTTTCCTTTTCTCTAACTCGTGGAATTAATAATAATTATTAGAAAATAAGAATTAATAATTCCACGAGCCAACGAAATTGAAACATTCAAGTTGTTCCATTTTTTTTTTGCCTGCTTTGTGAGACATTTTCGTGACGCTTGTGAAGGCTTTCTCCCTTATCTAGGGGGCGTTGTAATGGCAGCCTGGACAAAATTCTTGGCTATTCGCTTTTGTCCGGAATCGCCTTAACCAATCACATTTATATCGCGTATGTCGCCACTCTCATATCGAGGCACCCTATCCTGTAAAAATGTTGCCAACTTTCAATATACATTTATGGATGCAGTCTGGCTTTTCAATTTGCCTTATGCTAGTATACGATAAAGATGTGTTAAGGACCTGATGCGGATTTTTGACAGTGTTATTTGTTCTTCACATTTTATACTTACAAAAATGAGCCCGTCTGTGAGAAATTGTGGTATAGCAATGTTTTACATTTTATTTTTGTGGTTTACAGAAATTAGTCTCGTAAGTTTGTTTTGTTCAATTTTTATCACTTGTTATTAATGCATATTTATGTATTAGTTATTCAAATAAATTGATATTTCTCTTATTGATTTCGACAGAAATATTTTCTGTCTTCAGTATTAAGCTTATTTATTATATATCGAGAAAAAGATTTATTTTATAAATTTTTAAATTGGTCATTTGTTTTTACAGTAATGTTCGCGATTTTCGAGACGCATTTCACATTTACACTGTTAGCCTCAATTTCTTTAATTTTAAATTATTGAGTTTCAAAAAGCTGATAAATTTATGAAGTTAAAACAAAAGGTAAAGCTTTAAAACTTCCAAAACTTTGATTTACAATTTCTTTAATTGATAACATTTTTTTTTTTTAATTTAACCACCATACTTTGCTTTTAAAATTAACTGCAAACTCTTTAAGTCTTAATCACATGTCCTACTTGTATTAACTGAAAGTAGAATTCTTCGTAATAATTGAATAGTAACTGCACATATTTAAGTTATTACAGTAATAGTGAAAGATTGCTTTTGTCTGTAACGTACTCTTCTTGCATTATTTTATGAAGTGATTTCGTGGATTTTATGAATTAAAATGAATGTTCATAATTATTTAATCCTCCACAAACAGGTTATATATTTTATACTACGAGATCACAAAATTTATTTTTACATTTTAGCGTACCGCATAGGAAATATTGGGGGGAATGGGACACTTTTTACAAGATTAAGAAAATCAATTTTGTTTGACACAAAAAGAAAAATTTCGATTTATAGAATACAAAATAAAACACTTTGTAATGTTCTTGAACAATATAGAAGCATAGTTTGCAGAAACAATTTTATAATTAAAGAAATTGTAAATTTCGAAATGTACCATACCTCCCCACTAACAGGGAGGTATGGGACAGCTATGAAACAATGTATGATAAGGCACAAATAGTCTAGTGTCGGCTGTATATACAGTCTAAGAAACATTGTAGGTTGATAATGTCTGTGCTACAATATCAATTCCAGTATTCTCATCACTGGAAGGAAAATTCAGGATTGTCAGGCAGAGATGACATTCAAAAATCATCAGTTCAATTTATTTATATTTTGAAGTAAATGAATATATTTTCAATGTTATAATTAATATATTACCCTCTAAAAATATTTGCATATTAGCAATTTACATTCATCTTATTAAAAAGAAGGAATTAGACTTGTCCCATTCCTCCCTCTGCTTTCTTTTATGTTAAGCTTCTTGTATAAACAAAAACGCTGCTTTTAGGCATAGTTTAAGTTATGGATAACATACAGTATAATGTTCCATAAATAGGAAAGCTATTACATATAGGGGAGAGTTGACACCCTAGGTCTAAAACCAAAGAAAAAATGCAATAAAGTCTTTGAAACTGGAAGCATTAATAAAGTGATTCCTTATCAATAGATCTAGCAACATAATTTCATTGTCATTTTTATTTTTGTTGTAAGAAGGTAATCTCTGTTTTCTTACAATCAAACTTCTTTTTGAATAGGTAATTTCAGTTACATATTTTTTGCTATATATAACTAAATTACTTCATTTCATTGATATACTAACATTCCTCGCTGCTTAAATGTTATTTAAATCCAATAGTTACTTTATTTTTGATTTAGCATTTTCTTTTCCACAAACATGAACATTAGGGACACTTGATCCCTGTTTTATGGGGATCAAGTGTCCCCAAACCAAAGTTAAGCTAAATTAATGTTGAATTTTATAAATCCCCTACTTCTCATAGTGACATTTAGATATTATCTGTATTAGTTAGAATATGGTTGGCTTGATTTTAGATGGTTGACAAAGATAGAAAATTAATATGTGGCTGCATATGATGGTTAGCAAGCACATGGTGGATGAATGCGCATGTGAAATATACGTTTAACTTTGCAAAATTTTTACAGCACTTCGTAAAGAATGTAAGATATTATAATCAAAACAGTAAAGTGTTAATCATAAAAAATAATCATGATAACTATATAAGCATTGAGAGTTTGAATTATGCCAAAGAAAATATAATAATTTTCTTAAAAATATCACCGCGCACTTCTCACAAGTTGCAGCCTCATATTCCTTAAATAGGAATTTCTGAAGATTGTTTTTTCATCTTTCGTCGCTAATCAAACATTAACTCCAACAAGCAGTAAAAAAATTAGTTAAACCAAACATAGTGACATCAGAAGACATACAAGCCTTCTCTAAAGTTTCGTTACCAAAAATGGGAAAATCTAAAGAAATGAAAAAAGGGTCTTCAAAAATTTTGACAAGCGCACTAACTAAAAGACAGAATGAAGAAGAAATACAAGATCTCCTCCTGAATAAAAAACAAAAATCGAAAAAAACTCATCTCAAGAAAAAAAGTAAACACTAAAAATGGAAGACCCCGAATCTTCAGAATGTTATAAAAGCAGTTATAGTGTTTGATTCAATCGACCCAGATCCACTTGAACATTCTGATGAAATCATTGAAGATCCAAAAAATTTTTCCATTAATGAAAAGGACTTTATCATTGTGGGATTTCTGGGAAAGAAGAAAATTAGTCATTTCGTAGGAAAAATTTAAAAGAAGATTTTATCATCTGAATGTGAAATTAATTTTCTAAGAAAACGAGGATTTAATTTCGACCAATTTATTTATCCAGAAAATGTTGATAATAGTTTTGTGGATTATGATGACATTGTCAAAAAAGTACCAAAATCAACCATGCTTCGTGGAATTCTTCGAACTGCAATAATTTTAATATTTACATTTGATTTTTCAAACTTTGAAAATGTTTTTGAATCATTGTGTTTTTCTCACTTTTTACATGTTAGTCAACAATAAATTTGATTTCTACTACTTAATTTGAATCATTTCAATGCATCTGTTTCAAGGATCAAGTCTCCCTGCAACTGGGGAGACATGATCCTTTTTTTATTTTTTGGAAAACAATTTATTTTTATTTTAAAAATGTTTTTCAAAAATAAAAAAAAAAAATACTACAAGAAAGACACCCGAGCCTTTAATAACTGGAAACTTAAAAAAAAAAAAAAATTTTTTTCCAAAATAAAAATTATAGACTGAAAAAGGGATCAAGTCTTCCCTACACGTAAACAACATTAATATACAGAAAGCATAAAATGTATATGAAGCAAATTTACTTTTGATTCTTGAAATAATCATTTTCTTTATACAATTGCAAGCTTATGCAGATCAGGAACAGGAAACTTTTTCAACTGAAGATTGGGGTATAATTACTTCATCTAATATGTAATTGATGAAATGTTTAGAATGATACATAAAGAGAGAAACCCACTGTCCCATTCCACCCCACTCTCCCTTACTTTTGATGAAAAATTCTAGCTAGACTAATTTTAGTTAATTTTTTGTTTACATATTTTGAGAGGGGGTGGGGGGATGTCAGTTGAATTTAGAATTAACTTAAAAGTGCCTGCCAAATATTGCTATCAAAATCTAAAGATCAAAGTTAAACAAGAACGAAAAATCATACGTCAAGCATAGATTATGAAACCCTTTCCAACACATTCACAATACTATAAAAAATGTTCACGGTTTAATAAGATGAAATACGTTTAAGTAATTAATTTGGAAAACTCATAATAAATTTTAAAACCCAATTTAGAAATTACCATCAATAATTGAGAAAATATCCTCTTTTGTGCTATCTTGTATGTATCCTATAGATTTGTATATATACTCCGTAATATGCTAAAATTTAGTTCTGTTGGAAAATGCGAAAATTCCCCGTAAACTATTTTCGTTAATAAACGAAAATGTACGCGATATTTTTTGTGTAGCCCCGTATATGATATAGAAATTAAACACAAAATGTAATATGCAAATAATTTGTTATATTTAAAAACTCGAACCGCAACTGAAAACGCACTTCCAGTAATTGTTCATTTGCCGATATACCGATATATATAGTATTGCTATAACCGAATTATTTTGTGTGTCCCTGTAAATGAAGGATGAATACTATCCACACCCTATTCTGTAATTAGCATCTTGTAGTGCACCTCAGTGATATATATCAATTTAAATCTGTTTGAAATCGTGTAACATTATTAAAGTACATCGCAAATGATTTTTCGCCGTAGACCCCGTAATGTAATGCAGTGAAATTATTTTGAGTGTCGCTGTAAATAAACTATAAATGGTAGGGGAGAGGAAGGGGGGGGGCACATGTGAACAATTTTTATATTTTTGACTATTTCTCAAAATCGTTATGAGCTATTGAACCAAAAATTGATTTATATGATTATTTACAATTTTTCTTTTGGGGAAACTTTTGGGTGCATTTATCAAGAATTTCTAACTTATATCATCATTCTAAAAATTGTCTAAATTTGTTCACATGTGCCCCGGTGGAGCGGTAGTTGTGAACATACCTGGGGCACATGTGAACACACGCATAAAAAAGAGAAAAATAATTTTTTGTCTATAAATACTGTGATAAAAACTAATTAGATGCCCTCTTTCTAGTTGTGTGAATATATCAATAAATGTTTCAACATAGGTACAAGAAATTATTCGTAAAATTGTACACTAATATACCTACTCCTTTTGAGTCACTTTTAATTGTTATCTTACTTCAAGTAAATTAAAACTGTGAAGCAATCCTAAAAAATTTAATTTATAGCTCAATGTTTGACAAGGGTAATTAAATTTTAAACTTAAAAAAAAAAAAAAAAAAAAAAAAAGCAAGCATTCACAGACTTAAAAAATACACTTGTGAACTGTTCACATCTGCCCCCCATATGTTCTGTTCACAAGAGCCCCATCTATCAACTTCAGCCTAACTTATAAAAAAAAAGATATTTTTAATTGAAATAAGGAAACAAAACTTTTTGTAGACTTACCTTATTAATGCCACTATAGAATGCAATGCTGATATTCTACTTTAAAAAATGTCTTGAATGAATTTTTACTTTAATAACTTAGAAGACTTTTTTACTTCACACCTTCTAAAACAAACAAATTACAACTATCAGAAATCAAAATCGCTTATTGTTCTGAAAATTCAGCCAAAAGATAGTACCAGTACTACAATCTATTGGAAATTTTTTGACTTTTTTATTTCAAATTGAGTGAAATATGTACTGTTCCCATGTGCCCCCCCCTCTCCCCTACATACTTCTTTTCAATTCCGAACATGACACGGTAAACCTCAATAACATATATCAATTATATGGAAATCGGAGTATATTTATGCGAGTTAGAGCACAGACAGGCGGCAGACAAACCGAATTCATAAACACTTTTCAACTATGTTGGAAAGTGTTTAAAATTGAGGCTATGGAATGAAAATTTGTTGTTAAAGTTGTATAGTATCCTAAATTTCATATGCAACTGTTAGAGGTTTTGAGCTGATAGAATTAAAAAAGAAATCTTTAGTTTTTGGTGCTCGCTCAGTACTCGCAAACCCTATCAAAACCTATATTAGTGTGTTTAAAATATAGAAAACTGGTATATAATATTTTGTTTTCTAAACAAACGGAAATTTTCGGATTTTTTTTTTTTTTAATTGTTACATAAGTAGGATTGTATGACAATTTCAGTATGAATAAAGGAAGGTTGGCCAAATGGAAAGAAACATTCTCGCGGTAAAGCACTCTGATAATAAAGCTGATCAAAGGTGGAAATAGTCTTGGTTAGCATCAGCGTTAAATATTAAAGAATATTAACCACAATATAGAAAAAGGCGATGTTAGTGTACCTGAGATTGGGGGGAGGAGGAGGGGGGGGGGTATTTTTTATTTACTATGGAGACCATTTCAAGAACATTTTTAAATTTGTCTATCTATATTATAAAATATACACGTGTCCGTGCGTAAAAACTGACGTCATTTTGACGGTGACAACAGCAGGCGATTAAATTTAGCTTTTACTGTAATTTTTCAAACTTCTAAACAGCGGATATTTAAAATTTTTACGCTGTTGAATGGGGGGGAAATGTACTTAGAAATGCAATTAGTTTCAAAACTGTACTATAATTTATTTGAAAACAATATCGCAATATACTCTTTTTTAAGGTTTTAAAAATAATTTTCAAGCATGAATTTTTTGAAAAATCTATCAGTATCAGAATCTATTAATCTATCAGATCTATTAAAAAATCTATCTTTATCTAAATCTATGTCTGCAGACGAATATGAAAGATAAATCCGTTTGCACTTAAGTGAATATAGTTTTTTTTTCCGGCTGAAAAGACTTCATCAATAAAATAAAATAAAATAATATAAACGGAAATTTAAGACATGTAATCGAACTACGCGCTTAAACAACTGAAATGATCTGAATTAAAATGGACTGCTGTAAGTCACGAAATCTTTGACAATTTCTTCGACTATTAATTCGTACGAAGTATCGCTTTTAATAAATTTCAAAGCTTTATTTGAATGCAAAATTCATACTTAAAAAAAAAAAAACTTTTGTGTGTTGTTAATGGGCAATCTAATATTCTGTAACCCGGGAGGTCCGAGCTGAATCCACCTAGTACTGATAAAAGAACGTTTTGCTGCGTGTGTGTGTCTGTCTGTCGGCGATGGCGACCGAAATCTACGTGCGCTGCGCATAGGTCTGAAAATAAGTATTTTATTATTTGATAGCTAAAATCTGTCATCAAAAAAGTGATCTTTGTTTCAAATAGTCGGAGGCACGTGCGCGTATGCTCGGTCCTTGCTTTTCGAGCACGTAGAAGGGAAGCCAAAATGCTGCTTTTATTTAGTCGTTTGTCTTAACGCCCTATCGCCGAGGTGCTCGAGTACAGAAAAAAGGAAGACTATCTTAAATTTCGTACTTTTAAGTCTTAAATGCCGCAATTAGTTTGGAAAAAAATTAACCCTTTGAAAATAAAATTCAGAAATGATCGCTTTTCTGACTGATCTTTTTTCCCTTACACTCTAAATAATAAAGAGTGATTATTCACACCGGAGAAGTGAATACTTACTCTATCGCAGAGTCAAAATATGCCCAACCTCTTTAGAGTGACTATTCACTCTGAGCAAAAGTAGAATTATTGACCCTCTGAAAGAGTGAATAGAATACTCATTTCTGGGAAATGAATATTCACTCTAAACAAGATTGTATTATCACTTTTTCGGAGGAGTGACTATTCACTCTTGCAAAAGGAGTGCGTTTTTTCCTTCCTGGTAGGAGTGAATAGTCATACTTTTATTGGAGTGAATTTCCTTCCATTTTTATGGAGTGAATTCTTTGTTGCTTTCATGGGCATTTTAAATGATATATATATTTAGAGAATGCAATGAAAATAGATACAAGCGTAGTAAAGCTTGGAATAAAATACTTTATTGGCAATATTTATTTAATTCATAGTTTGTAACACTAATTGAACTTTTAAGGAAAAATCCAATTAAACTTACATATGAATTAAATTACATTACTGACAGAAATAAGCTAAAATATTTTATTCCAATCTTATCCCTTGTGTTTGCTTTTATTGCACGCCCAATAAATATACGATAGTTTTAAAATGTCCATAAGGGCAAGTAATTAACCGAAATCTTAACTTAGTATTATTTCTTTCTTTTCAGATACCCATTAAGTTGTATTTAGTATTTTAATAATTCCCGTGATGTACGTTAATTATGTTCTTTTTTTCATGTGTAATTCAAGTTTTAGGTATTTAGGTAGATCTCAGTATTCAGGTAGCTAAGGAATTTAAATCTAATGAAACATTGTTTACTGTACTTTATTTACTACTTTTAAAGTTTTATTAATAACTGTATAATAGGTGGATGTTATATGATTAGAAATGTGTGATTTGCTATTAATTTTTGTTTTAAATATAAAATCTTACATTTTAGCGCTATTTTGCCGAACCCTATTGTTCTAAAATATTTTTAATTTTTCCGCTAAAAACACAATGCCTATCAACTCGCATCTGTTGAGTTCTAAGCTTGATCTAAATATTAAGAATGTGTAAGTTTTTTTTTTAATGTGTTGATTTTCATTGTCTTATTAAATATGAACATGGAGTCTACATTTTTATATTCTGTGGAATATGTTTATACTTTTCTTTTAAACATTCCTTAACTTAATCACGATTTCGAATTTTCTTCTGCTATTATTGAAAAACTGATATTAATACAACGCTTTTTTATGGAACGGATGATATGCCATATTTAATTTAAAATTTTTATTCCCGTATATATTGTATTTTTTTTAATATGAGCTAATTAGATTTCGTATGTTTTATAGGAAAAGATTGATCTAGGAAATAGAAAAAAGAAGGAAACATAAAGAAAAGAAATGACTGCATTGCATATGTACTTTTCTTATTATATACCACATTACTACTTAGCGGTATATTACTGTTTGTTACGGTTCATTATTGCTATTTAACGGTATAACTGCTGATTTTACAGTATTATACTGGCACCTCAGTTGTCAGTATAATACTGTAAAATCAACAATTTCTTTTTTGCAGTGAAGAAAACATTTATTTTAGTGCTAGATATGAATAATTTTTTCCCAATTTTTACACGGGCAGCAAAATCGTTAAAAAAGACTAAAAAACGGAAATACTACTGGCAATCTAGACGCCAGTACTATTTACGTTTTTTTACGGGAATTTTTACCCATAAATTACAGAATTTTCCGTTTTTCTGATTAAAAACGGAAATTTTTGTGTAATTTATGGGTAAAAATTCTCGTAAAAAAAAAACTGATAGTACTGGCGTCTAGATTGCCAGTAGTATTTTCGTTTTTTAGTCCTTTTTTTTTTTACAGTAATATTTATAACCGATAAAGTTTCAATGAGTAAGAACAACAGGAATTTAAAAAAACTGCTAAACGACCCTGCGTGAGAAAACAAGAAAATGTCTTCTTACAAGCAGTATTACAACTAAATATCAGTATTTTTTCGTGAATTTTTTCATTTAAAAGTATAGAATCATATAAAATCGGGTTGAAAGTATTAAAATTATACATATTTGAGATTTATTTAAGCTTATCACGGGCCGGGCAACACTGGGCGGGTCAGTAAGTTAAATGATAAAGTACATTATTTCATTTTTGATGCAATACCAAAATATGAGTACCTTAAAAACTCACCTTTTTAAAGATTTCATATTCGGAGGTCTTGCATGAATGCACACATCAGCTGAATGAATAAATAGGGGGAACTTGGGATACTTGACCCTTAGGGATACTTGACCCAAGGCCTTTTTCTCAGAATTAGGAAAGTTTTGTAAGTTGTATGTGGCAACACTTCCTATCTTTCAGTTACCTGACCACATGTTGAAAATAACTGAATCATTCCGTAAGTTTTTAAACTATCAGACAAAATACATTTTCATGCCCCAAAAGTCATTTTTTTGTTCTGTAAACTCTGATGTTAAAATTTTTTACTTTTTTAATTGGTCATTTGTTTTGTACATGTTTTTAGTTACAGTAACATGTATAATAATAATCTTATTAGCAAATGGCTGCATTTTAGGGTTATGTAGTAAATGTGCAACTAGGGATACTTGACCCAAGATTGGGATTAGTACTATTCAAATGCATTTAGCATGTTTTATTTTTGAATTAAAAGTATTATAATATTAAATATTATAAACATATAAATATAAGTATTATAAGTAAATAATATTAATATTATAAGTAAATGACTGGGTTCTTGTCAAATATTGCGGGAAACGGAATACAAGATTTGTTGGAAAGGTTCTTGAAATCAATTCTGATAGGCTTACTATTCAGTTTACAAGAAGAATGGATGGTACGTGATTTAAATGGCTTGAAATGAATGTTATATCATAAGTTGATTCTGACCAAAAGAAGCTATTCTTCATCCACCTGAGTTTTCGATACAAATGATAGAATTAAAAGTTTTGTGTTCAAATATGACTTTACATTTGGAGTTGAATAAATTATTTTCTTATTCTGGAACTTGTTTAGGCACAGAATGATCTTTCAGACTGCTAATATTTTGAACTTTCTACAATAAAAATTAAAATTGGATATATTAATGTTAGGCCTACGTACTAAAAATTAAAAGTAATAATTTTATTTTACAAAAATAAAAAATTATTAACCTTAATATTAATTTTATTATGTGAAAGCGTTTTGTTTATCATTTTTAACCATACTCCCAAATCTATGATTTGGGTCAAGTATCCCTAATGGGTGGATCAAGTATCCCTATACATTCGGATACTTGACCCAAATTAAAAGTTTTGAATATTCATATTTTACTACCTTTTTTAATTAATACTTTGAAATAATAATAATAAATATTGTGTAATACTTCATTAAGTATATATAGACTGCTTTACACACACCCATAAGTAACGTAAAAAAAAAATCAACAATCCAAAACTAACAATTGGTTCAAGTATCCCTAGTTTCCCCTATATTTTAATTGTTTTATACCATAAAAATATCAAACTAAGTTTAAAGTAAAATCAGTAAACTGTTATTAAACCTGTAGTTTCGTAAAGGACAGTTAACTTGAAATAAGACTAATCTCTTGCGCTCTGTGATGTACACAGCGTACGTCATGTTATTTTGGTCATTTCCGACAATGACGTACGCAACGTACGTCATAATATCTGTCTGATTTTTTAATTAGACATTCCGAATTCTCACCAGGAAGTTTTAACTCTTATTTTTGCTTTATAAGATGATTGATTTTCCATAAATAAAGTAAAAGAAAATTACCAATTGAATTTGTGTTGGTGTGAATTCAAAATTCAAAAATAAAAATAAAAACACTGCCAAATGCGGCAACACTGGTGATCCGCTAACAGCGCCAGAGCGCAAGGGGTTAATTTCAGATAATTATTTTACATGCGGGATCTATCAATCATTGTCTTATTTCTCAGCCAAAGTTGCATAGTACGTTGTATTTTAACCGCATTTAACACAATTTTCCGGCACATTCCTAGACTTTTAAACACAAAAGCATGGAATTAGCAGGAGTGACGCATTGATTTGGAATCTGATAGTGTTTATTTCTCGATAATTCATTACAACCTTAGTTTATAAGAGACTATTTTATCAAGACTTTTACCAAGCTATCGTGTTTGGAAATTCGGTTTAAATTGCCAACTTTAACAATTTCTCACAGATCATACGTTTTTATCGAAAAATGGAAAATGCTCCTCGCTTTCATAGTTTCGGAATTAAAACATCTTCCAATTTTGCGTTTACAAATGAAAATGAATTGAGAACCGCAGAAAGTAACCAATTTGTATAGAATGAGTTTACAGTTAACCCAAACAGGTTAGAATGAAAGAACAAACTGGTTAAAGAAAATCGTAATTTTCAGAAAAGTAGAAAAAAGGGTAAATTAAAAGGTTTCTCTTATTACACAAAATTATTTTATTTTGTTAAATGTTTTATAACCACTATTTTTTACAAAAGTAAATAAAATTGCTCCAGTCCAACAGGTTCTTGTGGGAGAGAATGAAGTCAGGGCTAGTCTTGACTCGAAAAAAAAAAAGTCTGGCTCCGCCGAGTCTGCTAAATAAAAAGGTAAGGCCCGGACTCGCCTGGCCGCAAAGAAGGAAGACCCGGCCGGCCCGAGCCCAAACCTCTACTTGGTACTATCGCTAGACTTCTGAATTGGTGAATTTTAATTATAGTCTTGTACATAAAGTTTAGTACAGAAACCTATGAGTTAATCGAGCCTTTTATTCATATTTCGATCATGCGGTTTCGGAGACTGCTGACAGTAGCTATGCTACAATATCTGTCTCAACAGTTACGGGTTTAAATGATCCATCTTTAAACTTTATAAACGCACTGGGCGGTTATTTGAAATCAATATACTTTAACAAGTAATTTTTGACTATAAATTTAAATCCCCTCTTGGTTTAGTCTTTTTAATTCATTTCAACGCTGAAGATTAATTCCTTTTTTTTCTAAAACCGATGCTGGAATTTCGCTTAGCAGTTGTAACAATGTAAACTCGCATAAGTGCATGAAAAGAATGTTCCGATGCAAAATATAATTTTTGCAGCGAAATAGACGGGGTTCCTGCTATAACCCCTTGAGGGGCGGTGGGATACATTTTATCCCATCTAAGTTTAATTAAGATTTGCACCAGAAAATTTTAATTAAGTTTTACGTTTATAGCTCTGGAGGGAAAAGGTTGAAAATTTGCTTTTTCTTATTTTGAAATAATTTTTTTCAAAATTTCCGGTGGGAATTCAGCATTACACAAACGCAATTACTTGCCCCTCAAAGGGTTAAAGGGAGGGGTTCGCTGGGATGTTGCAAATTTAGTATATTATCCTTGCCCGAATTATTCGCAGAATTTTCTTGATTAAATAAGCCAAAGTTTACCGTACAAAAACAGTGCTGACACAGAGCTTTCCTCAATTCCCCTATAGCTCATTTCCGGAAATATATCTAAGGTAACAAAACAAAAAAAAAAAGTTTGAATCTTATAGGTTAACTCTTTGAGATATAAAAGTTATTCATAAGGATTCTCCTTTGATAAAATATTAAGGAATTAATTATACATGAATTCGGGTATATACTAAAGTGGTTCTTAAAAACTGTCATTGAACGACATCCAAGTTGGATTTTTTTTTTTTTTTTTTGTTGAACTATTCTTAAATGAGCTTTTTTCTGCTGCGATTACGGATTCAAATTCCCCCAAATTAATGAAAAAACTTGCTATTTTTAAATAGATTTTCTATACGAGAAAAATGCCAACAAATTTAGTATTTGAAAGATTTTTGGGGGCATTGAAGAATCGCGAGAAGATTTTCGCTGGATCCTGCCGTAAGGGAAGTGGGGCGTGTGCAGTGTACTCAAACACTGCGCTTAGATGGGCACCGTAAAAAGACTAAAAGACCATTTTTGTTACTTTTTGAAACAAAATTACGTCTCTAGAAATGCTTGATATCTGGATCCGCTCCTAGACCTCACGCGTTTAAGGGAGGAGAAGGGTTGCTCAAACGATGGAGATTTTAAATCTTTCATAAAAATGTAGGGATTAGCTTAGGGGGTAACTTAGGCTTAGGTAGGGTAACGTTTAGATGGGCACTCCAAAGAGACTAAAAGACCATTTTTGTTACTTTTTGAAACAAAATTACGTCTCTAGAAATGCTTGCATTCGGACCCGCTCCTAGACCTCACGCGTTTAAGGGAGGAAAAGGGTTGCTCAAACGTTAGAGATTTTAAATCTTTCATAAAAATGTAAGGCTCCACAAATGTTTCTTGCCCCTTTTTTATGGAGAATGCCGTCCCAGATTGTTATCGGTATCAATCCAATGCAAGATGTATCCCATTTATGATAACATAATAGGTAAGCTGCTAGATTCTCCCATTTAAATGATACTTGAAAATTTTGCATGTGTAGAAATAAAAATGAATTTATAAATGCTAAAATTTTGCATTGTCGAACTTTAAAAAACCTGAAAAAATAGAAATTGATTTTTCATAAATTTAAATTGGTGTTATCTTTTAAGAGTCTAAATTAGTAACGCGAAGCCACTAGCATGATAATGTTAAACCTTTAACTGTCGTTGGCGGCCTTAAAGATCTTTCATTTTTTTCAATTTCTGCAGTATTACTTTATATTTTAGGTTTAACTTTAGGTACTAATGAAATTTTGTTTCGATTGGAACCCTAGTACTATTGTTAGACTTTTGAATAGGTGAATTTTAATTATAATAGTCCTGTACATAAAGTTTAGTACGATCCTATTTATCCTATGAGTTAATCGAGCCTTTTATTAATCTTTTTATTAAGCGTTCTCTGAAACCGCTCATCGCAGTAGCTATGCGATAATTTCTGTCACAGCAGTTAAGGGCTAAACCACTGGCAGCGTTTTTTTTTTTGAAATTTCTCGTTTGTATTTTAATATTCTAAATGAATTTTTTTTAATAGGCTGACGTCAATGTCTAAGCCGCTACTTTTTCGATTTTTATTGTAGTTTTTTTTTTTTTAATGCCTGAGGACACTTTCGCTTTCGGAACCAGGGTTCAAGAGTGAAAGTGTCCCCCAGAAAAACAATAGCAAAACAAAAATATCCTACAGGCGGAGGTAGATTTCGAAGTTAAGTACTAATTTTACCAACAAAAAATAAATCAAGATTAGAGATAAACCCAGTTTAATAATTTTATCAGGCCGCTTTTGACAAATGGGCCATTCCAAGTTACGTGTGTGACATTTTGAACAAAAAAATTTCTAATTAATAAAGGATTTTTCAATATTTCTTATTTAAAAATCCAAGCAAAAGTTCTTTAAAAAATATACGCTTTACCGTATTCTTTTATGCAAAAACCTATCATTTTTATATAACCGTTATTTTTTAAATAGCTTTTTAAAAACGTGTGTGACTTAGAAAAAAAGCAAGTTTTGAGAAATGAAATTAAATGATATATTTCTGAGTTTTATTTCCACACATTTAAATTTAAAAATATGGTACTAACTTATTTACCATACCACCTAAAATCACAATTAAAATTAAAATTTAATAAATTGAATAAATGAAAATTAAAGCCTGCGTTACGTGTATGACTCTCTGGACGGGATTGTCCAAATTTTTAATTTCATTTTTCTGCAAGAGCTGTTTTTATCAGAATCATATTAAGGCGGTATTCGAAAAATTATTTTTCCACGCTCAACAACTCGAAATTTGACACATACTCAGACTCATTTTTAAAAGTAAAAACATGAAACTCGCTGACCTGATTTTTTCAAGAGATTTATAAGCAACTTGTGTTTTTATTTTTCGTTCATTATATTAGAACTTGATTTACAATTACTTTCTCAGTAAGACCATTTTCTTCGTTTCCAGCACTATCGCTTCGGGAAATTCGGTTCAAAATGCCTACTTTGACAGAATTTTTGGTAATGCATTCTTCCTTTATCACAAAATCAACCAATACAGCATATTATACAGTTTCTGAATAAGAGAACCTGCCGGTTGTATGCGTTTGAAAGCAAAAATGAATTTAAAAATAAGTCAGAAAATAAGCCGTTTGGATTTGAGTACACCTTTAATACGATATTTTTTTCCTCAACCCCTATTTTTGTTTAATTTGTTTTTGCTGTAAGAGTTGGTTCTATCAAAAACTTGTCAATATGAAAGTTGTAGATAATATTCAGAAGATGTATAAATTTAAGTTCATAGGATATCTTGTTAATTGACGAAGTTATGAATTTGTTTCTTCAACCCCATTTTTTTTTTCGTTTTTATTTTTTCTTTTCAATTAACAGTTGGCCCTATCAAAAACTAGTCAATATAAAAGTTGTAGATAATATTAAGAAGATGTATAGGGGGGACTTGGGAGAGTTGATCCCTACGGAGACTTGATTCCTAGGTCTAAAACCAAAGAAAAAATGCAATTAAATCTTTGAAACTGGAAAAATTAATAAAGTGATTCCTTATCAATAGATCTAGCAACATAATTTCATTCAGTCATTTTTATTTTTGTTGTAAGAAAGGCATCCCTGTTTTCTTACAATCAAACTTCTTTTTAAGTAGGTAGTTTGAGTTTCATATTTTATCTAAATATTAGCAGACCACCCGGCGTTGCCCGGGCCCGTGATGAATGAACCTCAAATTTGCATGATTTTGTACCTTTAATTCCTTTTGTCCGAATTTATATTTTTAAATATAAAAAATCGCAAGAAAAATATTAAATTGAAGATGCATGCTATTTTGTGCAAGTTGATTTTTGGAGTCTATGCGTACCGAAAGGGAGCGGAACTGCGACAAAACACTCAAGTTTTTACTGATTTCGTGGACATTTTCAGACATTTTATTTTGTAAAAAATATTTCTACTCGTCCGAACGTTTCAAAATTTTTATAGGAGATGTAAACATATTTAGATGCTTCGATAAACATTGTGTTAAAATAAGGACGTTGACTAAAATAAGAAATTAAGAAATTTGCTTAAATTACTATTCGAAAATAGTGGGTAGTTCAACCTTCCGACAGAGAGCGCAATATGTTCTATACAAATATTACTCTACGAAACAGGGGTCAAAGGGCTGTTATAACTTACGTGAAAATTTCAAGTCAATCATTTAGTTCGTTTTCCAAATTTTAACAAATTCGCGTTCATTCTCTATTAAAAAAAGTTTTTCTTTTTAAAAATCGATTTTTTTTCAATTTCGAACAAAAAGTTCTGAATCAATTTTTTTTAATTTACATACTCTTAGTGTACAAATATAGGCCGAGATGCTAAAGTTTAAAATCTGTAAATGCTGTATTTTTAATATTTTGATTTAAATTTGAACTCTCATTAAAATTTTACCCTATTGGATTTTATCTACTCTCCAAAGTAAAAGTAGGTGTTTTTCAATGCAGACATAATGTCTGCAACTTTTAATAAGTAGCATATATCATACGATTCCCTCAAAAAACAGCACATAAAAAGTCAGAAACGCTAATTTTTTAAAAAGAAATCTAAAGCCCCTCCCCGGAATTTCACGCATCATTCTTTTTTACACTTTATCTTTTGTGTTATAATCTGTCTTAAAGTTTCAAGCAGATCGTTTTGTCAGTTTTCTTACTTTAAATGAAATCGCGGTCTGTTAGTTCCACATTCCACCACGAGGGAACGCACTCTATTCTTAACAAAAGCTCCTTTACACAACCTATCAGTATATATGTTACTCGAGGAGGTGGCGATCTTCAGCAAGAATTTAAGATATTTGTTGAAATTACTATTTGGAAATAATGTAACTTTTGTCACATTTATATGTACTAAGTAGCATGTATCCTTGGACTCCGTCACCTGAAACCGTATGAAACGCAAAGGTAAAAAAAAAATCGCCTTCCCCCCCCCCCCCCTGCCCGAAATTTCACGCGCCATTTTTTATAAACTTTTTCTTATGTGTTATAAACTATCTTAAAGTTTCAAACAGATCGCCTTGTTAGATTCCCTACTTTAAATGAAATCGCGGTCTGTTAGTTGTACATTCCACCACCAGGGAGCTCACTTTTAGCAAAAGCGTATATGAACGAAAACTCTTCACGCAACCTACCCGTAGATAAATGGATGGGGGGGGTTCTTAATCAAGAATTTAAAATATTTGCTTTGCTTCACCGTTATAGCAGGCGGTTCTGTACATGCTCCGTAAAATATGTTAATTCCACTTTTCGCCTCCAGGGAGCGCACTCTGTTCTTAACAAACCTACATCCGAACGAAACTCCGTTATTAAACCTATTTGTAGATATATTTGTCGAGGGGGTAGGGGAATGATATAAAAAATTTAAGAAATTTGCGGAAAATTACTATTCGGAAATAACCACTAATAAATTTTAGTCCAGGGGAAATGTACCAAAAAAGGGGGTTACCTTGCAAAAGGTCGGGTGAAAGATTTTTTTCTGAATTGTTTATAATGATGCCAACATGGAAAAACCAAGTTTTCTAACAAAATTTCTTAAGGCTAAATTTTCTGTGGCCAAAAAACAAAATTTTGGGACTTTTTTTTTTAATGTCTTGAGACTCGTTGCCGTAGCATGTTATTTGTCAATTACAATATTAAAGAGGATAACATTCTCTACAACTTTCATATTTACAACTATTTTATACACTCAATAGCAAGCGCAGTGCGTCCTTTCAAAAATAGGACAATTTTTTCAATTTTCTTAAAAACCGCGAAAAACGCAGTTCTGCCCCGATTATTCAAATGTTTCTCACGGATTTAATCGTGTATGTAAACTTCTATATATTAGTAGCAGTAAATTATGCGTTTCAGGGCTAAAACTAGCCTTTTTTGCACCCGTGCCAAACATGGATTTTGGCGCCCCCTCCACCTCCCCCTCTTTTAAAAAGAAAATTTACCACGGGAATTTTAATAAATCTCCAATAGCCGGATTTTGAAAATTTTAAGTGTGTAAGTATTAAATACGTAATGCTGAACTACGTAATCAGTTTTGGCAAATATTGATTCATTAAAACCTTGAAAGGAACCGAAATATATTCCGCTTTAAACAGGTTTACATCTTAGCAGGTATAATTGTTCATATTCTTTCTCTTGAAAAAATATATACTTTTCTTTAAAGACCGAATTCCGTATATACAGATTTCATTTTCAAAGATTTTACGGTAGTTGTCATATTGAGGCGTTTAAAGTCTCAATTATATGAATTATAGGACTAAATTAGCCACACGAAGTCATTCGCAAGGTAACATTAAACCTATGGGAGCGTACTTGACAAATATCTTGCTCGCATTTTGTTACTTTTAAATCATTTTTTTTTTTCATGGGATACCTGAGATCAATATCTAATGTTGTGCTTTTGTACTTTTTCAGGTTTGGTTGCGTTTTTTAAAAATATATTAGGACACTTTCATTTTTGGAAAACTGTTTGTAACCCGTTCTGAAATTTAAAGTATCCTGTTTGAGCTTTAAAGCAATTAATAGATAATCTTAGTTTTACATATTTTTGCATGCTAAAATGATATAATCTCTTGTTATATTTATTGATATAAGTGGAAAAAATTGACAATATATTTTAAAACTAATATTTTAAATATTTTTTATAAAACTAGTGATATCAAATATTTTCTTAACAGAATTTATAAATTTTACAAGATATAAATGCATAACATTAGTTAATGAAATAATCTGGTGTCATTTTAATTGTAGCTATTTTATAAGGTAAAAGTATTTCTTTCATAAAAAAATATTTATCTTTTGAGTCCCCCCCCCCCCCTTTTATATGGAACTACAATTCAATGTTTGCTATCTTTAAAACAATAAAACATTAAAACATGTTACCAATAATTGGTAAATAAAATATACCATTGTAGTGGGGAATAATGTTTTTCGCAAATTTTTATACCTGGGTGATTTTCAAAAAAAAGTGTCATGTTTTTCTCTGTCCTTTCACATTTGCACAGAAAAATAGTTAAATATCATAATTTTAATTATTGCATTTTAACTATCATGTTTTTTAATGATAATTTATAGATATATTATTATTTATAAAAAAAATTAAAAGTAAGAAATATATTCTTTTGTAGTCAAAATGTCATTACCGTAGGTTGTCCCAACAAGCAATTTATTAGGTAAAGATTTCACAAAGTTCTATTTAAAACAGATGGTTATCATTTTTTATACATTTTTATTTATTAAGATGATACTAATTAAAAAATATTTATTTTCATTAATTGAACTTATCTATAATTCTTAATTTTTTTAAACCGTGTCCCAAGAAAGAGTGTTATTGCCATGCTTCTAACAAAGTTCCTCTGGATTTTTTTAGAGGACAGCACATGCCTTTTTATCAAGGCAAAAGTACTCCTTAAAAGTCACCTTGTTATCAGATTTAGGTGAATAGAGTAAATAGTTTTATAGTTTCAATAAAACAAGCAAAGACTTTGAATGTTTTGGTGAGTATTCTTTTGTAAGTCATCACCGTACCTAATTCTAATTGATAATTAAATGAACTTTTATTTCTTAATCTGCTTTCATTATATGAGAAATAGAAAATCATTGTATGGGCCAGAAGGTATAATGGCTGCCATTTATGCCTGGGGGGGAAAAATAAAAATATTTTGCTTAATTTGTCATTACAGTGCTCACTTATGTCATTATATCAAGGGCATTAAAATTTAAAAATTAGTTTTATAATGTTAAATTAGTAATTTGGTCTCTGCTGATGCTTGGCTTGTATACAGGGTGTTTCAGCGAAGTGCGGACAAATTGTAAGGGGCGATAGAAGGCATGATGACAAACATTAGGACATAGGAAACCATGGGGCGCTAACGTCTTCTGTAGGAGCCAGGGGGCATCAAAGTTTAGCGTCCAAAAGATCAAGCGATGATAAAACACGGAAAAAAGGTCGATTCATTTCCAGTTTTCGCTGTAAACTTTGTTTATATCGAAAGTTTGTCCAAAAATTTTTTTAAAGGGAACTGTCAAAAAATGACGGTAGAGGGCGCTGTAGACTTTGGGGTACGAACAACTACGTTTTACTGATTTCTTTTTTATTCTGTTAACAGTTTTCTAAAGACTGGACCTTAACTTAAATTTTGAGTACAAAATTGGAATAATCCCAAACGGTTAAGATGTGCAAATTGAGCTGTGAACAAGGGGGGGGGGGGTTAAAACGCTCATAATCAATGAGCAAAGTAATCGATTTTGTTGCGGTTTGAGTGCAGGTCATTCCCTTAGTAATTGATTTATTCAAAATGACGTACAGTTTTGGTGCCCTCATTTTTAGATACAGGGCGCCGTCGATACTTTTCCGACATTTCATCGACATTATCCCTGGGTGTTTTACTAACAGACCAGCATACTTGCAGGAAGTGTTAGGGATGTAAAAACTACTTGTAATCGCATGGGAATGTAATGTTGGAAATGCTTTGTTTGCGAGTTATGGTTAAAAGAAACGGAAAAAATAGCAACAGAAAGAAGCAGAAAATCAGCAAAAGGTGAATGTGATACAAAACATTTTATTGTAAGGTTTTACTGCAAAAGGCGATTGCAAAACGTTCTTCAAACTTTGGAGTAATGAACAACCAGTATTTTTTGACGGGATATTTGTAGTTACGTTGAATGTTTAGCAAAGTTTGAACATTCACTTAAATGTTTATCTCAAAATCGGAATCGTCCAGAATGAATAAGTAGCGAAATTTCACGTATGTATTGAATTGCGTTTTTTTTACACTTAGGTGGTACGGGCAGCACAAAACCCAAAGAAATGACACGAACAGGATTAGAATACATTTATTATTCTAAGTACAGCCAAAAAAAGGCATAAACAACTTAAAGAGACGTTATCGTCAAAGTAAGTGCTCAAAATTCCGACCCCCAGCCGTGATGGAAGCCTCATATCTCCGGCGCATTGAATTTCTCATCTTTTTGAAAATATCGGGCTTCTCCCTCACTTCTTCAGCAGCTACCACTATGCGCGCAACAAGTTCCTCTTCACTCTCAACGGGAGTTTCGTAGATCAGAGACTTCATGTACCCCCATACGCAGAAATCGAGGCAAGTGAGGTCAGGCGATCGAGCGGGCCAATTCACTGGACCACACCGCCCGATCCACCTTTGCCCATACGTTGCATTCAAGTGCAGACGTACGTCATTGCTGTAATGGGCGGGGGCACCATCGTGTTGAAACCACATGGTCGAACGCCTGGCAGCGGGAACGTGGGCATCGACCAACAACTGCGGCAATACTCGCTGCAAGATCAGATATTCAGGACCACGCAGACGATTCGGCAACAGGTATGGTCCCACCAGATGGTCTCCTACGACGCCAGCCCACACATTTACTGCAAACCGTACCTGGGCTGCACGGGTTCTGGTTGAATGTGGATTCTCCCTCGACCACGTATGGCTGTTGTGCAAATTGCACACTCCCTCCCGCGTGAAGCTCGCCTCATCAGTGAACAGAATGCTGCGTGGAAAACGATTTACAGTGCTCATCTGTACGTACCACCGTGCAAAAGCCAATCTTGTATCAAAATCTTCTCTTTGCAGTAACTGCACTTGCTGGATATGATAAGGGTGCATGTCATTGCTATTCAGAGTCCGCCAGACGCTCGTATGTGAAATACCGACATGAGTAGCAATTCCGCGCGTACTCATACTGGGATTGTTCTCTACCACCTCCAGCACAGCCTCCTCGTTGTTTGTTGTTCTGACTGTTCGCGAGGGTTCCTGTGTATCCCCGATGAAAGATCCCTTGTCGGACAATCGCAGGTGCAAGCGCGCAAAGTAGGCGTGACCGGGAGTTTGCCTCCTAGGATAACGATGGGCGTACAAGCGCTGTGCGGCTCTCCCATTAAAATAAGCAGCCTCGTATGCCAAATGCATATCAGCTAACTCGGCTTTCGTGAACCGTTCCATTCTACTACCTCTCGGTCGGAAGGCGAAATGAAGCTTCCCATCAAGCGAGGCAGCAACAACTGAGTGTGCGCAGGCAACGTCGTTTGATGTCTCCGTTTACGTAGACTTCTGTTATCGCGTACACTAACTAAATACTTCCGAGCATGTTTTGCTGTAGTTAGAATAATACGACATGTATTTTTATCCTGTTCGTGTCATTTCTTTGGGTTTTGTGCTGCCCGTACCACCTAAGTGTAAAAAAAAACGCAATTCAATACATACGTGAAATTTCGCTACTTATTCATTCTGGACGATTCCGATTTTGAGATAAACATTTAAGTGAATGTTCAAACTTTACTAAACATTCAACATAACTACAAATATCCCGTCAAAAAATACTGGTTGTTCATTACTCCAAAGTTTGAAGAACGTTTTGCAATCGCCTTTTGCAGTAAAACCTTACAATAAAATGTTTTGTATCACATTCACCTTTTGCTGATTTTCTTTCTGTTGCTATTTTTCCCGTTTCTTTTAACCATAACTCGCAAACAAAGCATTTCCAACATTACATTCCCATGCGATTACAAGTAGTTTTTACATCCCTAACACTTCCTGCAAGTATGCTGGTTCTGTTAGTAAAACACCCAGGGATAATGTCGAGGAAATGTCGGAAAAGTATCGGCGGCGCCCTGTATCTAAAAATGAGGGCACCAAAACTGTACGTCATTTTGAATAAATCAATTACTAAGGGAATGACCTGCACTCAAACCGCAACAAAATCGATTACTTTGCTCATTGATTATGAGCGTTTTAACCTCCCCCCCCTCCCCTTGTTCACAGCTCAATTTGCACATCTTAACCGTTTGGGATGATTACAATTTTGTATTCAAAATTTAAGTTAAGGTCCAATCTTTAGAAAACTGTTAACAGAATAAAAAAGAAATCAGTAAAACGTAGTTGTTCGTACCCCAAAGTCTACAGCGCCCTCTACCGTCATTTTTTGACAGTTCCCTTTAAAAATTTTTTTGGACAAACTTTCGATATAAACAAAGTTTACAGCGAAAACTGGAAATGAATCGACCTTTTTTCCGTGTTTTATCATCGCTTGATCTTTTGGACGCTAAACTTTGATGCCCCCCTGGCTCCTACAGAAGACGTTTGCGCCCCATGGTTTCCTATGTCCTAATGTTTGTCATCATGCCTTCTTATCACCCCTTATAATTTGTCCGCACTTCGCTGAAACACCCTGTATTAATATTTATGAGGTAAGGTAATTATTTTCAAACAATTAAAACTTTCTGATTATTTCTAAAAATTTGATTTTGTTATTCCAAAACATGGACAGAGTTTGAAAATGACCCACCTATTGCATTAATACCTGGAGAAAATATGTATGCATTATAAAAATTATAAAATTTATTAAAATTAAGCAAGAAATCTTTTTTAATTGAAACTTTCGTGCCAATAAGTTACTATAGATTGAAAGATTCTTTTAACCCGGGAGAACTCGCTGGTGAGAATGCCCAATTGCTTTTCTTTTACTTTACATTCATATATCAACTTTGTTTGGTTGGCTTAGTACTTTTATTCACAAAATAGGTAAAATAATTGAAAAACATTTTGAAATTTTAATTAAAATGAAAAATGATTTAAATAAGAGTCTTAAAGTAAGACTGTGAGAGAAAATCTCATGCAGAGAGTTCTCCCGGGTTATAAACGATGCTTTGAAGTTAACATTATATACACTTGAAGTTACTGTCTAAATATGAAAATTGTCTCCTTCATCTACTCTGCCCTACTTTTAAAATTATATAAATTTATTGCATATAAAATGTCTGTTGAGATGAAAATAAAGACTTGAGTGTGCAAATAATAGATAATTTACTGCTACCAATTTTTAGAAGTCGACATACACAATTAAATCTGCGGGGAACATTTGAATAATCGCGGCAAAACTACGTTTTTCGCGGTTTTTGAGAAAATTGAAAAAATTGTCCCATTTTTGAAATAGCGTACTGTGCTTGCTAGTGAGTGTATAAAAAAGTTGTAAATATGAAAGCTGTAGAGAATTTTATCCTCTTTAATATTGTAGTTGACAAATAATATGCTACGACAACGAGTCTCGAGATATTTCCAAAAAATCAAAAAATGTCCCAAAATTTTGTTTTTTTCGGCCACAGAAAATTTAGTTTTAAGAAATTTTGTTAGAAAACTTGGTTATTCTATGTCGGCATCATTATGAACAATTTAAAAAAATAAAATCTTTTAACCGACCTTTTGCAAGGTAAAATGTACATTTCCCCAAGACTATTAAGGGTGCAAAAAGTTCTGTACGAACATCCGACATGGGTTCCCACTGCCTGCGGCACTGTAGAGCAGGCGGACGATAAATTCGGAACATTTTTCTGTATTAAAAACATAAAAAAGAGCAATTAAAAAACGCGTTTAAAAATGTCTTTAAAAAACACTTCTGAAAAAAAAAATCATTATCAATATAAAAAATGAGAATTTAAGTTCTATTACAACTGTTGCTAATCGCTACAGCAGCAGAAAGCATTAGAATGCAAGGACTTATTGTTGACAAATTCTAATTTCTAGTGGTAAAAGAGCCAGTAAGGAGTATTCTAATCTTTTATTTAACGTTTAAAAAAACACATATCTTGCTATCTAAATAGATCAACATCAAACAGGCACCTCCAATTTTCCGTAAACCAACCAAAATCGCCGACTTTTTAGCAGATATTATCGCTCAACCAATAAAAGTAGAGAAAAAACAGAAAACAGTGTGGCAAACAAAAAGCCTGCCAGGTTGTCAAGTTAGTTGCTAGGTTGTGACGTCATTTGAAACTAATCCATTCTCTTAAAATTATTATTAAATGTTTTCAAAGCACGTGTTTTTACCTTCATGCTAAAATTTAATGTTTAGTTGAAAAAACAGTCACTCTTGAAACATTAAGCACTCAAATTGGTTTATTTAATTGTATCCTGGTTTACTTCTGCGAAAGCTTTATATAACCAACCGACCGAAAGCAAGCGGAAAGAAAGAAACGTATTTTTGATGAGCGATGCTTTATGAACCAACCAAGCGAAAGTAATCCGAGGGGAAAAAAGGCGTACTTTTGATGAGAGTGATGTCCTAATATTAAATACTCAGCTAATAATTAGAATATTAAAATTCTGCGATCCAGGTATATCAGGAGAGACTTCGGTCTATTCTCACAAATTTTGAACCTCGTACGTGCCGTAGATTTTGCTAGCCATCGCACACACACACACACACACACACACACAGTGATTTGTTCTTTTATTAGTATAGTTAACTGAATTACTTAATTACATTGATATAATATACTAACGATCCTCACTGCTTAAATGTTATTTAAATCCAATACAGTTTCTTTATTTTTGATTTAGCGTTTTCCCCCACAAACATGCACATTAGGGACACTTGATCCCTGTTGTATGGGGAGACTTGATACTGGGGATCAAGTGTCCCCAAACCAAAGTTAAGCTAAATTATTGTTAAATTTTATTAATCCCCTACTTCTCATTGTGACATTTAGATATTATCTGTATTAGTTAGAATATGGTTGCCTTGAATTTAGATGGTTGACAAAGATAAAGTTAATATGTGGCTCCATGTGATGGTTAGCAAGCACATGGTGGATGAATGCACATGTGAAATATACGTTTAACTTTGCAAAATTTTTACAGCACTTCGTAAAGAATGTAAGATATTATAATCAAAACAGTAAAGTGTTAATCATAAAAAATAATCTTGATAACTATATAAGCATTGAGAGTTTGAATTATGCCAAAGAAAATGTAATAATTTTGTTAAAAATATCACCGCACACTTCTCACAAATTGCAGCCTCTGAATCGTACTGTATATGGATCACTTAAAAGATATTTTAATGTGGCTGCTCAAGACTGGTTGACTAATCATCCTGCTCAAAGGACAACAATTTATCAAATTGCTGAACTGATCGGAATTGCCTATCCTAAAGCCATGGTGACAACTAGCATAATAAATGGGTTTAAAATCACTGGAATATATCTCTTAAATAGGAATTTCTGAAGATGATATTTTTTATCTTTCGTCTCAAATCAACCCTTAACTCCAACAAGCAATAAAAAAAATTACTGTTAAACCAAACATAGTGACACCAGAAGACATACAAGCCTTCCCTAAAGTTTCATTACCAAAAATGGGAAAATCTAAAGAAATGAAAAAGGTTTTTCAAAAATTTTGACATGCACACCAAATAAAAGACAGAATGAAGAAGAAATAAAAGATCACCAGAATAAAAAACAAATCGGGAAAAACTCCATTTCATCTCAAGAAAAAAAAAGTAAAAACGTTAAAAATGAAAGACCCGAATCTTCAGAAAGTTATAAAAGCAGTTATAGTGTTTATGATTCAACCGACCCAGATCCACTTGATGAACATTCTGATGAAATCATTGAAGATTCAAAAAATTTGTTGATTGATGAAAATGACTTTGTACGATTTCTGGGAAAGAAGAAAATTAGTCATTTCGTAGGAAAATTTAAGATTTTATCATCTGAATGTGAAATCAATTTTCTAAGAAAACGAGGACTTTCGACCAATTTATTTATCCAGAAAATGTTGATAATAGTGTTGTGGACAATGACATTGTCAAAAAAGTACCAAAATCAACCATGCTTGGTGCAATTCTTCGAACTGCAATAACTTTAATATTTACATTTGATTTTTCAAACTTTGAAAATGTTTTTGGATCATTAATTGTGTTTTTCGCACTTTTTACATGTTAGTCAACAATAAATTTGATTTCTACTACTTAATTTGAATCATTTAAATGCATCTGTTTAAAGGATCAAGTCTCCCTTGGCAAGGGATCAAGTCTCCCTGCAACTGGGGAGACTTTATCCTTTTTTTATTTTTTGGAAAACAATTTATTTTTATTTTAAAAATCGTTTTTCAAATATAAAAAAAATACTACAACAAGAGACACATGAGCCTTTAATAACTGGAAATATTTTTTTTAATTTTGTTTTTTCCAAAATAAAATTAAAAACTGAAAAAGGGATAAAGTCTCCCAAGTCTCCCCTAGTAAGTTTAAGTGAATTTGCTACCTTTATGAACTGACGAAGTTGATTTTTTTTTCTCCCTAAACGTTATTTTTTTTCGCTAATTGAGCCCGTTTTTAGGTGCGTTCGTAATTATATAAATACGTAGCACCTATAGTCGTCGTTCAGTCTGTCCGTCCGTCTGTCCGTCTGTCCGTCCGTCTGTCCGTCCGTCCGTCCGTCTGTCCGCATGTAACAGAGCAAAAACTACCCAACCGAATGGTCTGAAATTTCAAATATATGATTGTTGCAAAATTTTGTCGAGCCATTTCAAATTTTATGAAAATCGGATGTATAGTTTAATTACAGGGACAGTCAAAAGTTTTTCCTTACATTACGGCCAATGGGAAAAATTATTGCAAGTGCATTTTAATGATATTAGAGCCTTCCGAATGATCTGAAATTTTAAAGATATAACTGTTGCAAAATTTTGTCGAGCCCTTTCAAATTTTAGAAAAATCGGATGTATTGTTTAATTACAGGGACAGTCAAAAGTTTTTCTTTACATTACGGCCAATGGGAAAAATTATTGCAAGTGGATTTTAATGATATTAGAGCCTTCCGAATGATCTGAAATTTTAAAGATATAACTGTTGCAAAATTTTGTCGAGCCCTTTCTAACTTTAGGAAAATCGGATGCATAGTTTAATTACAGGGACAGTCAAAAGTTTTTCTTTACATTACGGCCAATGGGAAAAATTATTGCAAGTGCATTTTAATGATATTACAGCCTTCCGAATGGTCTGAAATTTTAAAGATATAATTGTTGCAAAATTTTGTTGAGCTATTTCCAATTTTAGGAAAATCGGATGTATAGTTTAATTACAGGGACAGTCAAAAGTGTTCCGTTACATTACGGGGAATGGGAAAAAAATATTGGAAGTGCATTTTAATGATGTATCAGACTATGCGCTTTATGAAGTGCAAAAAATTATACATTCAGTACAATATGGGGTGCAAAAAATAATTATAAAACTAGTTATAGTACGAACGCACCTCATTTGCCACGTTTGACGAGCAATTTCCAACTTGTTAATTTTATCAGAAATCTGTGATACATAAATTTTTGGCCATTTTCCTAGAAGCAATAATAACTTTAAACTGATTTGATATGTATTATAATTAAGAAGTTATGGGGTTTTTTCTATTTTTACAAAACCCCTCTATTTCCAACCCCTTGGTCCGCTTTTGGCCATTAACGAACTTTACCGAGATTTTCTTCGTCTTGATTTTATGTATAAGTTTGGAAGAGATTTGTATAGAATTATGGAAGTTATCGTGTCCATAAAAAAGTGAGATATAGATATATAAAGTTTTCAACTGGGGGTGGTTTTAGGTTCCAGGGGTCATGATAGGCGTGGATCTGCAAAAATATTTCAGGAATTCCAGCATAAGGGAGATTGCAATAGGTAGTATTTCATACGAATGCTGCCTAACTGCAACCAAAATCATAAAAGTACTGCGTACTCAGTTAAATATAACCTTGTATCCTATGAGAAAGAAAATGCAAACGAGAAATTTGAAATGTTGACATTGATTTAGCATGAGTGCGAGCCTCTTCGCCGTACTAGAGTAGGCTCTTAAGCGTGTTTGCTAATTTTCCATATTTTTTAAAAAGACTTCTATGTAAACATTCTGGTCTCTTCAGAAAAATTTTGTTTTGTTACTAAACCTCAAATATCATGCACACAAATCACTAATTGACACATTTTTTTTCATTCAGATTTGTTGCTTTCAACGTTTCGATCCAGACGGTATGAGAATACAGAAAGTTTCTTGCAATCATACTGGTATGGAAGTCCGTATTACATCCCGTAGCATCTTCAAGGGAATAATTTATACCCAGGGAAATGCTTTTAATCCCAGTTGCAGGTAGAGTAAGAAAATAATTATATTTCCTTTTTGTTTTACTAATGTTTAATATTTCAAAATGAAATGTAGGCATATGCGCGTTTATATATATATACTGGTGAAAACAATTAAAGGGACAAATGGTTTTTTTGCAATAAAAAAAAGCTAACAAAGCAAATAAAACCAAACTTGGCCAAAATATCATTCGATATAAGACTAATGTATGGGAAAACAAAAATTGGCACAACCTGCACCCTAAATAAGGTAACTGGTCACATGTCCAGCACAGCAGCTGACCGACACCCTGTCAGTCAGAGAAAAACATGTCTAATAGAGTGTATAATTGTCTGTAACTACACAACTCTCGCATCGGAGTTTCATACTGCTTACCAGAGTCCTTATCAATCTCTATGGCAACTGCACCCACTCTTGCACCAGGGCACCCTTGAGCTCATCGATGGTCCTTGGAGCTGGTCTTCGAGCTGCAATTGATCGTCCAAGGGCGTCCCATATGTGTTCGATGAGATTAAGGTCAGGGACATCGCAGGTCACTCCATTCGTTGAACATCCTACGTTTCGAGGTATTTGTCCATCAACTGATCCCTATGTGGACGGGCGTTATCGTCCATAAAAACGAAATTTGGTCGATATGCTCCGCGGAAAAGTCTCAAAGAGGGTGCAAGAATCTCGTCCCTGTACCGCTGACCTGTCAGAGTACCTCTATCAAACACATTATGGTCGGTACGCCCGTCTGCCTTGATGCCTGACAGACCATTAGACCACCTCCAGCATAGGGATCATTTTCGACAATGTTAGAGGGCCGATATCGACTCTCGGGCTCTCGCCAGATAAGAACACGTCTCGAGTCGCTGTCCAGACTGAATCGCGACTCATCACTGTACAGAGCCGCCCCAAACTATCCTCTTTCCAAGACAGGTGTTCTCGGTACCATGCTAGACGAGACTTTTTGTGGTTCACAGCCAAAGGGATGCAGACTATAGGGCACCTGGCATACAGGCTACCTGCATTAAGTCTCCGGGTGACTGTTTTTCGTAAAATGCATGTTCCTGTAGCATTATACAGGTGACGAGACAGTTGTTTCGCTGTAGCGGACCTATCCTTTTTGTTTAAAAGTCTCATATAATGGTCTTCAGCCGGCGTTGTTGCCCATTGTAGGCCTTGACCAGGTCCGGGGATCACTGTTCCGGTCTCTGTGAACTGTTTCCACAGAGTAGACACCACATTTCACGGAACACCGAGGTCCTTAGAACAGGTAGCCTGTGATTGGCCGGCCTCGAGTTTCCAACAATCTGCCATCGTGTAGCATCATCTAGACGATGTTGACTAGCCATACTCAATATGGGTAAACAAAGAAATTAAAAAAACAAGGATTGGGTTATGCTACGATGCTTCAAAACGCCCTTCCGCTACAAGCTTCGGCAGTCAAATGAGGCACCTCTGCACAAACGCGATCACAGCGCCACTTTCTTATGACCACATGTACCATTGCGTGACAGGTGTGTCCGAGACGAGCTTAACTATCATCTGATAACTTATTTGCGTATAGGGATAACTTGTTTTGTTTTTTTTAAAAACCGTTTGTCCCTTTAATTGTTTTCACCAGTGTATAAAGAAATACATGCGCAACTCTTAGGAGTAATGCAAAAGACTCTCGTGCAGATTTTTTTGGCGCAAGCAAATCAAAAATGAACCTTCGTGCTACTTGTTTTATGATGCTGAATTTATAATATATAGTACTGGCCTTAAAAATAGGAATTTTTGAAATTTCAGAATTTGTTTTAAGAAAGATACACAAAAATCGGCGAAAATACTAAGTAGGTTCTATTAATAGTGCACAGAAGTCTTTCTGAACATTCTAAGCACACAAATGCACATTAAATACACTGCTCAAAACAATTAAAGGATATTGCAGTTTTAGGTGGATTTTGTATCTGGTAAACTGTTTAGCTGATTGATACATGGTCGACAGACTTAGTAGGTTATATGAGAATAAATTACACATGTTTGGCAGAAAAAAAATGCATTTTATTGCGCATTTGTATACTAAAGGAAAAAAACACAATTTGTGCATATGAGAAAAAAAGAGTAAGAAAAGGTGTTTTCTTCAAAGAAAATCATTAGGGGGTATGGTTTCCACGGGCGGCCAGCAACGTTGAACACCTTTGAGGCATGGACTCAATGAGGCTATTAATGATGAGTTGGGGTATTCTGCCCCACTCTTCCAGAAGAGCTCTTTCCAGTTCTTGGAGAGTTTGTGGGGGTTGTTGGTGGCCTGAAACTCGTCTTCCTAGAGCGTCCCAAACGTGCTCGATTGGATTCATGTCAGGAGAACACGCTGGCCATTCCATTCGAACGATTCCTTCCTCGAAAAGGAAATCCTCCACCAGGTTTGCACGATGTGGCCTGCAGTTATCGTCCATTAAAATGAAGTTATCTCCGATTGCTGCAGCGTAAGGGTCTGAGCAATAGGTCTGAGGATCTCATCCCTATATCGGTGACCAGTCAGAGCTCCATCTCGAATGATGTAGAGGGCAGTGCGCCCGTCAATGGAGATGCCACCATACACCAACACTCCTCCACCGCCAAATCTGACACTTTCGTGCACGAACGCAGGATTATTCCTACTGCCACGGTCCCTCCAGATGAAAATACGCCTATTATCCGGATGCACAGAAAAACGGGACTCGTCAGAAAACAGAATATTGCTCCATTCATTTCTCCTCCAGTTGACATGCTCGGTTGCCCACTCCCTGCGGTCGCGACGATGCCTTGATGTTAATCTAACACATACCATCGGTCGGCGAGCATACAGACCTACAGCATGGAGCCGGTTTCGGACAGTCTGAGTTGAAATCGTGGTTCCTGTAGCCGAGCGAAGGTGTTGTTGGAGAAGAGTAGAGTTCATGGTTCGGTGTCTCGGAGCTGTTAACGCTAAATACCGATCTTCATTGGGCGTTGTTGCCCGTCTCCGACCTTGCCCTGGTCTTCGGCCTGCACATCCACTCTCCAAAAAACGGTTCCAGATCCTGGAAATGACACTTTGTGGCACTCCAATGGCTTGCGCTACTTCGGCTTGAGTTTGGCCCCCTTCTAACCTATCAAAAATTCTCAAAGCTTCTGAATCTGTCAAATGACTTCGTTCAGACATCGTACTCATCGAAACAAAGCAATCACTGAATTCCGATCATCCTTGTCTGCATTCTCTTTTATCCAGTTGAAAGTCAAATTTCATTCGCTGCCGCTGAAGCGACGTTTTTGACGTCGAACTCAAAATTTGCATACTCCACAGTTTGAAAACCATAAAAATTTGCATTTGTGATTCTCTTCTTCTATTTTCGGCAAAAAAAATTCGTTTATATCTTTATTTTATATAAAACTTCAAATATCCTTTGTTTTGAGCAGTGTATTTAGTTGGACCATCTTTGGCTGTAATATGTAACTTCAGGCTCTAATATGGGCGAGTTGGCATTCCGGTAATGTACAGTCGTGGGAAAAAAAAGTAAACACCCCTACTAACTCCTCAAAAAATTATCGTAGAAGAAAGTTACTGGTACCAAACGATTGGAAATAAAGTCTACTTTTAAATGATGTATATAAAATTTGTTTAGAGGGCCATCTATATATTAAAACGAACCATAACTTTGTTTTTTCAATAGCAGTACACAATTCTGACTATATAAATGAACTATACACCCTTCAACTAGTGTAAAAACAAATTTTTAAGCAGTTCGTACCATATGTTTCCGAGAAATTATTTTAAAACGAGCGTATTTTATGGGCTGTATCCAAATTGAAGTTCAGTACTCGATTGTTAATCGAGAGAGCTCCCTTCTTGATCAAGGCACCTTAAGCAGTCAATTAAGCATGTTAGATTACAGGATAGCATAAGAAATTTCAAAATATTTAGTCACCTCTATCATAGACGGCCCCTTAAACCATCATTTTGTCGTTTTTTAAGCATAATTTAAAAACTACTTGGAAGAATAATGTGAAATTTTGGATTTCCATAAAGCAGGACTTAATAAATCTGAATCCATAAAAAAAAATTGTTGGTTGCAATTCATAATTTTTTCAAATATTAATTTTATAATTCATAATTCATATCAGAAAATTAAAAAAATTTCAAATTCAACGTATTTATGTTTGGGTATATTAGTATTATTTCTACGCAAAAAATTAGAACATTAGGATCATAATTTCAGAAGTTATAAATAAAAATATGAAAATGTGATTTAACATTAGAAGAATTAAATTTTGAAAGTTTATAACTCAAAAACTGATCATTCAAATGACTTGAAATTTGGGGTCTAGGCATAGTTTGAATCAGATTTGAAATGCCTCGTTAAAATTTCGTATTGCCATTGAAATAAATGAAGTTTGGATTCGTTTTAATATGTAGATGGCCCCCTAAGCAATTTTTATATACGTCATTTGAAAGTAGACTTTATTTCCAATCGTTCGGTACCAGTAACTTTCGCCTACAATAATTTGTTGAGTTAGTAGGGGGTGTTTACTTTTTTTTTCCACGACTGTACATTTTCGAAAGTTCTTCAATGCGATAATTGTGCTGCCAGACTTAATTCGTTCAATTTTTCTTGTACAGTCTCCGATATGCTGTTCTTTATATCATTCCAAAGAGATTCAATAGGGTTCATGTCTGGACTGTTGCCCGGCCAGTCAAGAACCTCCAAATCCCGAGAAGCCCAAAAGGTCCTTAATTGTCTTTGCTCGGTGACAAAATGCACCGTCGTTGTAATACACCATCATCGTTGTATCATGGTACCATTCATGTAGCGCATTCTTATATTGATGTTGGTTCATATTTCCTAGAAAAACATGTAGTCTGTCGTTTCCACATGTCGAGATGACGCTCCAAATCATAATCTTTGTTGGATGCTTGACATGTTGCTTTAGGGTATTCTGGCAGGAACTTAATTTCTTATCACCGGGTTTTCTCCTGACGAAGGGGGGCCTGTTGCACATTATCTCCACTGTCGGCTCGTCATAAGAAATTAATTTCTTATGTCACAAATTAAGTTATACACTTTTTGCACAATAATAAAATTAAATCATCTTTACCCAATCTTCTGCTACCCAGTCCTTATGCGCGTCTGCCCAAGCGAGTCTCTTTTTGTGCATGCCTACAGTTAGCTTAGGTTTTTTGACAGGCCGACAAGCCCTGTAGCTGTACTCAAGGAGACTTCTTTGTACTGTTCTTGAGTTAATGGAAAGATGCTGGCGTCAACGTTTTAATAACAGTTGCGTTGAAGTCGGTTTCTGGATGCTTCGACTCATTCAGATCAAATTTCTGGCAGCACGGGGTGTGGTTAGTCGTTTATTCCCGCACTTTGACCAGTCTCTGGTGTTCAGAGAAAAGCCCATGGCAAGCTTCCTTCGTATTCTACCTACACTTTCCGGCTAAACATGCACCTTAGAAACTATTTCACATGCTTTCAGATTAGTATGCTGAAGCAGAGCTTGAATTTCACCTCTTTCATGGACTGAGGTCCTGTTTTTTTCCCATTCTTATTCCAACAGCATATTTCCTTGAAAAAATCTAATAAGAAGCTTAAACTATACCAAAATTGTCAGTAAAATACTTATGAAATCACTAAATAACCATTATACTTAACCGTCATAGACTAAACACAGTGCACGCAGCTTCAAAACACCATGAACACGCAAATAACAAATTTGCGCTACTTTACACGGTTAACGACTTGCAGTTGCTTAGCAACGATGACGTGATTCAAATATTTCGGAAGCTTAATGCCAGTGCATTGGAAAATCATCAACGTTCAATATATAAACGCAAAAGTGCCATACAATTACTAAAACTATCTTAAAATGAACAAAAGTAAGCGAATGTACATGTTTATAAAAAAATTCCTATTTTTTGGCCAGGACTGTACAATGAAAGAATAGAGGAGGGGGTGTGGGGGGGGGGGGTTAAAACTTTTAAAAGTTCGTTCTAAATTTAGTATGCAACAATAAATAAGTCACGGAAACCTTCCGAGATTTAAGTGGCTTTTTCTCTTTTGCATCCAATTTGAAGTGAAGACTGATAGCGTTCATGTCCCTCCCCCCAAGAAAATTGATCAAATTTAGAGGTGCGCGTTATACGCCGGGTATAAAATTGAAAGCTTAAAAATTTAGCATAAAGATTTATTTCTGTATTAATGAACAAGAGAAGACGTGGTTATGTGAAATAAAAACAAGAGTACCACCTCAAGTGTTTAGTGGGAATTAAAGCGGATAGAACTGGCAGTTGCGTGTGTCCTCACTTCGTATTTGATTTATTTTGCACTAGTTATTATGAAGCCTGGTAACTAAGTGGTCACAGGTTAAGAGTTGGACTCCGGACTAGTACACTTAGGCAGGTTGCACATTGAGGCGTCTCATGCAACATGTTGCTAGACTTCGAGGAAAAAACAGGTTTGAAACAGCTTTCTTCTTTGTTTGGACCTGTTTTTCCTCCCTTTGTCGCCCTTCATTTTCCTCATGTCGTCTCAGTATTCGATCTGCCTTAGGCGCATCCCACACTGAAACAACAAGCGACATGTAGCCGCAACATGTAGCGCAAAAACCGGTCGAAACAAAGGACGAAGTTGTTTTAAACCAGTTTTTCCAGCGAATTCAAGCGACATGTCTTATGTGTCGCCGTAGTGTGGGATGCGCCTAAGCCTGTCATGTCTTCTGGGTCGATAAAATGTATACAAAGTTTGATTGGTAACTACTGATTCCGCATTGGGTTGATCAAATGACCGGAACATATGCTATATAGCACCTCCGGACCCATGGTCTAGTAAACAGGGTTGGACACTGTAGTCCATGACTCTTAATGGATTGTAACGACTCAGAATTTAGTTTATACTAGTTATTATATATTTATTGCTCTGTGTTGTATTTTCATGTTATATGTCTCATAAGTTTCTTTTCAAAAAAGGCGTGCGCTTAATAAGGTGAATATACCTAAGAATAGTCTCAAAGGTGTATCTTATACGAATGAATGATTAAAGTTTTACATTGGAGTCTAAAAGTTTAGTCATTAATCTTTCTTTTTAGTTTTAATAACTCATTTTCTTAATTTATTAACTACGCATTAGAATAAATTAGAGGTTGATCAAATCGAAGTATTTAAATGGGTATTACGCTTATTTTCCACGTATCAATGCATGCAAACTGACCGCTTGATGCTTGTGTGGATCAAGGGAAATGCAGCCCTATTGTGTATAATATCTGATACAAATGTGAAAAATCTGAGAAAAATAAAAATCGGATTTCTTATGCATGGACTATTTTTAATCCTAGATGACTCAGTATAGTGGAAAAGACTTAATATTTGTAAAAATTAGGAATGCAGTAAATTTTGAATTTTTATGTGGGAAAGTAGGTTTAAAAATAGTTATAATGTACTTCTCAACATTTTATTGTAAATTTACTTAGAAAACAAATATTCTTGTAACTGTCTTCCTACACGTCAAGCAGCTGTTGCCTGTCAAACGTAGTAATTATTACGACTGCCTAGTCTTCTAGTGTTTAAGAGTTTATCTTTTCACCATTTTTTTTTTTTAATATGGTTCAAATGGTGAAGCCACTGCATTTCAATATTCTACTAAAAGTACATTTTGAAAAGAATTTTTTTAACTGCATATTTAAATTTTTAAAGTTTTTAAAAAAATTTGATTTTATAAAAATTTTTACTACTTTTTTAAATATTGATATTTTTGTCCAATTTTTTTTAAGACTTTCAAATGTGTATTACACAAGACTGTGCATGGATTTTTAGATAAAGCTAAAATTACATTTAATATAATTTGTTTTACAGATATAGTGTAAAATTATGAAATCTAACACATCTTCGTATACTTCTAATTAAAAACCTGCAGACTAATTCCATGCGCAGATTTATCACATATATAATAAAGAACATATACAAAAAAGTTTAAATTTCTATCTCAAATACAAAAAGAGCATTAGCATTTTTAAAACATGAAAGTGAAGAAAATATGAGCATGACGAAAAAGCCATGTAAAGTTTTAAATTGTGTGGGTAATTGCGCTGGGTGTAGTAACAAAATTTACAATATCTCGCGATTTAATTACCGTATGGGTAAAAATGAGCTGTCAGAATATTCACAATTAAACGGGATTTCATTTAATATGTATATTTTTTAATCGGATTTTTTGATCAATTTTGAGGTAAACTGTCCCCTTAAATGAACGAAAAACCCTTTGCGCTTAAAAAATATGTGGAATAAATATAATACATTAAGAACAAAGGTTGAATTAAAAAAAAAAAAACTTTTAGTACAAAATTACAAACGAATGATATCTTTACCAGTACTAAAAAATCAGACTCATTGGTTTTTGTGACAACTGAAATTTCGGTCACCTTAGTACAAAATAAAAAGTTGTTTTCTGTCATGTTTTCGTTTAGATGAAACCAAATTCTTTGAGCTAGGGGCCATTCCATGATAAGTGGCGTAAATTTGAATACGGTTCCTGATCGATCCGATCAATTTTGATGCAATCGCAAAAAAAAAAAAAACATACATATAGGTTTTAGACGGACTTATGTAAACTGTCACCGCCAGAACTATTACAGTTGGGTCACCAGGGATCTTTCTGTAAAGATAACTATTTCACGGTCTCCGATAAAATGACCAAATCGGGGTTTGTGTCATATTATTGGCCATGACACAAGAAACCTTGCTTATTAACACTAGAACGACCAGAAATTTTATTCAAGTGTTACAAAAAAATATTTTGCACCCGAATTTTTTTTTTCAAAACTATTTAACTTGTTTAACTTATTTCTCTCTGGAACAAATTTAACTTATTTTATAAAGAAATTTCTGGTTTGAATCGAAATAGTTTTAAATGGTAGCGGTCAAAATGACCGCTGTGGTCGTTCTAGTGTTTAAAAGTAGGTGATCTTGTACATTTTTTTGTTTAAAAAAATGCAGTATTAAAGATCAGAAATCTCTATTTTCGTCATTATGAAGATATCATAGAGCTTCTAAAATTGTTTCTCACCTGTTTAACAATTCATTAATTTATTCATCTGTAAAAGCCTTTCAAGAAAAAATTTATAAATTATCCCTCTTTTCAGAAGCCCACATCTCAAAAGAGATACTTAGATGTGATTATCGTTTGTACCAATGAAAAAACACACTTCAATTGAGAAATCTTTTCATTTCTGGTATGTTCGGTTTAAGGTAAATAAAGGAACGTTCAAAACATCTATTTTGTGTGAGATTCGCATCTTCAGCCGTAGAAATTGACTCTGAAAACGTCTCTGGAATACTTCGAACAAAAACACTACAGTAGGGAAAGAAAAACAGAAAAAAATACAAAATAAGTGGATCATGTCAACTGGCAATAGGGGTCCTGACCAGGTACAAAGTAATGCCAATACACTCATATCTCTTGAACGGATACATCTGCAATAGTTGAACAAGTATCTACCTATAATAAAATGACTGCGCTAACGTATGAGAGTGGTTGCAGCGCTTCCTAGTGGCTAAATGTGCAAAATATCGACTCTATTTCAAAAACTGCGATACATAGCGAAAATATGCAAATTATAAAAGTTAGGAGCATCCTCGATTTAGTATAAAATGTCTTTGTAACAACTGTATTAGAAGCTCTGAAATGTTAGTTTCGATCACCGGATAAAATATGCCCCTAATCGCTTCGATATCTTCAGAGCTTCTAATAAAGATATTATTGCATGTAAAGACGTCATTTCACACTAAATCGAAGATGCTCTAAGCTTTTGAATTTGACTTATTCGCTCTCTTATATTTTCAAGATAGGGTCCACATTTTCCACATTTAGCTACTAGGGGGCGCTGCAACCCCTCATATGATAGCGCATAGTCATTTTACCATAGGTTGATCCCTTTTCTCTACTTTTCTAGTTATATCCGTTCAAGATTAGCAAGATATTTGAGTGTACTATGACATTGCTTAACACACGGCTAGGAATATCCGGCCAGGATCTCCCTATGCCAGTTTAGATGAAATGACTCGCTTAATACTTGTTTCACATACCTTTATTTTCCTACTGCAGTATTCTGTCTTTCAGAGACATTTTTAGTCAACTTTTACGGCTGATATAGTTTAGATACTAACGCAAAGTAGATGTTTTGAACCTTGCTTTATTTACCTTATGCTGTACAGACCCAAATGATGAAACAAGTTTTCTTGTGAAGGTTTTTTATATATTTCAGTCCTATAAACGGTTATCAAATCAGAAGTGTAACTACTGAAGTGTATCTAGTTTTGAGATATTGGCTTCTGAAAATGGTGTTGAATTTATTTTTTATTTTTTGAAGCCATTTCAAATATTAATAAATTGATGAATATTTAACCCTTTCCGGCACAGGCAATTTTTGTTGTAAAATGATGAAATGATTGACTGACACCGCAATTTAAAAACGACTTTTTTAGATATTAAAAATGTTACTTTACATGATGATTGTAAAAGCAAAATTTTTCTAAAATATTCTTGGTGCCGTTCGTAAGTTTGGAATTAAAATTATGTATCCCGACCCGGGCACACTGTGCCGGAAAGCGTTAAGCAGGTGAGAAACAACTTCTGAAGATCTATGACATCTTCACAGGTAATTAATTGGTAAAGTGACAAACTTTTAAAATTTTGTCAGTACTTACAGCTTGTTAAAGTAAGGGTCATTCATCGCGACAGGCCGTATGGCCTACTTTGAGATCAAATAATGACGAAGGTATTAATATGGGATTTTTAATACTGCAATTATGTTTTTTAGAAATAAAGTTGTAAAGGACTCCATATTTTCAATTAGTAAGGTTTCTTATATCATGAGCGATATGATAACAAACTCGGGGATTTGACGGTTTTTCTGTGACTGAAATAGTGAAATTTACAGGACTTCTGGTGACCCTGTAAAGTTCTGACTCTAAAGCATCGCGAATAGACTATTTTCTTTTCCTCGGAACCTTTTATGTGATAAGGGTCTCCCTTTCACCTTTTATGACTTCTACAGGATGTCTACAGGTCGGAGGTCAGCAGAGGACATCGCTGGCAAGTTTATCACCGCTTCTTTCTTTAGTAGAGACTCTTTTTTCATTTGTTGATGACCACAGAAAGTTTGGAAAAGAGACCAGGGGAAAGGTTTGCGACTTTTATCGGAGATTTTTGAAAACAAAAATTAACTTATAACGGACTTAACCGCTTGCAGATGTCAGTCTTCGACCTATATGTATGAGATGTAGCATTTACGTCAAAATTGAAAGGGGTCAAGCAGGAGTAACAGTTGACATGAACTGACTCGAGTCTTTCATGCAGATACCCCTCCCTCCCCCCCCCAAAAAAAGTAGTCTGACGTAGATATTTCAACTGAATATTCGAAAAGGAAATGGCTCTGCTATTTATTACTGTACTGCAGAAGCGCCATTGACCCTCCTACCAGATTTATGATACAGGATTAAAACTTAAATATGCATTGTTCACTGGGGCAGGAGCAAGCGAGTCGTGTCAGGGCTGGGCTCTGAAAAAGTTTGAGAGGGCTAAGATCTTTTCATCTATATCTCTTATTCAAATTAAATACAGTAAAACCTGTAAAAACGGACCTGTCTGTAAAGGAACCCACCTATAACGTAACTTGGCTGTAAAGAAACCCTTCTATAACGTAACCTGTATATAACTAAATTCTTAAACGGAAAATTTCTTGATACGGGGAAAAGAAAAAATTAAGGCGGTGTACCTGCTAGGACGACAGCCCTTCTAAAATAGAATTTCTTCCATCCCGTGGGATTTTGTCTTAGTAGTTCTTACTGTATTTAATGCAAAACATAGATTGCATCCGACATCTCATAAAAAAATAACTTCATTTAAAATTTAATAAAGAAAAATCATGCAGTGCACATTGGTTAGCCTGGTATTTTCCTTTTCTCATAGCCTGCAATTGTTTTCACTTTATTGAGCCTATTTTGGAAAATTTAGTAATTAAAAATATTTGCGATTGAAATCACAGTTGGTATAATAAATAAAAATTATCAATTGCTCTAATTAAAAAAACTGATTGCTTAACAAAAATAAAATGACGAAAAATCATGCGTTGAACATTGATTTAGGTTGTACTTTAAAATTTATTATATTAGATTGCGTGCTATTAATCTCACTTAATTCAGTACATTAAAAAAATATTATAAAAGTATGAAGCAAATGTAATTTCTATTACATATTTCGGTAAAGTATATGCAGTCGAACCTCGTTATGCCGACACTCTAAGGACCAGAACAAAGTGTCGTCATAAGCGGGGTGTCGCGGTAACCGGAGTTGGGGAAAATGTTTATAAAAAGCTGTATTTTTAAGTAATTTAGGACCATTTGAAATTCATAACTGGTCTTGCAGTTTTAAGCAATAAAACGTTATTATTAAACAAAATAAACAGAAAAACAAAATTGAAAAGAATAAAAATCATATTTATGGTGACTTGTTTTTTTATTGTTACATGAAATATTAATGAATTAAGGTTTGCTTATCCCTTGATGTACGTCCTACAATTCTTTTTTCAATATTATACAATGAATTGTAATCAATATTCGTTGTTTCAAAAATGGATGTTAGATAATTTCTGATCGTTTCAATGCAATGCAATAATTCGATTTTAGTCTGATTAAAAATGCCTTGTAACCAAAAGAAAGCGCCACCTGACCAGAACAAAAAGACCGCGAGTAGACTGATACGTCTATCTGGAGCTTAAGTGGGTCATTCATAGTGTGTGGGTTCATTTATTCAGATAAAGGATTGAAGTAAAATTTCTGATTTGTCTCAATTGGTATTTTAGACACTTTTGTGAAAAGTTTGGCTAAGATATTTCTTACTGCTTAATTTCCGTGCTTATAAGATGGATTATGAAAAATGGGCAATTTTCCTAAACCGTCGGGATATGCGGAGTTGAACATTATACAACGACGTAAAATCCGGAGTTTATTTACTTTAAAATCATATACGGAAAATCGGGACTTTGAAAAACTGACGTGATAAGCGTAGTGACGTGAAAACCGGGTGTCAGGATAACGAGGACCGACTGTATTAATAACTTTCTAAATCACGTTTAAATTGTCATTAAAATACCGGGAGTATTTACATTTTTATAACGATTTTATCCGATTTAAATTTAAATGAAATAAATAAAACCTATATGGCATCAATTCAGAAAAGGATTTAATTATAGCCTGCATCATTAAACATATTCTTTGCTTTAAATGTCTCTGGAAAATAAACAGTGGATCGCAGGCTATATATTTGCGCTTTTACCACAAATACGCGACTCTCTTAAATGGTGGGTTCTGCAAAAACTGTAAGTGAACATAAAAGCTATTTCTTACAAGGGAATTCAAAAAATGAAGTCCCTTTTCTGGGCTACACCACTCAAACCTTGCATTGCATGTGAATGATTGCAGATAATTTTGAAAGAAACCTAACGTTTCAAATACAACTAGAGCCCCCAAGTCTCGCCCTGTGAACAGCATTTTCATCTGTGAGCAAGATGGAAGCCGTTTTTCTTTATAGTAAAATATCTTTTCTTGTGCCGGTTCGTGAAATAAACTGTTTGTGCCACCTCTGGTAACAATTTTGGATAAAGACTGTCTAACTGGCCTAAACTGTTACAGCTGTTGTGAACTTGGTAAGCTATGTCAATCGGGTGTGGAAGGAATTCAGCTACCACCTCAGGTATGTTAAACTCGTTTACCGCCACGACCAAATAAAGCATTATACACAAAGCCGCGGCCCGCGGGCCACATAAAAAAGAAGATAGATAATATTATTACCATTGCACAGAATAAAATTTGTTCGTACAAAACACAGACATGTTAAAGATATATTCACGTAAAGCTCCAAACTTATTATTGATAGTTTAGTTTAAGATCTCCGTCGCTTTGCTGCGTTCCGATTGGTTATCTTTGTTTATCCAATTTCTTGTAGCTAAAATTAAAGTTAAGTCATACTGTCTGTATACATTCTTGTTGCCAGATAAGCAGGATTTGTTTTAATTCAGAATGCTACCACATTGTGAAGGGCGATTCCGTGCGGAGAGTCACACACGTAACAGAGGCTTTAATTTTCATTTATTCAATTATTTATTAAATTTTAATTTTAATTGTGATTTTAGGTGATATGGTAAATAGGTTATTACCATATTTTTTAGTTTAAATGTGTGGAAATAAAACTCGCAGAAAGATATCATTTAATTTCATACTCAAAAATGTGCTTTTTTTCTGAAGTAGAAGAAAAGCACATTTTGAGTAATAAAATTAAATGATATACTTCTGTGAGTTTTGTTGCCACACATTTAAATTTAAAAATATGGTAATGACTTATTTACCATACCACTTAAAATCAGAATTAACATTAAAATTTAATAAATAATTGAATAAATGAAAATTAAAGCCTGCGTTACGTGTGTGACACCATCCATGGAATCGCCCTGAAGAGAAATATTCCAATTATTTAAAGACTGAATAGATAAGACAAATTTTACTATTTAAAAACAGTGGTAGGATTCTGAATTTTAAAAAAAAGGCCTACTTAACTGGCAGCACTGATATACACATGTTTCCGAAGAGTGCAGTCCCTAAGAACGCGGTTGGTGTAAGTGTGTTCATGCAAAGTTTATTTTCAGCATGTATGTTCGAACAACTGAATTAAGAACAGGTAAAATGCCAAAGGCTTGGCGGGTCACAGAAACGTTGTCGGGGGCTAGTTGTAGCCCGCGGGCCCCGTGTTTGACATGCCTGGTCTAGATCTTATCCGTGCAGTTCGTAGAGACACATTGAACACCCATAACGCAAATATATGCTTAAATCACATAATTCACATACATTGTGTAATTGAGGAATAGAAAAGTTTGAAATAATATTAAATGTCTGTGCTTTAGAAGTTTCTTCATAAGATTTTAAACTTTCTCTTTTTTACAGGTATAACGCTCCTGAAATGGGAACGAAAGAGCTTGCCTATTTTATACCATTGACTGACTGCGGTAATCTACTCCGAGAAGTGGATGGCTATATTTACATATCGAATTCAATAATTGTGCAAAAGCATAGAGTTGTTGAAACGGACTCTGATATCGTGCAGAGCTTATCCTGTAAACTCCCTGTCAGCCAATCTAAGGACATGCAGTTATTCTCGCATATTAAACATCCAACTCGTTTACAGGATAAGGGACTAGAATCTTGGCTGGACTTTTATTCGGGTGCAGATATTCTTGGAGTTAACGTGCCTAACAAAGTGTCAGTCGGGGATGAATTTTCTATAGTCGTTCACTTAAAAGATGGAGGAGCTTACAAAGATTTGGAAGTTGAAAAGTGCTGGGCACATGACAACGAAAGTATAGCAACTAGTAGTAACGTTGTTCAAATATTTAATCTTTATGCTTGCCAGTATTCAGACTGGATACCAGGCTTTACCTTATCTAAGGGAATGGAAAATATATCAGACGTAATGGTTTTTGGTTTGTTGAAAGCTTTTAAGTTTCCTTCAACTAATAATCTCCATATTACTTGTTCTATACAGATATGTGATAACTTTTGTATGAAATACTGCGAAATTGACTCTAAAAAATCGGATAATTTTCTACTAAGAATTAAAAGGTCGGAACCAGAGGTGATTCCCGGTAGAGGCCTTAATAAACGCCACAGATTAATGAAAGCCACTATAAAAGCTTTAGGCGCTAAACTTATAGAAAGGAACAAGGGAGGCTTATCCAGAAATAACTCTAATTTCTATAGACGATCTGATGAAGTTCAAAATGGAAAAGTTCCTAATATAGTACTTGGAAGGTTTAAAAGTGAAACAGTTGGAAGTCCTCCACAGGAGGAGATTGTTAGTGAACCAGTCGGCAGACCTGATGAACATGAAATACTTCATGATGCAGATAAAGCCCTCGACATCACCGCTAATAATGTGTACACTTTCAACTTAACGAATAATCTTGTTGTATTTACAGATCATGAATTCAACTTCAGATATGAATACCGAAATGCTCCTAGAAACGCACTAGATTGTGTAGCAAAACCTAGATTTTTGATCGCCACCATATCATTAAGCTTTATTGTACTAAGTCTAATTGTTGCGTGCATCAGTTTAATGTGTCACATCCGTAAAGTAAAGCGAAAAATGAAAAAGATTGCTCCCAATAATTTCTTCCTTTATGACCTTTACTGAATAAATTGACGCCATGCTAATTTAAGTATTTTTAAAAAAGGAAATTGAGACTACAGATGAATTACGAAATACTATATTTATTACGAGGTTTTTGTATTGTAAAGGGGCAATGACCCTAATGATATAATCGTTAAGGAAGTATTATTAAGCCGATTATTTATGGTTAGGGTTCCTGGATATGAAGGACATTAAATGAACTAGGTTTTTTAACTGGTGTTTAAAATGTTTTAATTTAGTGGTGGACATTTTTAAAATGGGTCTGATTTTAATTTTGTCATATAATGTGAATATTAATAAAAATATTTAAATGATTATATTTTACATTTTAGTCAATCTCATTAGTTATCGATAACATTCAGAAAACACATCTAAATATAAACGTGTTTCAATACATCTTTTTTTTTTATTTAGAGTTGCTTTGTGTGAAGATAGTGTGCAAGTAATCACACATGGGATTACTTCATTCTTGTGGGAATTGGACATCCTTCCCATAGGATATCAACCAATCAGTTGACAACATTCTTCGAAAACTGCCTACCATGTTTTAAAATACACATTGTATATAGTATTAGGCGTTGGTATAACCCATGATAATAGTTTGAAATAAACACACAAATTACTAACATTGGATTCTATGTTCAGTTACTTTAAAATATATTTTTACTCGGTAAAAATCTACCAGCTGAAGAATATTTAAAAAGGGTATGACAGTTTATTAACCATATCATAATAATATAGTATATTCCAAACGAAAAGTCAAGAACATACACTAATAATATTTGCTTAAAAGACGTCACTTTACTAAAAAGACATTAAAAATATACTAAAAACCTATATTCACATGTTTCAACTCCTTCATTGGATCATCACTTTTTACTCTTATATTTACAGTTGTATCAATTATCTATGCTGGATAAAATGAAGTATTTTGGTAGTTTATATGAATTCAAGTGCAGTGACATGAAACTGGGGGATGTTGCTTTGGATACCTCCTTTACTCTGGACTTTTTACCGAATCTGGATGCGTTTCGGATTTTTTACTTTTTAGTCTGTTTATTAACTCTTTATATTCCCGCGTTGCATATCTGCAACATACCCAAAAGTCAATGTTACTTATTACAGTGGACTTTAAATGACTATTTTATTGCTGCTATCTCCCAACACAGCAGTTAATATAAATTGTTCATAGAGTTCTCAATAGACGACGATATCGAGTTAAATTTTTATGCCAAATTTTTATTTATAAAGTTTAGTTTTGCATCGTTATTGCTAAAATGAACTTGGTAAATTTTCTAAAATTAAAAACGCTTGAGACGTCCAAAAGTAGCCTTTTTTACAAAGTAAGTTCGTATACTTCACAATTTTCTATTAGAAAATTGATAATTGAAGGGTGTAGATGCAAAATTCACATTCTCCACTTAGCCTAGTTTTGAGAAAAATGGAAAAAAAAAACTATTATTAATAAACATGATATATTGGCATAATTTTTTGTAATATATTTGTTGCTATAACAATTGCTTGCGCATAGTTCTAAACCTGTAATAATTCTGATAAAGCTGCAAAATAAATTTAAATATGGATAATGTGAGCTTTCCACAAACTTTCATGAGTAATGTTAGTTCTAAACTAAAATAGTTATACATTTAAAACAAGAAGAAAAAAAAAAGAAATTCTGAACATTAGATTCCATTATGGTATTTTGGAAGGTAATAAATAACAAAAATCAAAACGCAAAGAACATTTATTAAATAATTTGTGCAAAAATTTTACTATTAGACATGGACAATTAGTGAAACAATTTTTTACACTTACTACTTTAACTTTTAACTGATGTTACCGGTCTCACAGACCGCTGTTTTTTTTCAATTTTTATAGTTTAACCTGTAACTTTCAGTTGAACTACAAACACTACTGAAATTTTGCTTTGTTTGGAACTTTAATACAATCACAAGAGACTTTTGAATAGGTGAACTTTAATTGTAACAGTGCTGTACAAAAAGTTTACTACAAAAATATCTTATGAGTTAATCACGCCTTTTATTCATCTTCCGATCTAGCGGTCTCACAGACCGCTTCACAGTAGTTAAATAACAATTTCTGTCACATCAGTTAAAGGTTAAACATTAACGCAATTTACTTCTGTTTTTGGCTCACAAGTTGGTTCATCCTAAATTTTCAGCATTTTATTTTCCAGCCAAAATATGTTCATTACGGTAAAATCACTATTACAGTTCGATTCGCCTTAAAAAGACGAACACGGTGATATGAATAACTCAATACCTTAAAGTGGATAATGTGACTTTTGCATCTGCGTCATTCATTTATCAGAAATATGCGATTTTCTGTTTATTGCAGATGTGAAAAGTACCTTTTCAGTCAATTTTTTACTTTTTACTATCTTCATTAGAAGAAAGTGTTGTAATAGAAATTTTTTGACTTCTGGTTTTTGACGGATTTACACATTAGAGGGTCAGAGATCCCCAAAAACATGTTTATAGTAAATGTCTGTCTGTTCGTGTGTCTGTCGCCAGTAGATAATATGGGGGAGTTCAACGACGACAGGCTAACCTCACATGGTGAAATGGTGAAGTTTCACAATCTTACATGAAAGAAAAAACAATTCAGTATAAAGGTTCAAACTTAAACATCTTTAAATCGCACGAGTTTTATATTTCCTTTTGTTGTTGTGTCTGATATTACATTATGTAAACGGTTTAGTTTATATGTATTTGTATAGATGCGTAGAAATATATACGTGTGTATCAGTTTATACTTATGTATGTGTGGATCAATATAAATGTCTCTATATGTGTTAATGAGTGTGATTAGATAGAATATTTATCAGCTTGAATGCTGTGATAGTTATACACAAATATTAGAGATGAAACCTCTTTCCATTAGAATAAGATTTATAGTTCGTTGTTATGTCTAGAATAACGTTATCAAAACGGTTTCGTGTATATGTATTTGAATAAATGTGTAAAAATATATACATATGTATCAGTTTATACGGATGTATGTGTATCAGTTTACATATATGTTTAATTACATAGATGTGCATGAATAAATACAATATTTATACGTTTAAACACTTATAATTAAGAAAAAAAGTTTTACAAATGTTTTCTAAAAAAAAAGTTTTACAAATGTTTTCTTCTTAAAAAAAAAAAAAAAAATAAAATAAATAAAATAAATAAAAAAAAAAGTTTTCCAATTGTTAAAAAAAAAGTTTTATATATAAAAAAAAATGTTTACAAAATTTTCTAAAAAAAAAAAGTTTTAAATTGTTTACAACTTTAAAAAAAAAAAAAAAAAAGTGTTCAAAAAGTTTTCTGAGCATGCTGAACATGCTTATCATGCTGGCATGCTAGCGTGATACATCTATATATCTAAACATAGTATATTTCACATAGTATACACTACATTACACAAAAGATTCAATATGTTCCAACTCAATTGCAAGTTATTAAAGATATTTTACGAGATTAACAATTCAAAAAGAGTTTGAAAATAAAAATGTACACATAATTAAAAAAAAATAACGACTTTAAATTTAATACAAGTTTAAAAATATTTACAAATTTTAAAAAAAGTTTTCTGAGCATGCTTAACACGCTTATCATGCTAACATGGTATATACCACGATACACAAAAGAACAAATAGATTTACTAGTTTAAATTAATTGGAAATTATTAATGATATTCAAAATTGAAAAAAATATATATATATACATACATATATATAATTAAACAAAGTTTGTTTCCTAAAACTTTAGTTATAAAATTAACTTGTTTTCCCATCCCTTAAAGCAATTAGTTTATTTTAATACAAATTCATTTATATTCAAGTAATAGAATAATATCTGCTTACGAATAGCATCGGCTTAAAAACGGTGTTTGTCATGTCTCGCTCCTAAAGACGAAAAATTAGTTAGAGATAACAAACCGGATGTTTATATCATCACGTCACTTCCTTTAACATCTGATAATCCGATAGCATGTGTCCCATTTCCAACTCAGTCTTCAATTGTGTTGGTTCGTTAAGTTTTACTCTCTATATTCCTTCATATTAAAAAAGAACTATATATTTTCTTTATACGTTTGATATTGAAAAGATCTAATCTAATTGTATTTAATACAAATATTAAAGTTCGCATTATTTTTAAGTTAAACAATCGGATATATGTATCTCTCTCTCTATATATATATGTGTGTGTGTGCATGTATGTGTATGTGTGTGCATGTGTTTGTGAATAATAGTTTTTGAACAAGTATAGAGAAATAAGGAACAATTTTTTTATTAAAACAAAATCATTTTACAAGAAAGTTAAATTTACAAAACAATTTGATAAGTCTTCTTTATTCAGCATTTTCTTGTTCATTATAATCTCGACTAATTTTACAATGTCCGCAAGCAAAGCTAGTGATGCCATCTTCTAAAAGGTATCTTTTATCATCAAAAGGACTAAGACTAATTTTATTCTGAGTCAGTGTATACAAATGGTGAGCATCTTGAGCGATCCTTGTCTGCTTCTCCATGCTTGTTTTTACACCACGCAGGCACTCTAAATAATCTTCATATCTAATTTTTTGTTGAACAACTCTAGTAGAAACACCCTTTGCTCGCTTCTTTTCTTTCAATGATTTCAGAGAGTACATTTAGGATTTCAGACCGGCGAAATTTAAGGCTAATTCCCCGTTTAATTCATCCTTGAACTTACCAATCGTCTTCTTGTTGGTTTCCGAATACAGCGGGTGATACTTCGGATACTCAGATAAGTCAAACAAATCACGATGTTGTTGCAGATCTGTGAAAACATACCTAGTTTTTATATGATAACACAATGAGTCCGTATCGGTGAATAAGAGCTTTGCATCATCTTTATATGTTACCTTTACAAAATCAAAATGGAATTTGTACATATTAAGCTTCGAAAGTTCTAAAATGACAAATCCAACGTATACAGAGCGGTTCATAGTTAAACTGTTTTTTAGCCTTTCCACCGCAGTCAGATCTTCATCATATGTTTTAAATGACCTAAATGCAGGGGAGGCTACTAATTTCTTTGCCCTTTTTTCAGTGTTGCAAAGCACAATATTTCTTCTTTTCCGAAGGTTCTCCATAATTTTACCAAAAACGGAGTTATTGAGTAACTTAAAGTCCTTCTCGAAAGTTGAGGTCACCTCTTTTCTTTTTTCGGTATTAAAATTAATATACTTCTGCAACCAGGGAGCCTGTTTAAATTTAAGAACTTCATGCACGGCTGCCATTTCAATCCATGTTGTAAATAAAATTTAAGATTACGATAATGTACTATATAGTTTTGCTTGTCGTTTAAATTTGGGATGAGTTTAGGGGTTCCTTTAAATTTTCGATTATTAAGAAGGGTCTTAACATATGGAGAAAGCATATCTTCATTCACAGTCAATCGTTTCGGAGCCATGGGATAATCGTTATGAAGTGGATGTAGTTCCTGCGGATATTTAAGGTCCACCTCAAAAATATAGCCAATTTTAGAATCATCAGGTAGAGAAAGAATTCACTCTTCTGTAATATGACTTGTCGCACACCATTCAAATCCTCCATAGGGTAAAAATTGGGACATAGCCCACCCATACAAGTTATTAGCATCGCAGTACATGATGTAGCTGGATGCTTCATTTTCCCTAAAATCAGTCATATTGGGGATGTTTGCTCTAGCATATCTATGACTAATCATACTAATTCCACCACGTATTCCATTTTCGATCATTAACAACATATTAATATCAGTGAGCAACTCTAAATGTGTTTCACACATTGTCAAACAAGCTTGCCATGCGAGTGAAGGTACGGTGTAGACGTGGCAAGGATCGATATTGTTATACAGCTGACAAAGTTTTCTAAAATTTTGAAACACATCAGCAAGAAGTAAAACGTCAGTCTTCACGTAAAGGTCATGGTATTCTCCTAGGGATTAGATATTAAAGGTTTTCCACGCGTTCAAAGCATGCTGATAGTCTTCATCTTGAATATCTTCTTTTGTGAGGCTGTTATAGAATGCTTCAGATGGAGGTACTTCTTTTTCATTAAATTTTTCAAAGGAGGTAAAATAGTCATAGAGGTATACCACTTTTCTTGTAAGCATATGCAAATTACTATTTCTTGGGAAAAGTTCTTAAAAAATGGTGAATTGATCGGGTTCAAGGTTTCTAGCAAGCATTTCTAATGAGGCGGGTAAAAATTGGAATGAATCTAAAAAGACCATCTGGATAGGACATAGACTTTCTTAATTTAAAGGAGATATAATTTCTCTAAAGTGGTTGCGATGACTTCTATTGTATAGTTTTTGAATTTTCCTAATTTACGCATTAGGCGATGTCCATCATAGTTTTTCAGGTTATGGAATATAACAGGAATTCTTTTACATTGCTTAAAATTCAAATTACATCCCATATGAGCTGCACCTCTATAAACACTTGACAGGTGATCGTAGTCGCGTGTACCTTTTTTTCATCTAATGGTTGTTTACAAATCCAACAAAATTCCGCTTCTTGAAATGCCTTTTCTTCCTCGGGAGAAAGCTTCATAGGACGAAAGTTATTATATATAAAACCTAATATATCTTTCTCTCGAATCATCCGGTTTAAAAAGTGTACAACACAGTCTTTACCTGGATAAACTTGTGCTTTCTTCACACATCTTCCATCAGGTCCAATAATAACATAAGCGTATCCACATGGGAAATGATAAGTTGTTTTTTCAATAAAAGATAATGTAGAAGAGGGTGTGGCTGATGCAATGGGTATAAGAAGACTCTCAATGTCTGCATAAATAGTATAGGCGACAGGGTGTTGTAGATGAATACCTGTAAACTTGAGTATGTTATCGTTTGGATTAGGCATCTTTATATGTTGCGCTGCATGTTGACGACAATATTCACTATGATCTTTCAATAAGTCTTCTCTTGAAAACCGATGAAGACATCGGTAACAATAGTAAGCGGCAGCTTTATGATTAGTGAGATCAACCAAAAGTCTTGAAAAACTTCTGATTAAGCAATACTGTTGCTTTTCTCCATCGCTAATTAATAATAAGTTAATCAGATCATAATCTTCTTTAGGAGATATATACAGGGGGCAAACTTCATCCTCTTCATATCCGGAAACGTTAATCCGAAAGTCGTTGAGTTGTTCAATAATAGGTATTTTCAGAAGGGGAATAGGACATTCAATATTACCTAATTTAATATCATTCTCATAAGGTTGATAATGAGAAAGCCGTTCTGGATTTTTTGAAAAATGTAAGTTGAGTTTAAATGCCAAAATGCACCACACTACGCATTTGTCTTCATTTTTTATATTGAGCACCGCTTTTTTATCAGTTAATTTCTTTGGTAGAGGGATGAATGAACTTGCTGCAAGAGGATGAAATTTACCAATTTTCAATTCTAAATGATGAGATTTTCTAAGTTTCCATCCAAAACCTCTTTGCAGAAATTCTTCAAAGGATTTATTAATCTTTGAAAAACCTTCTAAATGTTGTTGTATAGTATCTTCAATAAGTTCTGTGAAACATTGACATCGAAAATAGGATTGAATTTCTTCCAGCTCCTGATTATCAGTTATCCGTTCGAGTGATATTTTTACAACAAAATACCATTTAATAGCACCTTTTTCATGAATTTCACTTGTTAATCGCTCTTGTAATTCTACTCGTAAGTGGGAAAAAACACTTCTAAGTCACTTTCTTCACGTTCATCAGGATAAAGCATCATAGTTGAAACACATTAAGAGAATTAGATTGAAATCGCTTAGGTTTTTTAGACTGAACATTAGATGAAATCCTTTTCTGTTTCACACTGACAAGAGGTGTACGAGGATGTTGAGAATATAAATGTTGTCTCAGTTCAAATTTCCGTCCAAAAACTTTACCTTATTCAGGATATGTATATCTCGAACTTCCATGTAATCTCATATGTTGCATCAAATTATCCTTTTGAGTGAAAACTCGATCACATTTATCACACTTGAATGCAGGTCATTCATTATGAATTTTCAAATGTCTGAACAAGTCTGTTTTCTTAATAAAAGACTTTAGACATATGTTACAGATAAATGGCTTAATACTTAATTGAATCTTCTTGTGTTGATTCAAGTTAGAAGTGCTCAAAAAATCTTTACCACAAGTCAAACATACAGGCCTCTTCTTTTCAACAGTCAAAGTCTTGATAGGTTCTTCAGGAGTTATGTCGACATCCAAGGAAGTATTTTTCTTCAGCGAAAAAGCTTGAGAATGCGTCTTTTGATGTCTTTGTAGACTTTATTTCCCTCCAAAAGCTTTCCCACAAATATCACATACATATAATTTCTCATCAGAGTGAACCTTCACATGCAGATTCAAGTTGGAAAGGCTTGAAAATGCCTTTCGACAAATGTTACAACTAAAAATCTTCTTCAAAGTCTTGGTTTCTCCAACAGGCATGGCAGAATCCATAATAAATGAATAAAAAGAAAGATTGAACTCTTAAAAAACAATCTTAATCACTTAAATAAAATCAAGAGCAATTTAAGGCACACCTTGTCACTAGTAAAAAAATCATGAAATGATAAAAACTAAAATTTCCATCGCTATTTATACATTTCACCCCCCTAGCGCCACCTGGAAAGCGTGTAGCAAAACGAGTTTAAGAAACCAACCAGAAACTCGCTTTACCACTCGAAAAGCGCGTAGCAAACAGTCATCCTCTTTACCACTCGAAAAGTGAGAGGCAAAAAGGGTTTAATAAACCAATCAAAAACTCTTTTCGCAATCAGATAAAATTCCAAGAAGTGTTTACTAACTCAATCAGATAAAATTCCTAGAAATGTTTTTCAAAGTTGTACTACCAGTTATATGTTACAGATTCAAACGAAGATTAATTAAAAATTTTATTTATTAACTACATCTAAATTATTCAAAATAGAATATATGTCAGAAAAAAGTCTTCACGAAAGACTAATAGTAAAAATGCTTCACCCCTATATAAATACTATTACTTTAAATGTATTTCCTTAACTTTCATGTATAAGAACAAGATTTTCTAAAATATTAATGTGACATATGAATTACATACTTCAAAATGTTTATAAATATTACAAACTAATATTTTATATTAATCAATTAGTACTTCAAAATATTACCCAAGTTCTTTAGTCAAAAATTTTTTCAGATGAAACATCTAAAGATGCATCATCCCTAAAAAATCATAATTTAGATTAAATTAATGAATCAATAATCTCGAATATCATCAAAATTCACTTTTAAAAGTAAATTATTTGCTTGTTGAAACATCTAAAGATACTGCATCATCCCTAAAAAATCCTAATTTAGATTAAATTAATGAATCAATAATCTCGAATAACATCAAAACTCAATTTGAAAAATAAATTATTTGCTTGTTGCAACTTCTAAAAGTATTGCATCACCCTGAAAATAAATCCTACATTATTCTATCGCAACATTTTAAGGTATTGCATCATCCTTTAAAAATCATAATTTAGATTAAATTAATGAATCCTTAACCTCAAATAAAATCCAGTTTGAAAAGAAAACAATCTATTATTTTCACTAAATTCTTAAACATTTCAAAATCAAATCATTTTAACACTCATTTTTAAGCTTTTACATCGATTATTCAAATTAAATTATGCTAATTAACATTTTTATTCTATATTCTGACTAAATTCTAATCATCATCCCTCAAATTCATTCAAAAATCAAAGTTATCCAAGTCTGATTTCAAGCAATACAAATTGTCAACATCAGAGGTATTAAAACCATTATTTTCAAAAATCCGCTCGCTAGGGGGCAGCACTGAGGAAAAAAGTTTAAAAAAAATTAAATTTTAATCATATATAACTAAATACGAGAAAAAAAGGTAAACACTATTAGTAGAGGGGGAAGGGGTTCCAAAACCGATTCTCTATTGAAAACATTAAGCCCCCTCAAAAAAAAAAATTTAACCCCTACTACCCCAAGACGATTAAATAAAAAATATCCTTTCCAATCAAAAAAATTTCGCTCAAACATCATCCTACTATAGTATGATTCTCACACCCCCACCACCATCACCACCGCACCAATCGAACTCTCCTTTTCCCTCTACTAATAGTGTTTACCCTTTTTTCTCGGATTTAGTTATATATGATTAAAATTTAATTTTTTTAAACTTTTTTCCTCAGTTCTGCCCCCTAGCGAGCGGATTTTTGAAAATAATGGTTTTAATACCTCTGAGGTTGACAATTTGTATTGTTTGTAATCAGACGTGGATAACTTTGATTTTTGAATGAATTTGAGGGATGATGATTAGAATTTAGTTAGAATATAGAATAAAAATGTTAATTAGCATAATTTTTAATTTGAATAATCGATGTAAAAGCTTAAAAATGAGTGTTAAAATGATTTGATTATGAAATGTTTGTAAGAATTTAGTGAAAATAATAGATTTTCTTTTCAAGCTGGATTTTATTTAAGGTTAAAGATTCATTAATTTAATCTAAATTATGATTTTAAAGGATGATGCAATACCTTAAAACGTTGCGATAGAATAATGTAGGATTTATTTTCAGGGTGATGCAATACTTTTAGAAGTTGCAACAAGCAAATAATTTATTTTTCAAATTGAGTTTTGATGTTATTCGAGATTGATTCATTAATTTAATCTAAATTAGGATTTTTTAGGGTTGATGCATCTTTAGACGTTTCATCAGAAAAATTTTTTGACTGAAGAACTTGGGTAATATTTTGAAGTACTAATTGATTAATATAAAATATTCGTTTGTAATATTTATAAACATTTTGAAGTATGTAATTCATGTCACATTAATATTTTAGAAAATCATGTTCTTATACATGAAAGTTTTAAGGAAATACATTTAAAGTAATAGTATTTATATAGGGGTGAAGCATTTTTACTATTAGTCTTTCGTAAAGACTTTTTTCTTACATATATTCTATTTTGAATAATTTAGATGTAGTTAATAAATAAAATTTTTAATTAATCTTCGTTTGAATCTGTAACATATAACTGGTAGTACAACTTTGAAAAACATTTCTAGGAATTTTATCAGCTTGAGTTAGTAAACATTTCTTGGAATTTTATCTGATTGCAAAAAGAGAGTTTTTGATTGGTTTATTAAACCCCTTTTGCCTCTCGCTTTTCGAGTGGTAAAGAGGGTGACTGTTTGCTACGCGCTTTTCGAGTGGTAAAGCGAGTTTCTGGTTGGTTTCTTAAACTCGTTTTGTTACACGCTTTCCAGGTGGCGCTAGGGCGGTGAAATGTATAAATAGGGATAGAAATTTTAATTTTTATCATTTCATGATTTTTTTACTAGTGACAAGGTGTGCCTTAAATTGCTCTTGATTTTATTGAAGTGATTAAGATTGTTTTCTAAGAGTTCAATCTTTTTTTTCTTATTCATTTATTATGGATTCTGCATGCCTGTTGGAGAAACTAAGACTTTGAAGAAGATTTTTAGTTGTAACATTTGTCGAAAGACATTTTCAAGCCTTTGCAACTTGAATCTGCATGTGAAGGTTCATTCTGATGAGAAATTATATGTATGTGATATTTGTGGGAAAGATTTTGGACGGAAATAAAGTCTACAAAGACATCAAAAGACGGATTCTCAAGTTTTTTCGCTGAAGAATAACACTTCCTTGGATGTCGACATAACTCCTGAAGAACCTATCAAGACTTTGACTGTTGAAAAGAAGAGGCCTGTGTGTTTGACTTGTGGTAAAGATTTTTTGAGCACTTCTAACTTGAATCAACACAAGAAGATTCACTTAAGTATTAAGCCATTTATCTGTAACATATGTCTAAAGTCTTTTATTAAGAAAACAGACTTGTTCAGACATTTGAAAATTCATAATGAGCGACCTACATTCAAGTGTGATAAATGTGATCGAGTTTTCACTCGAAAGGATAATTTGATGCAACATATGAGATTACATGGAAGTTCGAGATTTACATGTCCTGAATGCGGTAAAGTTTTTGGACGGAAATTTGAACTGAGACAAAATTTATATTCTCAACTTCCTCGTACAACTCTTGTCAGTGTGAAACAGAAAATGATTTCATCTAATGTTCAGTCTAAAAAACCTAAGCGATTTCAATCTAATGCTCTTAATGTGTTTCAACTATGATGCTTTATCCTGATGAACGTGAAGAAAGTGACTTAGAAGTGTTTTTTCCCCACTTACGAGTAGAATTACAAGAGCGATTAACAAGTGAAATTCATGAAAAAGGTGCTATTAAATGGTACTTTGTTGTAAAAATATCACTCGAACGGATAACTGATAATCAGGAGCTGGAAGAAATTCAATCCTATTTTCGATGTCAATGTTTCACAGAACTTATTGAAGATACTATACAACAACATTTAGAAGGTTTTTCAAAGATTAATAAATCCTTTGAAGAATTTCTGCAAAGAGGTTCTGGATGGAAACTTAGAAAAATTCATCATTTAGAATTGAAGATTGGTAAATTTCATCCTCTTGCAGCAAGCTCATTCATCCCTCTATCGAAGAAATTAACTGATAAAAAAGCGGTGCTCAATATAAAAAAAGAAGACAATAAATGCTTAGTGTGGTGCCTTTTGGCATTTAAACTCAACTTACATTTTTCAAAAAATCCAGAACGGCTTTCTCATTATCTACCTTATGAGAATGATATTAAATTAGGTAATATTGAATGTCCTATTCTCCTTCTGAAGATACCTATTATTGAACAGCTCAACAATTTCCGGATTAAAGTATTCGAATATGAAGAGGATGAAGTTTGCCCCCTGTATATATCTCCTAAAGAAGATTATTATGTGATTAACTTATTATTAATTAGCGATGGAGAAAAGCAGCACTATTGCTTAATTAGAAGTTTTTCAAGACTTTTGGTTGATCTCCCTAATCATAAAGCTGCCGCTTATTATTGTTACCGATGTCTTCATCGGTTTTCAAGAGAAGACTTATTGAAAGATCATAGTGAATATTGTCGTCAACATGCAGCGACACATATAAAGATGCCTAATCCAAACGATAACATACTCAAGTTTACACGTATTCATCTACAACACCCTGTCGCCTATACTATTTATGCAGACATTGAGAGTCTTCTTATACCCATTGCATCAGCCACACCCTCTTCTACATTATCTTTTATTGAAAAAACAACTTATCATTTCCCATGTGGATACGCTTATGTTATTATTGGACCTGATGGAAGATGTGTGAAGAAAGCACAAGTTTATCCAGGTAAAGACTGTGTTGAACACTTTTTAAACCGGATGATTCGAGAGAAAGACATATTAAGACGAAAGTTATTAAATATAAAACCTATGAAGCTTTCTCCCGAGGAAAGAAAAATCATTTCAAGAAGCCGAATTTTGTTGGATTTGTAAACAACCATTAGATGAAAAATCGTACACTCGACCACGATCACCTGTCAAGTGTTTATAGAGGTGCAGCTCATATGGGATGTAATTTGAATTTTAAGCAATGTAAAACAATTTCTGTTATATTCCATAACCTGAAAAACTATGATGGACATCGCCTAATGCGTAAATTAGGAAAATTCAAAGACTATACAATAGAAGTCATCGCAACCACTATAGAGAAATATATCTCCTTTAAATTAAGAAAGCCTATGTCCTATCCAGATGGTCTTTTTAGATTCATTCCAATTTTTACCCGCCTCATTAGAAATGCTTGCTAGAAACCTTAAACCCGATCAATTCACCATACTTGAAGAAAATTTCCCGAAAGTAGTAATTTGCATATGCTTACAAGAAAAGGGATATACCCCTATGACTATTTTACCTCCTTTTAAAAATTTAATGAAAAAGAAGTACCTCCACCTGAAGCATTCTATAACAGCCCCACAAATGATGATATTCAAGATGACTATCAGCATGCATTGAACGTGTGGAAAACCTTTAATATCTAATCCCTACGGGTATATCATGACCTTTACGTGAAGACTGACGTTTTACTTCTTGCTGATGGTTTCAAAATTTTAGAAAACTTTGTCAGCTGTATTACAATATCGATCCTTGCCACGTCTACACCGCACCTTCACTCGCATGGCAAGCTTGTTTGAAAATGTGTGAAACACATTTAGAGTTGCTCACTGATATTAATATGCTGTTAATGATCGAAAATGGAATACGTGGTGGAATTAGTATGATTAGTCATAGATATGCTAAAGCAAACATCCCCAATATGCCTGATTTTAGGGAAAATGAAGCATCCAGCTACATCATGTACTGGGATGCTAATAATTTGTATGGGTGGGCTATGTACCAATTTTTAACCTATGGAGGATTTGAATGGTGTGCGACAGGTCATATTACAGAAGAGTGGATTCTTTCTTTACCTGATGATTCTAAAATTAGATATATTTCTGAGGTGGACTTTAAATATCCACAGGAGCTACATCCACTTCATAACAAATATCCCTGGCTCCGGAACGATTGACTGTGAATGAAGATATGCTTTCTCCGTATGTTAAGACCCTTCTTAATAATCGAAAATTTAAAGGAACCCCTAAACTCATCCCAAATTTAAACGACAAGCAAAACTATATAGTACATTATCGTAATCTTAAATTTTATTTACAACATGGATTGAAAATGGCAGCCGTGCATGAAGTTCTTAAATTTAAACAGGCTCCCTGGTTGCAGAAGTATATTACTTTTAATACCGAAAAAAGAAAAGAGGCGACCTCAACTTTCGAGAAGGACTTTTTTAAGTTACTCAATAACTCCGTTTTTGGTAAAATTATGGAGAACCTTCGGAAAAGAAGAAATATTGTGCTTTGCAACACTGAAAAAAGGGCAAAGAAATTAGTAGCCTCCCCTGCATTTAGGTCATTTAAAACATATGATGAAGATCTGACTGCGGTGGAAAGGCTGAAAAACAGTTTAACTATGAACCGCCCTGTATACGTTGGATTTGTCATTTTAGAACTTTCGAAGCTTAATATGTACAAATTCCATTTTGATTTTGTAAAGGAAACATATAAAGAGGATGCAAAGCTCTTATTCACCGATACGGACTCATTGTGTTATCATATAAAAACTAGGGATGTTTTCACAGATCTGCAACAACATCGTGATTTGTTTGACTTATCTGAGTATCCGAAGTATCACCCGCTGTATTCGGAAACCAACAAGAAGACGATTGGTAAGTTCAAGGATGAATTAAACGGGGAATTAGCCTTAAATTTCGTCGGTCTGAAATCCTAAATGTACTCTCTGAATTCATTGAAAGAAGGAAAGAAGCGAACAAAGGGTGTTTCTACTCGAGTTGTTCAACAAAAAATTAGACATGAAGATTATTTAGTGCATGCAAGGTGTAAAAACAAGCATGGAGAAGCAGACAAGGATCGCTCAAGATGCTCATCATTTGTATACATTGACTCAGAATAAAATTAGTCTTAGTCCTTTTGATGATAAAAGATACCTATTAGAAGATGGCATCACTAGCTTTGCATACGGACATTGTAAAATTAGTCAAGATTATAATGAACAAGAAAATGCTGAATAAAGACTTATCATATTGTTTTGTAAATTTAACTGTCTTGTAAATTGATTTTGTTTTAATAAAAAAATTGTTCCTTATTTCTGTATACTTGTTCAAAAACTATTATTCGCAAACAAACACATGCGCGCGCACACACACACACATACATACATGCACACACATACATACACACTTACACATACATGCATATACATGTATGCACACATACAGACATATATATACACACACATATATACCCAAAAACCAAACCAAAAATTCGAAACTACGGAACTGATCCAACAATAAATAAACTAAACTAAACTAAACCAAATGACAACTACAAAATAACTAAAAAACAACATACTTTAAAAACAACATACTTTAAAAACAACATACTTTAAAAACGGCAAACTTTAAAAACATTCAAACTAAAACCAGAAGAAATTGAAACCATGGAGACAGGCCGGCATGCACTTGCGACATGCAACTGCGGGGTTAAAACCAGTTTTTATGTGCACAACGCTCCCCAAACAACCTGTCAAGACCAAAAAGAAAAAAACTAACAAATCGAATGAGCTGCCTAGACCCATCGAAAACCAACAACTGAACATGAAACCCCAAACAATCGTGCACGCAAACCCTGAACAGTCAAAGCCACGGTTACTCCTCTCTTCGCATCCACATTACCTCTAAATCTCTGCGATAAGTCTTACACTTTACGAAATTTCGTAGCAGACTCTTCAAAAATCTCTCAGGATAGCCATGGTGCAATGCCAGAATATACCAATTGTAAAGTTCTTCAATCTTTTCCCCAGTATTTGATGTCAATCTATCTATACGGTTTAACCCGTTAATAAAAATATTTCTATATATTGAGATATGCACATTTGATCCAAAATTTAAGATTTTTGTAGTTTCAAAGTTAAAGCTTTTTCGTTTATCATATATATCTGTCTTTATCTCACCATTTTTTATCTCGATATTAATGTCTAAATAGTTGACCATGTTTTTCCTTTTTGACTCCAATTTCAAATTTAAACCTCTAGGATAGCAATCAAATTTTTCTTTTTTCACATCATTGCATCTGACTATTAAAACGTCATCAATGTAACGAAAGCACTTCATATCCTCATTTATATCAATTTGTTCCTCATACATATATAAGTAGATATCGGCTAAAATCGAACTACAACATCTCCCCATTGGAATACCTCTAACTTGTTTGTAAACAATTTTCCCGTCATATAAGTAGTTCTCACTCACTACAAAGTTAAACAAATTAGTAAACCATTCCTGTCCGATATTTGAGGAATTATATTTACTAAAAAACTCCATAATTTTTATTTTAAGATTGTCCAAATCTATACTATTATACAAATCTTCAAAATCATACGCTGTTAAACTTGAAATGTTTTTCATTAGATTTAAATGTTTAATTAACTCAAAGCTGTTTTTTATTATACAAGCCTGTTTATCTTTCAATACTTCATCAAAAATCTCTTTTAATAATTTCAACAATTTTTTATTACAATTTTCCAAATATGAACCGAAACCACATGTAATAGCTCTAAAAGCAACCGGATCTTTATGAAACTTTGGAACCATTACCAAATATGGAAAGCTAGTACTATTTTGCTTTATTTTAATTTTTTTATAATATGCTTTTACTCTATTACTAATAACTTGTTTATTTGATTTGACAATTTCATAGTTTATTTCATTACCATAAGCCTCTCTGAGTAATTTACCATATAATGTTTTACAAATAATTGCGTAATTTTTGTTAGCTTTATCTATATACGTAATTATAAATTTATTCTGCAATTCTGTTATAGATTCTTTCAAATCCTTATAATACTTTACCGAAACCCCCTCAGAGTTACTCTCAAAATTTCTACTGAAATCTTTTAAAATATGATACTTCCATTCCTCGAAAACGCTAGCTGGCATATTGTATTTATAAACTAATTTTTGAATAAAAATATCTATGTTCATATTCAAGCGTTTTTTTGCCATATTTCTTGTTAATACTCTCTTAATCCTGTAACTCGTTCCGTATTTCATGATTTCACTCAAATTCTTATTATGTACAATATCCAAACTACCCGTTAATACGTGTCCGTATGTTGGATTTATATATTCGTTGAATTTCACTTCGTGACAATAGCAAACACTATTATCGATACTTTTTTTCAAATCCTTTGCATAGTCATTATAATTATATATGAGTCTGCCCATCGGTTTATCATATTTAAAAGCCTTAAAAATCTCTATATTTTTATCCGCAGCAGTCTATTATACTTATTTAAAACTTTATTAATGTTAACACCTTTTAGATGTGACCCCATGTAATCCAAGACACAGTATATTTTGTTATTTTCGGCATCTACATGCTCTTTACATAACTATCTAAATTTTGTTTTCTTATTCTAAATCTCAATAGATCTAGAGCCATGTCAATATTGTTGTTACCCGTTTTTTTATGCAAATTCCTCAAAAGTTCTGGTATCATTTTCTTTTTGACATTAAATATAATGTTTTTAATTACTGATTCGTTATCGTTTGAGTTGTAATTTTCGATAACTTTTTCGACATCCTTGCAACATTTTAACCCTAGAACTACCGGAAATTTTACTCAAGTTTTATAAAAACATTCTACACCAGAATTTTTACTTAAAACTATTTAATTTGTTTATTTAACTTATTATTGTCTGATTTATACATTTAGTTTGTTTTGAAGAAATTTTCTGGTTTGAATAGATATTTTGAATATACATGTCGGGTCCATTGGACCCTTCTGGTAGACAGAGGGTTAATTTCTTTAATTCAACATTTGTCCTATGATTTTTATCCCTGTCATAATCCATTATATGTTTTGTCCTTTCATAGATTGAGACATCCAATAATTTTTCTCTAAAATTCCTTATTACATTACTTTGATCGAACTTTACATTCATTCCATATGGGTATACCGTACCATACTTTACCATCATATTTCTTTCACTGATTAATCTTTCAGTTTTATTAGGAAAAATTTTCAAAATAGAAATCTCAATATTATCAATTCCATGCCTATCAAAATGTGTAATCTCAATTTCTTGTTCCTCCTTACCACTTTTTTGTTTTCTTATGTCGTTCTTATGGTTGTTAATTCTTATATTCAAAGGAGTTGAAGTTTGTCCTATGTACGACATATTACAAACTCTACATCTCAGTCTGTAGACACAGTTATAAACCTTGCAGAATTTTAAATACTCTCCATTATCATTAACCACTACTAAACCCCCGGCACATACACACACTTTACAACGTTTATCTGTACAAGTTTTTAAATTCAGTTCGCCCAGACCATCTTCACCCTTTAGTTTTTTGTTATAAAAACATTTGGTTTTATATTTGACTATGTTCTTCTCACCTCTACCACCATTTTTTAATTTTTTTAAATATTGGGCCACGTTACTGTTATAGAAAATCCTTGTTTTATATCTCAAACTTCCATAGTCAGTGTAATTGGCACTATCATTTTTCAAAGAACAATTCAACATACATTTTTTAATATATTTTTCACCTATCTTAAAATTTTTATTTATTTTTTTATTTATATAAACATTAACCTTACTTCGTGTCTCCCCGTAGCAACAAAAATCTTCATTACACTCTTCGCCACTATAACCAACTTTATAGCCTAAGTCATGGTCGCAGTCTAACGATCCACCCCCTACCATACAATTGGGAGCCGACCGGGCACTACGGTCTTTTTTATAAAACCATATCTTGCCGGTACCATTTTCATTAATGTTTTTCATTTTCATAATGTTTTTAAATTCGTGAAAAAATGTTTTTAACCATGAAACTTCACACCCATTACCTACAAACAAACGCTTTATATCAAACAATACAATAGCCATTTTACCGTACAGCGCCATTTCCACCAAAATGTCCACTCCAAATCTACAAATTGCAACTAGGGAGACAACTAAAGCAGGCCAATAATACAAGATAAAAATAAACATTTTAAACAACTATAAACATAACATATATAACTTACAACACAAAAACAATTATTAAATTTTACACGAACAATCATTACGAACCGAAGCTCCCAAAATCATATATACTAAGTACAAGCAAACCCGACACATGCCCGATGATTCGCCTATACTCAAATCCAACCAACTCATAACTGTCGCCAAAATATATACTTAACATGACCCGCAAAAGCAGTAGACTCGCCATCTTACTTCACAGATCAAAAAGAGAGAGAGAGAGAGAGAGAGAGAGACATATATCCGATTGTTTAACTTAAAAAATAATGCGAACTTGAATATTTGTATTAAATACAATTAGATTAGATCTTTTCAATATCAAACGTATAAAGAAAATATATAGTTCTTTTTTAATATGAAGGAATATAGAGAGTAAAACTTAACGAACCAACACAATTGAAGACTGAGTTGGAAATGGGAAACATGCTATCGGATTATCAGATGTTAAAGGAAGTGACGTGATGATATAAACATCAGGTTTGTTATCTCTAACTAATTTTTCGTCTTTAGGAGCGAGACATGACAAACACCGTTTTTAAGCCGATGCTATTCGTAAGTAGATATTATTCTATTACTTGAATATAAATGAATTTGTATTAAAATAAACTAATTGCTTTAAGGGATGGGAAAACAAGTTAATTTTATAACTAAAATTTTAGGAAACAAACTTTGTTTTATTTACATATATATGTATGTATATATATATATTTTAAATTTTGAATATCATTAATAATTTTCAATTAATTTAAACTAGTAAATCTATTTGTTCTTTTGTATATCGTGGTATATACCATGTTAGCATGATAAGCGTGTTAAGCATGCTCAGAAAACTTTTTTTAAAATTTGTAAATATTTTTAAACTTGTATTAAATTTAAAGTCGTTATTTTTTTTAATTATGTGTAAATTTTTATTTTCAAACTCTTTTTGAATTGTTATTTTCGTAAAATATCTTTAATAACTTGCGATTGAGTTGGAAAATATTGAATCTTTTGTGTAATGTAGTGTATACTATGTGAAATATACTATGTTTAGATATATAGATGTATCACGCTAGCATGCCAGCATGATAAGCATGTTCAGCATGCTCAGAAAACTTTTTGAACACTTTTTTTTTAATTTTTTAAAGTTGTAAACAATTTAAAACTTTTTTTTTCTAGAAAATTTTGTAAACTTTTTTTTTTTTTTTTTTTTTATAAAACTATTTTTTTAACAATTGAAAAACTTATTTTTTAATTTTTTAGAAAACATTTGTAAATTTTTTTTCTTTTTTTTTTTTAGAAAACATTTGTAAAACTTTTTTTTTTAATTATAAGTGTTTAAACGTATAAATATTGTATTTATTCATACACATCTATGTAATTAAACATATATGTAAACTGATACATATATATATATATATATATATATATATATATATTTTTTTTTTTTTTTTTTTTTTTTTTTTACACACTTATTCAAATACATATACACGAAACCGTTTTGATAACGTTATTCTAGACATAACAACGAACTATAAATTTTATTCTAATGGAAAGAGGTTTCATCTCGAATATTTGTGTATAACTATCACAGCATTCAAGCTGATAAATATTCTATCTAATCACACTCATTAATACATATAGAGACATTTATATTGATCCACACATACATAAATATAAACTGATACACACGTATATATTTCTACGCATCTATACAAATAAATATAAACTAAACCGTTTACATAATGTAATATCAGACACAACAACAAAAGGAAATATAAAACTCGTGCGATTTAAAGATGTTTAAGTTTGAACCTTTATACTGAATTGTTTTTTCTTTCATGTAAGATTGTGAAACTTCACCATTTCACCATGTGAGGTTTGCCTGTCGTCGTTGACCCCCCCCCCCCCCCCATATTATCTACTGTCGCCATTGTACCATCAAAAAGTGTATGAAGTTATGCATAGAATTGAACCAATATATTTTTTAAGTTTTTGACTATGGCAAGCACACTGCAAATAAAGGCGTCTTAAATTAAGATACATATGTGACTGAAAAAGAATTTCAGACACTTAAGTGTCTGAATCTGAAAATTCAGTCACAAAAGATGTCTTAATTTAAAACACCTAAGTGTCTTACTATGATCATAGTGTACACGAACTGATAAAAGTGTCTAAAAAATCTGCAAGTGTCTAATTTTAAGACACTTTGTAACTCCGCTCCGCATTCACCAGGGGGCACTCTCAGTTGCGCATGCGTCTTCCTTTCGAACTCGATGTTCGTTTGTAATTCAAACTGAATGCTTGTTTTTATGTACGCGTACATTTTAACTAATAATTTATTTTGACTTGATTGTTTTTTGCGGAATGTGAAGTTCCGGGATTTAATTTCTATCGACATAGTGGTACTCCGTATTAATATTTATCTATAAAACTAATACAGTGTTCTTCATCTCGTCAGATTTGTAAAGAGAACTGTTGTCTGGCGGGCTATGTTTTCAGGATGGAAATTTTCCATCCTTTTAACAGAGCTAGCCGGATGTGCAAGGGGATTTTATTTTTTAAATATCCAAGTCTGCCTAATTAACGGATACTAACGTAGCCTCCAATCCGGACGTCCTCTGGGCGAATGTGCTTTTGGAATAATCAGACCTTTTCCCAGGTAAGTGGGGTCTTAACTATGTATTTAAAACTCTCTGTGATTGTTTTATCTTTAAATGAAGACCTCACACGAGTCTATAGCTTTATTATTTCCTGAGTTATGCCAAAATATGTTCAAAGCATTTTGCCTATGGTATTTCCATGTTAAAATTTTATTTTGCTAATATTTAAATTTCTACTCTTCAAATCATCTGCAATCATATTTCTGTATTATTTTCTATCCAATGTTATCTTTAAAATAAATTTTGGTGTCTCTGCATGGTGTATATTAGCGGTTACTGAATTTATTAATTTTACACCTTCCTAAGCCTTTTCTTATGTAGCCATTACTTTAAAAATCGCAGTGACATCGCCTGTTGATTGGCTCATACTTCTTAATTACCATCAAGACTACCTTAATAGTATTTTTTGGTGTAATTATTACTCTGAAGTACCCTTTTTAATTATTTATTTACGTATACAATATTTTTATAAGCATTTAATGCGGCAGCATTTGTAATGTTTACATCGATTTTTACATTTCTGATAGATTTATTATGTGTTATGTACTGGAATTCAAAAGCATTTATAGTAAACATTCCTGTTAATAGCTGCTTTTATTTATTATTTATGCTTTTCTTGTCTAATGAAGTTTTCTTCTGCCTCATAGTGTGTACATCATAAATTTTAAAAAAGAATATAGTTCGGACATCTTTCCATTCATTGATTCCCCCATATATTTAATACAGCGAATTACTTGTGTTCATTTATTTATTTTAAAATGTTTTGACTGATAAAACTCATTAAATCCGGTCATTCTAATTAAAAGATTTCCCTTTGCTATAATTTTAGTGTTTCCGAGTATTTTAGAAATATCCCATTTGCCATACTGAGAATAGTCAACATATAATCTTTTTATGATTCAAAAGTCAAAACCACAGCTTCAGAACGGAAATTGACGTCACTAATGTAGACGTTGAATCAGAAAAAAATTTGTTGATGTCAACAAAGATTTAGAAAAAGGATCTCGCGTTATCTGTAGTCACTTTGTTAAATTTTAATGATTATTTTTAGATTCTTAAATTCATGTAATCATGTATCGTTAACGTAATTGTAAGAATGCGGTAAAAATATACAGATATATTTCATTTGAAATAATTATATAATATTGATTTTTTGATTACTTTTAGTTAAAAAGTAATTTGAAATTAAAAATGAATACAAAGTAAAGAGGTACATTTTTATAAAATATTTATTTGCATATAGCTAGATTTTGCACTTAAAACTGACACGTACATTTATCGAATCATAACACAGGGTTGGACTTTTTCCAGAAGGAGGGCCTGATTAAAGCATGGGCAGACCCTCCCCCCCCCCCCCCCCCTACGATTTTACGTGCTCCAAATTCGATATGGATTTTTTTTTAAAGCTTATATTTTAAATGTGTTTCAACATTCTATTGATTATAATCAGCATTTTGAACTTTAAAAGTAGAATTAGATTAAAAACTAAATAAAAAAATAAATACAGTAAAAACTCTCAATCGCGGCCACCTCGCGAATTAAACGCGTTTTGGAACGTTGAATTTGCCTGCTATTCGATTGTGTTCGCTTTTATGAGGTAAAAAAAATGTATTTATCTTGAAAAAGGTCAGTGTTCGCTGAAGAAAATTGTCCTATGAAAGTTTTGTTGTAAAATCTCCATAACGGACACTCCTACATAGAGGACACAACTATTTAAGAAGCACATTTTTTATTAACAATATGCACATATTTTATATTTTTTACCTCAGAAAAACAGACACTTCCGAATAGCGAACAAATTCCACGGCTCTAAGGTGCCTACTATTGAGAGGTTTTACTGTATTGTGACAAATATTTTAATTTTTAATCTTATTCTACTCTATAAATTCAAAATATTGATTATAATCAGTACAAAGTCGAAAATGATTTCGATTATCAGCTTTATGAAAATTGCATACCATATTTTGGATCCCCTAAAATAAGGCTGTGTGTGTGGGGGGGGGGGGGGGAGTAGGGCAGAATAATGGCCATATACTTTTCCAGGATCAACGTGGTCAAACATGGCTACGTGTAATGCTTTTAAAAAATGGCTGCGATTCAGACGTTTGAAGTGTCTAAAATTCAGACGCAAAAAGTGTCTGAAAAAATTCAGACATTTTAAAATGTCTGAAAATTGAACACTCCGTTTCAGACACTTAAGTGTCTGAATTTAAGACATTTCGATTTAGAGTGCAGATTCTTCCTTCCTTTGAAAAAAATCCACCGGAAGGGGGCACTGTAATAGCGAATTTTGTGCGATTTTGAATATTGTACCATCGAAAAGTGTATGAAGTTATGCATAGAATTAAACTAATTTTTTAAGTTTTTGGCTATAGCAAGCAGGCCCTCCCTTAATTTGGAAAATCGGCCGGAGTGGGGCGCTGTAATAGCGATTTTTGTGCGATTTTGGGTTGGGTTGATTTTTGACAGCCGATTATCTACGAGGGATATAGGCCCGGGGGGGATGCGCCCTCCGTGGGGGTTCTTTGTAAGGTATCCTAACCCGTATTTATGCATTGAAAATCCACGGTTCGAAGAAAAACACGAAAACTCCGAACGATTAGGCCGACAGGCGCGATTGGGTTCGAACCCAGCACCTCCCGTCTACCAGCTTTGAGAGCAGAACCTCTCGGCCACTGGTGGGGCTGTGGGATTTTGAATATTGTACCATCGGAAAGTGTATAAAGTTATACATAGAATTAAACAAATTTTTTTAAAGGTTTTGGCTATAGCAAGCACGTAATTTGGAAAAAATCTGCCGGAAGGGCACGCTGTAATAGTGACTTTTGTGCGATTTTGAATATTGTACCATCGAAAAGTGTATGAAGTTATGCATAGAATTGAACCCCTTTTTTTGCGTGTTTTTGGTCATGGTAAGAAGGTCCTCTCTGAATGTGGAAAAATTCCGCCGAAGGGGCGCTGTAATAGCGATTTTTGTGTAATCTTCTTAATTTTTACCAGACTGCCAAGAAGGGTTGTTTCATGCGTATCTGGGTATGTGGATTTCTTTATCCCTTTAAGACCCGATGTATTTGTAAACAAAGCTAGTCATGCCTGTAGAAAGTAAAACATGGACTGCAACCGCTACCTGTTGATAAAAAATGATACTTTACTGTATCTGCAAACCAGAACGATCGGTCGATTCGGGATTTTATTACATACGACTAAGAAGCAAAGATTTAAATGAATGTCTAACCCGCACGATCGTGCGGTTTGGGTCTTAAAGGGTTATATCCTCGAAACATCCCAACGCCTGGATGGATTTTAATGAATGAGGTCTCTTGATTCGTCTTAACAGTTCAGTGGTCATAGCCAAGGTTTTGTTTTTATAAATTCAAAATGGCGGCCGTAAAACATAAAATGGCGGTAGAGACGAAATTTTTTTTGTGTGACATATCATTGGATAGGTCTTTCAAAATGAAGACGATGTTTCATTGACTATTTTACAGTCAGAAGCTCCGTTTAAATATTACACAACCTGAAAGTTGTGTAGGTAGGATCTCTAGCTTTCCTGCAACTCTAACCTTCATAGACATCTATAGGCCTTATCAAAACAGTGTTTATAGACAGGAACTAACAATTAAACACAACTTAAAAGTCATCAATATAAGTAAATAAAAAAAAATAGGTAAGTTATATAAAAAATAGTTTCACAATGATGTGAAATATTTAATTAGTTCGCTTTTTACACAGTCGGGTTTTTTTATTTTAGGTAGATTTCGTATGAAATACTACCTATTACATTCTCCCCTACGTTGGAATTTCTGAAAAAATTTTGCAGATCTACATCGATCATGACCCATAGAACCCAAAACAACGCTTAGTAAAAAACTTTATCTATCTATCTACCGTCTCTCTGTCTGTGGATGACACGATAACTTTCATAATTCTGTACTAATCTCTTCCAAACTGATACATAAAATCTCCGTCAAGTTCATTAATGGGCAAAATCGGACCAAGGGGATGGAAATAGGGAGGTGTTTTGTGAAAACCGAAAAAACTTTTAATTTTTGTACATATCAAATCAGTTTAAAGTTTTTATTACTTCTAAAAATTGGGCCAAAAATTTAAGTATCGTAGATTTTTGATAAAATTAAAAATGGGCTGAAGGGGCGCAAAAATAGGGTTTTAGGGACAAAAAAATTCATAACTTCGTCAATTCTCAAGGTATCAAATCCAGTTAAATTTATTATAAATCTTCTTAATATTATCTACAACTTTTATATTGACAAGTTTTTGATAGGACCCATTCGTACCGAAAAAAAATAACGAAAACAAAAAGGGGGATTTGAAGAAAAATCGCTGCCGGCCCGGCCTACAGGCGGAGGTAGATTTCGAAGTTAAATATATTAATTGCACCAACAAAAACTAAATCATGATAAATCCACTTAGCAGTTTTGTCTGACCGCTTCTGACGAGTTTTTATTTCATTTTTATATAATAGCTGGTTTTAAGGCGGTATGAAAAAAAAAAATACTTTTCCATGCTCAACAATTCGAAATTTTCTGGCACATTTTCAGATTAATTTTTAATAGAAAAAATACGAAACTTGCTGACTTGATTTTTGAAAAGATTTATAAGCGACATGTGTTTTTATTTTTCTTTCAATTAATTGAAACTTGATTAATAAACAATTATTTTCTCAGTAGGGCAATATTTTTCGTTTCTAACACAATCGCTTCGGGAAATTCTGTTCAAAATGCCCAATGTGACATCATTTTTTGAAATATATTCTGCCTCTATCAAAAAATCGATCATTACGGTACATTATATAGTATCTGAAGAAGAGAATCTATCAATTGGACGCGATTGAGAGCAAAAATTAATTTAAAAATGAGTAAGAAAATAAGCAATTTGGATTTGAATACATTCTTAATAAGATGAATTTTTTCTTCAACGCTATGTATTTTTAATTTGTTTTTGCTGTAAGAATTGGTCCTATCAAAAACTTCTCTATATAAATATTGAAGACAATATTAAGAAGATATATGATAAATTCATGGGGATTGTATATCTTGTGAGTTGACGGAGTTATGGAAATTTTTCTTCTTCACCCCCCCCCATTTTTTGTTTTCGTTTTTAATTTTTTTGGGGGGTACGAATTGGTCCTATCAAAAACTTGTCAATATAAAAGTTGTAGATAATATTAAGGAGATATATAATAAAATTAATTGGATTTGATATCGTGAGAATTGAAGTTATGAATTTTTTTCTCCCCAAAACCCTATTTTTTGCGCCCCTTGAGCCCATTTTTAATTTTATCAAAAATCTGTGATACATAAAGTTTTGGTCCTATTTTTAGAAGTAGTAAAAACTTTAAACTGATTTGATATGTACAAAATTTAACAAGTTATGGGGGTTTTTCGGTTTTCACAAAACACCTCCCTATTTCCATCCCCTTGGCCCGATTTTGCCCATTAACGAACTTGACCGAGATTTTATGCCCCTTGATTTTATGTATCAGTTTGGAAGAGATTGGTGAAGAATTACGGAAGTTATCCTGTCCAGAAGAAAGTTATATATATATGATGATGGTCGGTAATGTTTAATTAATGGTTATATATATATATATAGATAGATACATAGATAGATATATAAAATTTTTTACTGAGGGTAGTTTTGGGTTCTAGGGGTCATGATCGGTGTAGATCTGTAAAAAGTTTTCAAAAATTCCAACATATGAACGACGCCAATAGGTTAATATTTCATACGAAATCTACCTAAAAATCCATAACTTCGTCAATTCACAAAGATATAAAATCCGCATGAATTTATTATATATCTTCTTAATATTATCTACAACATTTATATTCACACGTTTTTGATAGGACCAATTCTTACAGCAAAAACAAATTAAAAATACATAGCGGTTGAAGAAAAAAAATCGTGTTAAGGGTGCATTCAAATCCAAATGGCTTATTTTCTGACTCATTTTTAACACGTTGAACGCGACGCTAATTTTACTTTAATTTCCGTTTAAGCGACAGAATACACAGAAATTATTAATATTATATATTTTTATAATTTTATACCTCCGGTCTCTAGGGACCGGCGTCGCCTAAACGGAAAGATCAATGCCTGTCCCCAGGGACCGGCGTCACGTTTAATGCGTTAAATTTATTTTTGCTCTCAATCGCATCCAATTGGTAGATTCTCTTATTCAGAAACTGCATAATGTACTGTTATGATCGATTTTTTGATAGAGGCAGAATATATTTCACAAAATGATGTCAAAGTGGGCATTTTGAACCGAATTTCCCGAAGCGATTGTGTTAGAAACGAAAAATATTGTCCTACTGAGAAAATAGTTTATAAATAAAGTTTTAGTTAATTGAATGAAAAATAAAAACACAGGTCGCTTATAAATCTCTTCAAAAATTACGTCGGCAAGTTACATATTTTTTCTATAAGAAATGAATCTGGAAATGTGCCAGAAAGTTTCCAATTGTTGAGCATGGAAAAGTATTTTTTTGAATACCGCCTTAACATGATTCTGATAGAACCAGCTCTTATATAAAAGTGAAATAAAAACTCATCAAAAGCGGCCAGATAAATTTGATAAAATGGGTTTATCTCTAATCATGATTTAGTTTTTGTTGGTGAAATTAGTAGACTTAACTTCCAAATCTATCTCCGCCTGTAGGCCGGGCCGGCAAGAATTTTTTTTAATTTATTCGTAGTTCTATTGCACACCAGTGCCTCGTGAATCGACGGGAACTTCCCATCCTGATAAGCCGACTGTTCGTGGTTTTAATAAATATCATGATCGAGATTAACTCGTTTTTACTCATATTAATTGACTGAAGTAGAAATTTAAGATGAAAGTCAAAGTTGATATAGTATTGAACTAATAAAAATGAAATATTGACACCTGTAACAACATTTTGAAATATCAAAATAGATGCGATAGAAAAAAGTTTTGGGATTTGGCATCCAACTAGTTATATTCTAAATTTGTTTCTTTTTTACATGCTTAAAATGATGTATTCTAGCATCTGACTAAATATTTTTCAAACCAGATTTGTGTCATAAAGAGTTAAATACTTCCTTTAACTATCTCTTCAGGAATTTGTGAAATTTAACCATTTTGGTTTACTCTTTCAGAGACAATGTCATTTTCGACATATTTGAATATTTTAAATATCCTCATTAAGATTTTAAAAAATTGAACAGCGCTTTTTCTATACGATCAATGATTACATCCTTATTAGTCCATTGTTATACATGACAATCTTCTCGTGATTTTCTGTCCCGAAAATTGATTTAAATTAAACTTTGACAGTATTTTCGAAAAAATAATTAACTGATCAGTTTTTTTTCCTATCAAAGTAATTAGAAAAGGTTTCTGAAATCTTCATACAATAACTTCATTTAATACTGTAATTTACATTCTAAATCTTTTCGTCATGTTAAAAATTCTTCTTAGCGTTTCAATGTTATTTTTAATTTTAGTGTCAGCATAAATATTTTAATATATAACTATTTGAAGTGATTTTCATTTAAAAGAAAAATTATTTCTATCGCTGAATTATTCATTTTTAATAACTGCAACCTAAACAAACATGTTTCTAGATCGAGCCTACGAAAAGATTTAATCGAAATAGTGAAATATTACGCTTACTTTAAGTCTTTATGCGTGACAATACGTTAAAATACCATTAAAAGATTTTTCTATGCAAATTTTGTCAAATACATCTATTGATAAAAGTAAATTTTATATTTCACATAAATTGCTTGCTTTACCCTTTTTAAAAAACGCAGCCATTTTTCTGAAGCCAAATATTTTTACTTACTAATATTTTTTGAACTGTTTACATATGAATAAATAATCCCCCTCTCTAATGTTAAACTTTGGTGGGCTTTGGAATCCATCTGTATTTTTCAAATTTCTCCTGTGGAAATTAAAATTTTTACCTTTTATCCGTATTCTCTTTTTGATGTTTCGTTTTTGTTTGAGACTGTTTCTAAAATACATAAGTTTATATTAAGTTTTAAAACCTAAGTAAAGGAGAGGAGTTGTTAATAACATTTCAACTCTTGAAATAAAACTAAGCATTTTAGAAATATTTTGTAAAAAAACAAAGAAAATCATACAGAAAATAGAAGGTAAAAATTTTAATTTTCCGAGAAAAAAAAAAGTTACAGAGCCCATTCCAAGCCCATATGCATGCGTGCCGCCAAACTCAAGATATTCTTCCTTAAAATGTGGGTTAATTTGATCTATCTCAAACACGTTTCGAACCAAAAAAATTATTTGTTTCATTATATAATTCCATTTTTTCGTCTTAAACATTTTTGATTTATTTTCTAGTAAAATTTTTTTGTTCGAATAGTGTTTAACCTGGGTCAAATGAATCCATATTTTACAGAATATTAGTGGAAAGTTGACGGATATGTATATGGTTTAACATTAGAAAGGGGCATAACAAGTCTGGTATGTTGGTCGGTAAACTCCCTAATTCTCCACGCTCATGTTAAACCTATGGCCCTGGAATGCATTTGTATATTTAAAATATTTCCTTGGGAATTTTTTTGTCTGTGTACTATTCCTAAAGAATTTTTTATTTGTCGAAGCGTTAAAATCTTACTAACAGCTCGTCAGCTTTCAACACAACATATTAAATAAAGCATATATTTTCATTTTAGTAATATCTTGATAACTTAGAAAAGGCATCCTTTAAAAAAAATACAAAGAAAATATATTTTTTTAATTTCTTTACGATATATTATAAATATACCAATGCATTCTACGCCCATAGGTGTTTAACTTTAGCCAGGTGAGTTGACTGATCTAGCAGCCTTAGGGATGCTTTCACATTTTTCTCTGAAAGACACCGCGAAACTTTCTGAAAAAAAAAAAAAAAATCATTTTTTATACTTGTACGTATTTTTCAGATGATCTCATATAGATACAGCATTTTTGTTTTTCCTATAAATTCCCATATTTCTTTGATTAGAGCAGATTGATATCAAACGAGCAGTACTTTGATTGCGAAGTCCCGAAAATCCGCTTAAAAAATTCACTTTGAGATTTTGTGAAAAATATTTTATAAGAAAACAGAATGTACTGTTCGGTTGTTTAGACTACATGAATATCTAACATGTGCATAAATTAAATAAGGTAGTGAATCTGCAAGACTAGTATACGCTGTAGAGTGGATATTTTTATATACACCATTAAATGTGTTGGATTTACTATTTATAGTACAGCTTCAGTAGATCTATACATGACCTATAGATGCCTGATTCGTTGCGATTTTCTACAGTGTTTCCATGCGATGTTTAAGGTTAGGGAGTTTCTGTAACTTTGATAGCTGCATCTCGGAGAAAAATGCCAGTATAAATTCAAATCCAATTTAATTAAAAGAATTCCATGCACATGACACATTTTCATTTTAAAACTACACGTGAGATGGCAGCACCACCGTTCCTTTTTCTTGGCGATCACGAAATCCCATGTTAGCTTGTTGCTGAATTTAAAATAAGAATTACTCATCCCCAGTGGTGTAGTCGTAAAAAAAAAAAAAAAAAAACAGAGGGTATACGTTCAAAGCAGAGGGTATACGCTCAAGGCAGAGGGTATACCCTAGTGTATATACACTATAGCTTTCTTGAGAAACAGAGGGTATACGGTGTTCCTTACAAAAAATCCAGAGGGTATACGGCGTATACCCCCGTATACCCTCCACTACATCCCTGCTCATCCCTTAAAATTCTTTTTCCTAAATTGGATTTTCTCTAAAACAATGTTAAACTCAAACCAGCACGACTTATTACGTTTACATTTTTTCATTCAATTTTAAGTATAAATTACGAAAAATTTTGAAAAATTTAAGATAATTTCAAAATTTATTGCGGTTTAAAAATTTTAAAAATTAAGGAAAATATTTCTAATGTTAAAAACGGAAAATTTGAAAATCACCTTAGGTGAAATAGTGTTTTGCGATTTGTGGGAAGAAAATCTTGAGATTTGAGCGGTTAATGTTATTTGAATGGAAGAAATTTAGAAGTTTCGTTTTTGGCATCATTTTGTGTATAGAAGAAGGTTTTAGTGTACGTATCAATATTATTTTCAGATGGTAAATGTTGAAAGCTGTGCTTTAAAAACTAATTCCAATAAAACTTTTAAATCTGTTTTAATTGAAACCTTCGAAAGGTTTTAACTTTAAAATTATTTACAAGATGGCTGCACCTGTCTCTCTCATCTCCCCCCCCCCTTTCTCTCTCTTTTATCCACATAAAAAGGGAAGCTAAAATTAAGTGATTAAATTGCACTGTACAGCTATATGAAATTGCTTCTAAAAGTGAAGTGTGCGATTCTATATAAAACACAGTGAACGCGGATACCGCCATTTAAAAACATTTGACTCTTAAGGTTAGTTGGGGCAACTGGGACATGATTTTACAATGTGACTCTGGAGCTTCTGACAATTCAGCTTCAAAAAGCTAATGTTCATTTCAATTAAAGTCTGAACTTCTGTAAATGTGTTCAGTTAGGTTCTCTCTATCAGACAGAAATGCTCAAAATTACATTTTAATATTTAAAAATATAAAAATATGCATATTTCATCTTACTTTCCTCATGGGTCCAGTTGCCCCCAAAAATGTGGTAACTGTACCAGGGGGGGGTCTATGTTCCACACGCGTTTATATTTTTTCATATCGAATATCAGGTCCTGTTTGAAAAAGTGTAAACAACTTAAAAAAAATTAAACCAGGCAGATCATGTAAATTATATGTCAATAAACAGCGTTGTAAGGGAAACCTTTGCTGTCAGTGTGCCTAAAAAAGCACTAAAAGTGAAAATATTAGATTCATTTATACCAATAATATAAAACTTAAGTAAGTACTCATGTACTTTAGTATAGATAATAACTATAAAAGTCACATCTGTATTTTAAGGAAAAAATAGCAATGTAAATCTCTGAACAAAAGGCTACGTAAGTACTTTATCTTTATCCAGGTGTCGCATTATATAGGGAAAATTTTATTGTTCCTTAAAGAAAGATGCGATGAAGATATTATTTTCAAAATAGCGGTAGGGACGATAAAAGATTCCCTATAGCATAGCTGCCAACTTTTACGCTTTCCTCTTACCACTAAAATATTATAGTAAATGTTGTGTTATTTAATCGTCGAAATCTTATGATTAAACAAAACGAAAATCTCTATTAAATTTTAGTGGTAGCAAGAAAGCGTAAAAATTGGCAGCTATGCCTATAGAATGCGACCCCTGTGCATAGTACAATTTCAAGGTCTGGCTATCTGGCTTTCAGGGACAAGGTACTTGCATTCGTAAAATGTTGAAATAATTTAATGACACCAATATTTACAAGAAAATCTATCTGAAAACATATAAAAGTATATTTTCGCGTACTTAATAAAGGTTAAATTTTAATTATAAAATTCAGGTGCCAATGTGGCAATTAGGAGTTAAAATTAAGTGATGCCACAACGGCATCACCGCCTCTCAAGGGGTCAAGAAATTTGGTTTGATACCACTCAATATGCTTTTTTAAAAATTTCATTACGTTATTTTAATAAGGTATTCCATCATTTTCGTTATTGTGAGCAAAAGACAATGGAGAAATTTACTTCCCGTAGTAAGAGAAACACAAAAAAATTATAACTATTGCGGTAACTGGATCCAGCATGGCCCAGTTACCCCATTCTTGAAACATTTATGGGGTAACTGGGACACCGGGTTTACATTTAAAACATGAAGTAAATATGTATAGATACCTAATAATATTAATGTAGTTATATGTCTAATCTTAAAAAAAAAAAAAGATTGTTTAATAAAAGTGCTTACAGTATTTTAATAAAAATCCGAGGAAGTTCAACCATATTGACGTTGTTTTTAAAAAAAGAAACTTAAATTTTTGGCAACCTATCACAGCAAAGTGAGAGTTATGATTGAGTTGATACACGTTGTTTTAGGAAGTAGAGATAAAGGGGCATTGCTCACAAAAGCTAAAACTTAAAAAACACCAACAGTTTTTAGCTCACAGGCTATCAAAGCCTGAGAGCTAATGTGCCCGCCCGTTCTGTATGTATGTATGTATGTATGTATGTACGTACGTACGTATGTACGTAACGCGATAACTCTTGATAGAAATATCCGATTTGCTTCAAAATTTTTTCCTAGGTTCACTGTGATAAGGCGCTTCCCTGATTAGTTTTTGGAGTTCATTGGTTAAGGATAGAGGGGGAAAAACGGGGTTAGTCCACACCCCACCCCCTTAATTCAGATAAATGGGTTTTTCATGCAGAATGATTCGATTTGCTCCGAATTTGATATACCGGTTTATTATGTTAAGGAACTTCCCTGATTAGTTTTGGGAGTTCATTGGTTAAGGATAAAAGGGGAAAAACGGGGTTAGTCCACCCCCCTTAATTCAGATAAATGGGTTTTTCATGAAGAATAATTCAATTTGCTCCGAACTTGGTATACCGGTTTATTATGTTAAGGAACTTCCCTGATTAGTTTTGGGGGTTCATTGGTTAAGGATAAAGGGGGAAAAGGGGGGTTAGTCCACCCCCTTAATTCAGATAAATGGGTTTTTCATGCAGAATCATCCGATTTGCTCCGAATTTGGTATACCGGTTTATTATGTTAAGGAACTTCCCTGATTAGTTTTGGGAGTTCATTGGTTAAGGATAAAAGGGGAAAAACGGTGTTAGTCCACCCCCCCCCCCCCTTAATTCAGATAAATGGGTTTTTCATGCAGAATGATTCGATTTGCTCCGAATTTGGTATACCGGTTTATTATGTTAAAGAACTTCCCTGATTAGTTTTGGGAGTTCATTGGTTAAGGATAAAGGGGAAAAAACGGTGTTAGTCCACCTCCCTTAATTCAGATAAATGTGTTTTTCATGCAGAATGATTCGATTTGCTCCGAATTTGGTATACCGGTTTATTATGTTAAGGAACTTCCCTGATTAGTTTTGGGAGTTCATTGGTTAAGGATAAAGGGGGAAAACGGGATTAGTCCACTCCCCCCCTTAATTCAGATAAATGGGTTTTTCATGCATAATGATTCGATTTGCTCCGAATTTGGTATACCGGTTTATTATGTTAAGGAACTTCCCTGATTAGTTTTGGGAGTTCATTGGTTAAGGATAAAGGGGAAAAAACGGGGTTAGTCCACCCCCCTTAATTCAGATAAATGTTTTTTTCATGCAGAATGATTCGATTTGCTCTGAATTTGGTATACCGGTTTATTATGTTAAGGTACTTCCCTGATTAGTTTTGGGGGTTCATTGGTTAAGGGTAAAGGGGGAAAACGGGGTTAGTCCACCCCCCTTAATTCAGATAAATGGATTTTTCATGAAGAATCATTCAATTTGCTCCGAATTTGGTATACCGGTTTATTATGTTAAGGAACTTCCCTGATTAGTTTTGGGGGTTCATTGGTTAAGGATAAAAGGGGAAAAACGGGGTTAGTCCCCCCCCCTTAATTCAGATAAATGGGTTTTTCATGCAGAATGATTCGATTTGCTCCGAATTTGGTATACCGGTTTATTATGTTAAGGTACTTCCCTGATTAGTTTTGGGGGTTCATTGGTTAAGGATAAAGGGGGAAAACGGGGTTAGTACACCCCCCCCCCTTAATTCAGATAAATGGGTTTTTCATGCAGAATGATTCGATTTGCTCCGAATTTGGTATACCGGTTTATTATGTTAAGGAACTTCCCTGATTAGTTTTGGGAGTTCATTGGTTAAGGATAAAGGGGAAAAAACGGTGTTAGTCCACCACCTTAATTCAGATAAATGTGTTTTTCATGCAGAATGATTCGATTTGCTCCGAATTTGGTATACCGGTTTATTATATTAAGGAACTTCCCTGATTAGATTTGGGAGTTCATTGGTTAAGGATAAAGGGGGAAAACGGGGTTAGTCCCCCCCCCCTTAATTCAGATAAATGGGTTTTTCATGCAGAATGATTCGATTTGCTCCGAATTTGGTATACCGGTTTATTATGTTAAGGAACTTCCCTGATTAGTTTTGGGAGTTCATTGGTTAAGGATAAAGGGGGAAAACGGGGTTAGTCCACCCCCCCCCCCCCTTAATTCAGATAAATGGGTTTTTCATGCAGAATGATTCGATTTGCTCCGAATTTGGTATACCGGTTTATTATGTTAAGGAACTTCCCTGATTAGTTTTGGGAGTTCATTGGTTAAGGATAAAGGGGAAAAAACGGGGTTAGTCCCCCCCCCTTAATTCAGATAAATGTTTTTTTCATGCAGAATGATTCGATTTGCTCTGAATTTGGTATACCGGTTTATTATGTTAAGGTACTTCCCTGATTAGTTTTGGGGGTTCATTGGTTAAGGGTAAAGGGGGAAAACGGGGTTAGACCCCCCCCCTTAATTCAGATAAATGGGTTTTTCATGCAGAATGATTCGATTTGCTCCGAATTTGGTATACCGGTTTATTATGTTAAGGAACTTCCCTGATTAGTTTTGGGAGTTCATTGGTTAAGGATAAAGGGGAAAAAACGGGGTTAGTCCACCCCCCTTAATTCAGATAAATGTTTTTTTCATGCAGAATGATTCGATTTGCTCTGAATTTGGTATACCGGTTTATTATGTTAAGGTACTTCCCTGATTAGTTTTGGGGGTTCATTGGTTAAGGGTAAAGGGGGAAAACGGGGTTAGTCCACCCCCCTTAATTCAGATAAATGGATTTTTCATGAAGAATCATTCAATTTGCTCCGAATTTGGTATACCGGTTTATTATGTTAAGGAACTTCCCTGATTAGTTTTGGGGGTTCATTGGTTAAGGATAAAGGGGGAAAAGGGGGGTTAGTCCACCCCCTTAATTCAGATAAATGGGTTTTTCATGCAGAATCATTCGATTTGCTCCGAATTTGGTATACTGGTTTATTATGTTAAGGAACTTCCCTGATTAGTTTTGGGGGTTCATTCGTTAAGGATAAAGGGAGGAAAACAGGTTTAGTCCACCCCCCTTAATTCAGATAAATGTGTTTTTCATGCAGAATGATTCGATTTGCTCAAAATTTTGTATACCGGTTTATTATGTTAAGGAACTTCTCTGATTAGTTTTGGGGTTCATTGGTTAAGGGTAAAGGGGGAAAAGGGAGGTTAGCCCGCCCCTCTTAATTTAGATAAATGGGTTTTTCATGCAGAATGATTCGATTTGCTCCGAAATTGGTATACCGGTTTATTATGTTAAGGGGCTTCCCTGATTCGTTTTGGCGATTAATTGGTTAAGGATAAAGGGGGGTTAGTCCACCCCCTTAATTTAGATAATTGTTTTTTTTTGCAGGATTATTCGATTTGCTCCAAATTTGGTATACCGGTTTATTATGATAAGGAGCTTCCCTGATTAGATTTGAAGATTCACTTGTTAAGTATAAAGGGGGAAACGGGGGCTAATTCCCCTTCACTTATTTTTTGAGTGGCATTATTCTTTAAAATAAGAGTATAATATGCAATTAGTGTGAATAGTCTGTGAGCTCAATGCCATCAGTTTAGCTGGGCACTGTTCTTTTTTATTTATAAAATAGCCTATGGCCCAATTACCTCGTGGTTCCAGTTACCCCAACAAACCTTATATCGAAAATATAAGATGTGCAACTTAAAGTTTTAAAGTAAATGGGATTAAAAACAAGGAGCACGTTTATCTAAATATGTATTCATATGTATCATCGGTCTTAAGTACGACTGACCACAAAGACAGAGGGGAGGCGGTGAATGCAAGGCACCCAGGGATATTTAGATTTTTTTAAAGCCTTTTTGTGGTTAATTTGGGTCCAAAAAGGTTTGCTTCCTGGCCGCACACGGCTTCTGTACATGAAAGGGATCCCAAGTGGGAGTTAGAATTTTTTTTCATCTTTGCTAGTAATTTCACATGTGTTGGAGTTAGAGATCTGCACGGGCCGGTCTCGGGCCGATTTTCATTCACAGCACTCGGGCCGGGCCTGGTCTCCATTCTTTTCGGGCTGAGCCGGGCCCGGGCCATACTTTTTTCTGAAGGCTCGGGCCGTGTCGGGCCTAACTTATTTCATCTCTACAGAGCCGTGACTGGTATCATTCCTAGTCTTCACGGCCCAAAATTTTCAGTCCTAGTTTTGACCCAGCCCGTATAAAAATTGTCTCAGCGTGGCCTGGTCCTTTCAAAGGTCAGTGAAATTAGGCCTGGGCCAAAAAATTTTGCAAAAAATGTATACATTTTTAAATCGCCATTATTCTACATTTAAACATTAAAATTTATTCTTTTTAAAGAATACTTGATTTCTACTCTTATTAAAATATAGTTAAATTAAAATATAGTAAAACGTATGAAAAAGAACCTGCCTACGACGGAACCCTGTTTTAAACTAACAAGTAAGAAAAAATCAGGCCTCAAGCATAGATTATGAAACACTTTCCAACACATTCAGAATAATGTAACAAAACTGCACTGTTTAAAAAATTAAAATATTACGTCTAATTGAACCTTATGGAAACTCATAATACATTTCAAAACCCAATTTCAGCGGTTCCTATCCACAATCGGAAAATTATACGAATTTTTTCAGCAGACCTGTATATGATTTATAGATATGAATCTATTACCTACATGCAAGCCAAAATTTAGTTCACTTAAGGGATACATATACTTCAGTTGAAAATTTACTTTCGCAATTCCTCTATTAAGGAGAACGGTACGTGAATACTTTTGTGCAGCCCTGTATTTGAGGTATGGAATTTATATATAACGAGTAAGATGCAAAAAAATAATTAAATTTAAAAGCGCATACTGAATTTTAAACCGTGCACTCCAGCAATTATTACTCAGACAGTACTGTAGTGTAACCGATTTCTTTTGTGTGTCCCTGTAAATGACTAAAAAATGCTATGAATGTCCTGTTCTAACGTGATCGTAGTGAAATTGAGTGATTTATATCAGTTTCAATACATTTGAAATAGCATAATGTCACTAAAATACTCTGCAAACGATTTTTCCCCATATACCATAATGTAATGGAATACTTTTGAGTGCCCCTGTAAACGAACGATTAATTCTACATACTTCATATACAATACCAAACATGCTTTGGTGACCCTAAATAACCCTTATCAATTTCATGAAAATCCGAATATATTTACGGGAGTTAGAGCGTGGACAGACGGACAGACAAACCGAATGCATAAACACTTTTCAACTTTGTTGGAAAGTGTTAAAAAAAGTGTTGATCCATGCAAAATTAATGTACTAATTAATTATTTTACTACGTAAGAAAAGAATATATAATACATTTACACTTGCTAAGAAGAGAACTTGTCTATAACACATTTTTTTCTTCTTTTCTATGCAATTCCGTCTTAGAAGACTTTACTGTATAGCATTTTTCAGATTTTTAATACTTCAATACATGGAATATGGATTAACAATATTAATGACAACTGAAACGTTTACATACAAGAATTAGAGATTCGTTAAAAAAATAATTTGCAGCCTGCTGCACTGCTATAAAAATGAAGATTATAAACATCATGAAAAAAAAAAAAAAAAAAGTTAAGATAAATACTTTTGGTCAGAACTCCTCGTACGAGACAAATTTTTAACCAAATTGACGTAAAAATCAATGTTTTGTAGAAATTCACCCGGGCCGGGCCGAAACTTTAATTTTTTTCCGGGCCAAGCCGAACTTTTAAATTTTTTACCGGGCCGGGCCAATATTGTTTTTCTACGGGCTGGGCCGATTTTTTTTTTTTCTATGATTCGGATTTTTCTATGATTCGGAACTGGATTTTTCCTGGAACTTTCGGCCCGTGAAGGCCTCTAATTGGAGTAGTTTCACAACTTTTGTGAATAAAGTAAGTATAATATGTTGGCTAGTATGGAGGCGGTATGACCTTCAGTGAGAAACTGAAATTATTCGGGAACTTTGTGAATTCGACAGAAAATTCTTAAATGGAAAATTTCAGAGAACAAACCTCTGCGACTCATAGTAGCTGAATTATCGACAATGGCCGAGGTTATCTGTGAAGTCAGTAGATTTTTCTAGCCACAGCAAAGGTATAAATTGATCCATATTCAGAGCTGCCTCTGGTGACTATTTTTAATTATTTTGTCTACTACTATTGCAAACAAATATTAATTCGTAGTAAATTTTTACTAGTCTTTGAGGTAGATTGTTGTTGATAAATAGTGATAGACAAAATAAGAAAATAGTCACCAGTGGCGAGATGAGTAGGTGTGTCGGCTGGCGGTGGTGAGCTCTCCGTGAAGCACGGGGGGAGGGGGGGGGCGTTTACCGGGTAGCGGAACGGCGTGATGTGCGGTGATATTTTAGTGTTGTATTTCTTCAAGTGGCTCTTGTATCGGTGCTATTTTTATAGTAAACTTTTTGGAGTGTTTGTGCTTCTGTGTACGGTTCATTAGATTCTGTGTGTTGCAGTTATGTCAGGTAAAGCTGCGGAGGTCAGCATGGCGAGTTCTGTGATTAATATAATGGATGATAAAGTATCTTAGCAACCTCCGGTGGAAACGATGGAGGTAGTCGAAAATAATTTGGTTGGCGACGAAAATAATAACAACGTGGTTCGCTCGTCATTGGCGTTAGATTTACTTCTTCAGTGGGCGGCGGCAAATGGAGGTAAGGCGTTTAATATTCTTTTACAAAGCGCTGACTCAAAAGCAATACCACAACGGGACCCAAGAGCGGTGCAAGCAGAGTTAAAAAAGAAACTTACTCAGGTGGAGGATATTGATAATGTCCGGTACACGAGGAATGGGTGTATAATAGTGAGCACAAAAAAAGTGGACTGTGCGTCTGAAATAGTAAACTGGTCAGAGTTTTTGGGGGTGACCATTAGAATTCGGGTGGTGTGGGAAAACTTAACAAACAAATTTTTAATTTTCCATGTTCCTGTTGACATTCCTCTGGCCGAGTTAGGGTAGGAAATTGAGGAAGTCAATGCAGTAAAGATTTTTGAACTTACAAGATTCATACGGAAGGACTCACTGAACAAGGTGTCACCGGTTTTGGTGACGTCATTAGGTACGAATCTGCCAGCAGAGATAAAAATATGGAGCTCGTTACATACCATACAGCAGTTTATAGATAGACCGCGCCAGTGCGGCAAATGCTATAAGTTCAATCACACAACTGGCAAATGCACCTCGGACCAGATTTGTGTCACATGTGGCACGGTTCATACAGGTCCTTGCGCGTCGCCAGTTAGATGTACAAACTGTGGGGGCGAGCACAGAGCAGATTATTTGCAATGCCCGTCCCGGTTGAAAGAAGTTGAATTTTGAATTTCAAAAGCAAAAATTTTTTGTCGTTTGTGGAGGCCCGGAGAAGATTCTCTCAGAGGTCGAGCTCCGGATCCCATGCCAAGGTTGCCAGCATAAAAAAATCGGACTATGAGGAGATACAAAAAATAATTGAAACTTGGACGAACAACCTGGTTCGTGTGTTGGTGGAAATGACTGGCAAACATTCAGAAAAGGTACTGGACTCGATTAATGCACTCAGTAATGTTATAATGAAATTTATGGCAGAGGTCAGCGATTTGCAGCCTGGGCGGAAACGTCCTAACAGAAAGGAAGACAGAGGTAAAAAAAAAAAAAGTTATGTTTTTAGTGGATTGTTTTCCCCTTCTCTTTTTTGTTGGCCACACAGTTTGGACTGTTTTTTTTCCCCTTGTTTTGTGGGCTGGCATCTGCGAATTGTATTTACCTGGATTGTGTATCTGTCGTGTTTCTCTTTGCTTCTGCTTTATGGATTACTGGTGCTCTGTTTTATTTATGGGAAAAAAAAGTGTGTGGTTCTTGTGGGCTGGCATTTGCGAACCGCATTTTGTCTGGGTAGTTTATCTGCTGTGTTTTTTCTTGCTTTTGTTTTTTGGTTTACTGGTTTTCCGATGTATTTATGGGCATTAGTATAGTTCAATGGAACTGCCGTAGTTTAATAAATAAACTCCCCTGGCTTAATCATCCCTATTCTCAAGTGCTGATATTCTAGTTTTTCAAGAGACTTTCCTGTCTCCGGACAAGGTGGTCTCCCTTCCTGGAAAAATTTTCTATAGGTCGGATAGGCTGGGTCGCCCAGGTGGCGGACTGGCTATTGCTGTAAATAACAAGTGGTCTTCAGTCAGCATCAACCTCCCTGGTTTGGGGTCTGCGAACGAGTTTATGGGTGTCCGTTGTCTTTTCGGCTCTGTTTACTTGAATATTATTAATGTCTATTCTGGTTCCAGTCTAATGGTCCCGGATTTGGCTAAGCTTTGTCGTGATATGGATGGCCCGAATTTAATTCTGGGGGATTTCAATCTTCACCATCAGCTCGTCTGGGGATCTCCGGTGTCGTCACGGAACGCCGAGGCCTTCGTGGAGGGCTGTGCGACAGTTCCTTTTGTCTAATTAATTCCTCTGATCCGACTCATATTTCCCCAAGCGGAGTGTGCTCCTTAATTGATCTGTCTCTTTGCTCGTCGGATTTGTTGGTGGGATCAACTGTTCAAGTCGAAGACTATACATATGATAGCGACCATTTTCCAATTAACATTAATGCAGAAATCAGGACTCCCCTGCAGCCAGGTTCTATTCTTTACAAATGGCTTCGCATTTGCCAGGTGGTAAATGATTCGTTGGAGCTTTCTCCTATAGCACACTATAATTCTTTTCTTGATCTAGTCCGCGGTGCTATACATCAGCGTAGTTTTTCAAGGAAGCACCCTGCTAAAGGCCTCCCGGTGTGGTGGTCAACCAAATGTAGTGGTTTGCTGAAGCAGAAGAGATATTACTTTAAGAAGGCCCACCAGCTGGTGTCTACGGAGTTCTGGGTGAAATTCATACAGGCTTCTGCTAGGCTTCGTCAGGCAATACAGGATTCTAAACGACGATACTGGGACTCTGTGTGCTGCGATGCAAAAGATTCGGGTATCCTGTACAAAGTTTTCCGCAAGTTTAAGAACCGGCAGTCCGTGTCTCCTGATTCCCATCTCTGCCTGAGGCACGCTGACACCCTTAGTTCAGAGGCGAGCACTCAATCAGAACTTTTTGCAGATCACTTCAGTGAGGCTGCGTGTCATGATCCGATCCCCCTAACCTTTGGGGCTGACGAATCCAAAAAGCTGAATCGTAATTTCGCAATGACGGAACTGAAGGAGGCCATTCGTCGGACGAAAATAACAGCCCCTGGTGAAGATAAAATCAGTGCTGCATTCTTTAAGGGACTCTCCGATCACTCCTTGGAGTGCCTTCTTAGTATTTACAACAATATCTGGTCCACGGACGACATTCCTTCGGGGTGGACATCTTCCCTGATTATCTCTATTCTTAAACCAGGCAAACCTAAATCTGACACCGCTTCCTACCGACCTATTGCACTTACCTCGGTCATGTGCAAAATTTGTGAAAGAATGATTGCCAACAGAATCACCAATCATCTTCTCGAGAATAAAACCCTTGACCCCAGACACCTTGGATTTCAACCGTTCCGTGACAGCCAAACCGCAATCACAGCACTCCACATTGACATCAAGCAGGCCAAACTGGAGAAGAAGTTTATCTTGGGTATTTCGCTTGACATCCAAGCTGCGTATGATTCGGTGTATATTGATGTTCTAATACTGAAGTGTGCTAAGATTGAAATTGTCGGCCCGATTCTCCTATGGCTCCATCGGTTCCTTTCCAGTCGGAGCATCAAGGTGCTGTGGAGGGGTATCATATCGTCTTCCCGTACTGGTCGAGGAGTTCCGCAGGGTGCACTATTAAGCCCGATCCTCTTTACTATCTTCTTGTATGATTTTTTCGAGGTGCTGGAGGGGCTGGGTATCAAGTTTCTGATTTATGCTGATGATATTTTTCTTTACTGCATTAATTCTACCCTAGCTACCTGCCAAGCAAAGCTACAAGAAGCCTTGCGCCTCATCACCCAGTGGTGCAACTATTGGAAGTTGACCATTCGTCCTGATAAAAGCCATGCGATAAACCTCTTCCGCAGACGTGCAGAATGTGATTTCGATTTCAGCATCAATGGAGGCCTGATTGAATGGAGCGCAATATTATCTGCAATATTATCAAATTCCTGGGATTCCTTGTGGCTCGTCGCGGAGGTTTCTATAGGAAGCAAGGGATGAGCTATATGAGAGTCTTCGGCCAGGGCTGAGTATACCCAGTGATTATTTTGAAATATATATATAATGAATATTAAATAAGATTGCCTACCTGTGTTTGGCTTCGGTAAGAGGACAGGCTCGAGATGTGTATCCTTTTTGTTTCAATTTATTATATTTTATTTATTAAGATGAGACTGACGCTTTCCATCAATGACTGGATACGGAAGCATGTGTACATCTGATTTTCTTTAATACTGGACTAGGATGCTACAAAATATATACAGAATGATTAATAAAATGGATTAATAAAAAATGAATCGTTTTTGCAATCGGCAAGCTTCTTGGTGTTTGAACACCAGAAAAAAGGTCCCTTCTGGGATAACAATGGGATTTGTATCCCAACGGACAGCATGTCCGTTTAGTTGAAAAGTTTTACGACGACTGCGGGGTTCAAAAAAGTATTCACATAGACTCTTTTAGGTGATGAGAAAGCCAATAGATTATGCAAAGTCAGCGGATTAATTTATTTCAGTACAGTCACTTTGCAATGTCCACTGAATGATGCTGCTATCTGGTCTTCAGATATGAATTTAATATAATGCTGTCTGGTGGATCGCCTGGCAGATTTAGTGCTGCCATCTGTGAGTGATGAGATGAAGCTTTTTCGTTGCTCCTCGTGAAGGTTCACTTTTCTTGATTAGATAAATGTTGTGCATATTTCCACAAACGTTTACATACCCCACAAGTTCGGTTATAAGTCTATATAATATGTTATTTGTGTCGCAGGTTCGCATACAAAACTTATTAGTAGAAGTAGTATTTCTAATATTCCTCCTTTTTGTTTGAAGGACCTGTGACAAGTTTTAGCTGTAGTTCGTTTCGTAAAAATTAATGTTGAACTTTTGGAAGCGGTCTTGTTAGTATATCCGCTATCATGAGTTTTGAAGGACAATAGGTGATATTAATTATTCCGCGTTCGTGTTGATCTCTGATGTGGTGGAATTTGACCTCAATATGTTTAGTTTTTGTTTGTGCTTTCTCGTTTTTTGTTAGTTTTATGGTTGATAAATTATCCTCATACACAGTTATTGGTAGTTGTTGAGGCAATTCCAAATCATTGAGTAAATTAATAAATGTATCACGTTTTGTGTTGCAGTTGACGCCGAAATGTACTCGGCCTCTGTAGAAGACAGGGCGACGCTTGTCTGCTTCTTAGAGATCCAGGCTAACAGGTTGTTGCCTAACTTAAACAGATTGCCTGTCGTTGACTTTCTGTCTATACGATCATTCGCCCAGTCGCTATCGCTGTAAACCGTTAGTATGGGCGGTTTGCATCTGTCTATTATGAATTTCAATTCTCTTGTAGTCATCAGGTATCTGATAACCTTTTCGATGGCTTCCCAATCAGCTAGTCTGGGTAGCTCATTCCTCCTCCCTAGAATATTTACTATGGCCGCGATGTCGGGCCTTGTTAGTGTCACGATGTATAGCAATCCGCCAATTGCTTGTCTATATTTTGTATTATTTTCCATTAATTCTCCTTCCGGATCTAAATTAAAATAGTTAGTACACATTGGCGTGTAGGTGGGTTTGCTAAGGGTTAAGTTGAACTTTTCCGCGATTTCTATAATTTTGTGTTCTTGATCAAGTTGTAAGTTACCGTTTTCTGTTTTAGTTATGTTAATCCCTAAATACTGAGTTACCTGTCCCAGATTTTTAATCTCATATTCCTTGTATAACTGGTTATATATCTCGTGCGTGTCATCTTTGCTACCTGCTACGAGTATGTCGTCCACGTAGACGATCACATACGCGACTTTTCCATTTTTGATTCGTTTAAACAGACATTGGTCTGAGTCGCATTCGGTAAATTTTAGATTCTTCAGGGATTGGCTAATTTTTAAACTCCATGCCCTTGCGGCCTGTTTAAGGCCATAAATCGCCTTGTTTAATTTACATACTTTTTCTTCCTCCCCTTTCTTTAGATAACCCTCCGGTTGATACATATACACTTCCTCCTCAAGAGTCCCATGCAAAAAAGCGGTTTTGACATCAAGGTGCGTCACGTCAAGATTTTTGTAAACGGCTGCATTTAAAAATGCTCTCAGTGTGGTGTGCGATACGACTGGTGCATACGTTTCGTCGTAATCGCACCCATATTTTTGCGAGTACCCCTTCGCAACTAACCTGGCTTTGTACCTTTCTATTTTACCGTTTATCCCTCTTTTGGCTTTAAATGTCCACTTGGACCCTATGACGCGTTTTCCGGGTATAGCTTTAATTAGTTTCCAAGTTTTATTCTGTTGTAGTGATCTTATTTCCTCATTTGTTGCTTCCAACCACTTATTTTTTGTTTCTATATCCTTAATGTTTTCTAATTCGGCCCACGATTTCGGTTCCTCAATTTTGCACAAATTCACGGTCACTCCGAAACGATTTGGGGGTACGCCTCTGTTTTCCCTTTGCGACCTCCTCGGTTCGGAATTATCTGGCGTCGGGGTTTCTATCAGATCTTCATAATTATTTGTCAAATCAATCTTGATATTTTCGGTAGGTGTTTGAGCGTTATTTTCGGTTTCCGTAGTGTCATTAATTTTCTCATAGTTAGTTCCTTCTTCAATGAATTTTACCGTTCTAGAAATTATTATGCGGTTATTTCCCGTGTGAATTCTGTAATCTTTGCTCCGAAAATCATAACCCATCATGACCCCTTCGATAGCTTTTTTGTCAAACTTCGTTCTTTTTGATTTATCTACGTAGGCAAATGCCTTACACCCAAAAGTCTTAATGTTTGATAGGTCGGGCTTCCTATCATTCCACAATTCGTATGGTGTGGCGTGATTTTCATTTGCGTTTGTCGGCAGTCTGTTGGTTAAGTAGGTTGCTGTCATCACAGCTTCCCCCCAGAACTGCTTGGGCAATTTTGCGTCTGACAGCATTGTCGTGCCATTTCAACGATCGTTCGATTTTTTCTTTCCGAAACCCCGTTTTGGGGGCTACTGTATGGGACACTCAACTGTCTTTCTATGCCGTTTTCGGCTAAGTAGTTTTCGAAACTTTCCCCAAGATATTCTTTGGCGTTATCGGACCTTATAGCTTTTATTACCTTCCCGAATTTATTTTTTTTTTAGGGCTACGTACTGCTTTAATTTCTCTACCGCTTCAGATTTATGCGCTAAAAGATACGTCATAGTGAATCGACTGTAGTCGTCTGTAAACGTTATGAAATAACGCTTTCCTCCTGGAGTTTGAGTCTCCATAGGTCCACATAAATCAGAATGCGCGAGCGAGCATATCTCTTTGCTCCTATTTTTAGCTGCTTTGGGGTAGGGTGAAATTGACAGTTTCCCTTCTATGCACTTTGTGCAATGCAACTCATGCTTGCAGTTATTTATAATTATTCCCTCAGCCAACTTATGATTAACCAAATATTTAATTGCGTCAAAATTTTTGTGACCTAATCTACGATGCCATTTATATATACAGTTTTCATTATTACAGGAGGTTTGCGTGCTTAAGGCGTAACCGTACTCATGCTTAGGATTTACTTCATAGAGATTGTTGTTCAGTTTAGCGGTTAAGATAGTGTTGTTATCTTTAATGAAAAAGCGTGTTTCCTTCTCAAAGATTACTTTTATGTTATTATCGGTTGCCTTCTTTACTGATAAGAGATTACTCTTTAATTCCGGGCAATATAATACGTCCCGGAGTGTTATGTTATTTTTAAGGCCTGTGTTTATTGTTATGTCCCCTACACCTTGAGAATTTAATCTTTTCCCGTTAGCTATGGTGATGTCGCCAAAATTTCCTGGCTTAAACGTTGTAAAGTGTTCTTTTGTGGACGTTACATGTCTTGTACAGCCAGAGTCAATAATGTAGGTGTTAGTGTTCCTTGTTTGTGTTTTGTTAACTAGCGTGGGTTCATTTTGAAATGCGTGTTCAACCTGGGGAAGAGGAACGCCTAACCCTGTTTGCTCACTAGCTGAGTTTATCTTTCCGTTGAAGCAGTAGTTGGAGGAGTGATTTTTACTGTTTTCCTGTCCTTTGTTATTTCCTGCGTTTGTTCTATAACCTGCGCCGTAATTGTTGTTTCTCTTCCTGTTATTTTCGTGTCTATAATTATTCTTCTGCGAGTTATACCTTTCTTTGTTTTTCAGTTGAAAACATTAATTTTTAACATGTCCACTTCGGGAACAAAAGCTGCAAAACTTTTTGTTTTTATACGGTTTGTTTTCAGATTTAAATGCCGTCTCACTAGGAGGTAAATTGGCGGCTTTATTTTCCACTTTATACGCGGTTTGTTTAATATACGAATTAGTGGTTTTGTTTTCTAGTCGATGGGTATATTCATCGATTAGTTTGTTCTTCACAAAGTCTAATTTTAAATCCGATTCATCACGCGTCTCAAGAGCAGTTATCATCCCGGCATATGATGGGGGCAAGGAGCACAACATGATCGCTACAATGTGCGACTCACTGATATTTTTTGCCCTATGGCAGAGAGCCTGTCTCTTATTGTAAGAATGTTATTAATGTGCTCCACCATATTCCCATTTTCTGAGAGTTTTTGAGAATAGAATTTCCTTAATAGAAATAATTTTGAGGATAAGTTCGCGCGCTGATGGACAGACTTTAATTTTTCCCACACTTCCTTCGCAGTCTGTAAGTTTTTTACATAAATTATCTGATCGTTGTCAATGCACAAATTAATGATGGCCTTAGCCTTTGCGCTATTTTTTAAGTAAGCGGCGTCCGGAGAGGGGGGTGGATCGTCGACACAGAATTTAAATAAATCATCCTTAATAAGTAGGTTTTCAATTTTAAACGCCCAGTGTAGGAAATTCGTATTATTCAATTTTTCAATTGAGGCTAAGTCTTTTGACATCGCCATTGTATATTTCTTATTTAACTATATATCACAATATGTTATATTTTTAAGTTCAGAAGTTTTTTTAAACTTTCCTTATTATTTCTCATTTATAATCACTAATTCAAATCACTAATTTAATATTTATACCATTCACATACACATCATATAATAGCATCATATAAATAATTTTCAATATCATATCATATGAAACACAATTATATTTAACAAATGTTATCAACTTTCAATATTCATAAATTTATTTCCGTATTTTGTAAAGGTGCAAATACGCTACCTTTTATTTTTAACTGGGTTTATTTTTATTTATTTATTTATTTATTTCTCACTCCCTTGCTTATATACCTTCAGCTCTCATAATCTATAGGAAGCAAGGGATTTATATGAGAGTCTTCGGCCAGGGCTGAGTATACCCAGTGATTATTTTGAAATATATATATAATGAATATTAAATAAGATTGCCTACCTGTGTTTGGCTTCGGTAAGAGGACAGGCTCGAGATGTGTATCCTTTTTGTTTCAATTTATTATATTTTATTTATTAAGATGAGACTGACGCTTTCCATCAATGACTGGATACGGAAGCATGTGTACATCTAATTTTCTTTAATACTGGACTAGGATGCTACAAAATATATACAGAATGATTAATAAAGTGGATTAATAAAAAATGAATCGTTTTTGAAATCGGCAAGCTTCTTGGTGTTTGAACACCAGAAAAAAGGTCCCTTCTGGGATAACAATGGGATTTGTATCCCAACGGACAGCATGTCCGTTTAGTTAAAAAGTTTTACGACGACTGCGGGGTTCAAAAAAGTGTTCGCATAGACTCTTTTAGGTGATGAGAAAGACAATAGATTATGCAAAGTCAGCGGATTAATTTATTTCTGTACAGTCACTTTGCAGTGTCCACTGAATGGTGCTGCTATCTGGTCTTCAGATATGAATTTAATATAATGCTGTCTGGTGGATCGCCTGGCAGATTTAGTGCTGCCATCTGTGAGTGATGAGATGAAGCTTTTTCGTTGCTCCTCGTGAAGGTTCACTTTTCTTGATTAGATAAATGTTGTGCATATTTCCACAAACGTTTACATACCCCACAAGTTCGGTTATAAGTCTATATAATATGTTATTTGTGTCGCAGGTTCGCATACAAAACTTATTAGTAGAAGTAGTATTTCTAATAGTTTCAGTAGCCATGTTAATTACCTGCGAAGGAAGGCGTTCTGTCGTATTAACATGCTTAAATCCCTGGCCTGCAAGAGTTATGGTGCGAGATCTAGGCACTTGCTGACGCTGGCTTCTGCTTCAGTATGTAGTTGTATGGATTGTGGGGCTGTGGTTCTTAATATGGCAAGTGTCTTAGTGTTAAACAAGCTCGAAGTCTTGCAAACTAGTGCTATTAGGGTGACTTTGGGGCTCCCGAAGTGGACCCCGAATGTCATCCTCCGGAAACATGCTGGCGTGGTCCCGGTGTGTGATAAGAACAAGGGCCTCGCTTGTGGCTTTTGGATCAAACACTTGGCTTTAAGAAATTGGTCCCCTCTCTGGGAAAATGAACAGCAAGCTGTTGCCAGCAACATCCCGAGTGTGTTGGAGGATTTTGATGTTTCATCTTGCATGCCGGAGTGTTGCCATGAAGGGAATCTCTTCAGCTTTGTTGAGACCATTCCCAGCATTGCGGATCTCCTAGATCAGATTGACGGCCAACCTGGGCATTTGATTCCTTTCCAGTTGCCCATTCCTTGTAACCGGGAAATAGTTCAATTCCACCTTGACGACCTGCCCTTCCAACACAAGGATCTGGATGGCAGTATTATTGCCCCTCTTTTCATGGATTTTCTACAAAACTTTACTGATGATTGGCAGATAATAGCCACCGATGCTTCGAAATCCCCATCCATTCCCTCCATTGCTGGGTGCTCCGCGGGTTCTCAGTTCCGCTATAGAATCCATACGGTGAATTTCATTTTTACAGCAGAAGCTTTAGCCATCGGGTCAGCGTTAGATGAACTGGTCTCTTTGGGTCGTTCCACTCCGCTGCTCTCTGATAGCCGTTCTGTCCTCACTGCGCTTCAATCTGTCTCCATTAAGTCTCCTAGAGGCATTCTGTGGCTCTCGAATAAACTTCAACGGATTGCCTTTCATTCCCCCAAGTATCTGGATTTGCTGGGTGCCGGGTCATCGTGATAAATTATCCTCATACACAGTTATTGGTAGTTGTTGAGGCAATTCCAAATCATTGAGTAAATTAATAAATGTATCACGTTTTGTGTTGCAGTTGACGCCGAAATGTACTCGGCCTCTGTAGAAGACAGGGCGACGCTTGTCTGCTTCTTAGAGATCCAGGCTAACAGGTTGTTGCCTAACTTAAACAGATTGCCTGTCGTTGACTTTCTGTCTATACGATCATTCGCCCAGTCGCTATCGCTGTAAACCGTTAGTATGGGCGGTTTGCATCTGTCTATTATGAATTTCAATTCTCTTGTAGTCATCAGGTATCTGATAACCTTTTCGATGGCTTCCCAATCAGCTAGTCTGGGTAGCTCATTCCTCCTCCCTAGAATATTTACTATGGCCGCGATGTCGGGCCTTGTTAGTGTCGCGATGTATAGCAATCCGCCAATTGCTTGTCTATATTTTGTATTATTTTCCATTAATTCTCCTTCCGGATCTAAATTAAAATAGTTAGTACACATTGGCGTGTAGGTGGGTTTGCTAAGGGTTAAGTTGAACTTTTCCGCGATTTCTATAATTTTGTGTTCTTGATCAAGTTGTAAGTTACCGTTTTCTGTTTTAGTTATGTTAATCCCTAAATACTGAGTTACCTGTCCCAGATTTTTAATCTCATATTCCTTGTATAACTGGTTATATATCTCGTGCGTGTCATCTTTGCTACCTGCTACGAGTATGTCGTCCACGTAGACGATCACATACGCGACTTTTCCATTTTTGATTCGTTTAAACAGACATTGGTCTGAGTCGCATTCGGTAAATTTTAGATTCTTCAGGGATTGGCTAATTTTTAAACTCCATGCCCTTGCGGCCTGTTTAAGGCCATAAATCGCCTTGTTTAATTTACATACTTTTTCTTCCTCCCCTTTCTTTAGATAACCCTCCGGTTGATACATATACACTTCCTCCTCAAGAGTCCCATGCAAAAAAGCGGTTTTGACATCAAGGTGCGTCACGTCAAGATTTTTGTAAACGGCTGCATTTAAAAATGCTCTCAGTGTGGTGTGCGATACGACTGGTGCATACGTTTCGTCGTAATCGCACCCATATTTTTGCGAGTACCCCTTCGCAACTAACCTGGCTTTGTACCTTTCTATTTTACCGTTTATCCCTCTTTTGGCTTTAAATGTCCACTTGGACCCTATGACGCGTTTTCCGGGTATAGCTTTAATTAGTTTCCAAGTTTTATTCTGTTGTAGTGATCTTATTTCCTCATTTGTTGCTTCCAACCACTTATTTTTTGTTTCTATATCCTTAATGTTTTCTAATTCGGCCCACGATTTCGGTTCCTCAATTTTGCACAAATTCACGGTCACTCCGAAACGATTTGGGGGTACGCCTCTGTTTTCCCTTTGCGACCTCCTCGGTTCGGAATTATCTGGCGTCGGGGTTTCTATCAGATCTTCATAATTATTTGTCAAATCAATCTTGATATTTTCGGTAGGTGTTTGAGCGTTATTTTCGGTTTCCGTAGTGTCATTAATTTTCTCATAGTTAGTTCCTTCTTCAATGAATTTTACCGTTCTAGAAATTATTATGCGGTTATTTCCCGTGTGAATTCTGTAATCTTTGCTCCGAAAATCATAACCCATCATGACCCCTTCGATAGCTTTTTTGTCAAACTTCGTTCTTTTTGATTTATCTACGTAGGCAAATGCCTTACACCCAAAAGTCTTAATGTTTGATAGGTCGGGCTTCCTATCATTCCACAATTCGTATGGTGTGGCGTGATTTTCATTTGCGTTTGTCGGCAGTCTGTTGGTTAAGTAGGTTGCTGTCATCACAGCTTCCCCCCAGAAATGCTTGGGCAATTTTGCGTCTGACAGCATTGTCGTGCCATTTCAACGATCGTTCGATTTTTTCTTTCCGAAACCCCGTTTTGGGGGCTACTGTATGGGACACTCAACTGTCTTTCTATGCCGTTTTCGGCTAAGTAGTTTTCGAAACTTTCCCCAAGATATTCTTTGGCGTTATCGGACCTTATAGCTTTTATTACCTTCCCGAATTTATTTTTTTTTAGGGCTACGTACTGCTTTAATTTCTCTACCGCTTCAGATTTATGCGCTAAAAGATACGTCATAGTGAATCGACTGTAGTCGTCTGTAAACGTTATGAAATAACGCTTTCCTCCTGGAGTTTGAGTCTCCATAGGTCCACATAAATCAGAATGCGCGAGCGAGCATATCTCTTTGCTCCTATTTTTAGCTGCTTTGGGGTAGGGTGAAATTGACAGTTTCCCTTCTATGCACTTTGTGCAATGCAACTCATGCTTGCAGTTATTTATAATTATTCCCTCAGCCAACTTATGATTAACCAAATATTTAATTGCGTCAAAATTTTTGTGACCTAATCTACGATGCCATTTATATATACAGTTTTCATTATTACAGGAGGTTTGCGTGCTTAAGGCGTAACCGTACTCATGCTTAGGATTTACTTCATAGAGATTGTTGTTCAGCTTAGCGGTTAAGATAGTGTTGTTATCTTTAATGAAAAAGCGTGTTTCCTTCTCAAAGATTACTTTTATGTTATTATCGGTTGCCTTCTTTACTGATAAGAGATTACTCTTTAATTCCGGGCAATATAATACGTCCCGGAGTGTTATGTTATTTTTAAGGCCTGTGTTTATTGTTATGTCCCCTACACCTTGAGAATTTAATCTTTTCCCGTTAGCTATGGTGATGTCGCCAAAATTTCCTGGCTTAAACGTTGTAAAGTGTTCTTTTGTGGACGTTACATGTCTTGTACAGCCAGAGTCAATAATGTAGGTGTTAGTGTTCCTTGTTTGTGTTTTGTTAACTAGCGTGGGTTCATTTTGAAATGCGTGTTCAACCTGGGGAAGAGGAACGCCTAACCCTGTTTGCTCACTAGCTGAGTTTATCTTTCCGTTGAAGCAGTAGTTGGAGGAGTGATTTTTACTGTTTTCCTGTCCTTTGTTATTTCCTGCGTTTGTTCTATAACCTGCGCCGTAATTGTTGTTTCTCTTCCTGTTATTTTCGTGTCTATAATTATTCTTCTGCGAGTTATACCTTTCTTTGTTTTTCAGTTGAAAACATTAATTTTTAACATGTCCACTTCGGGAACAAAAGCTGCAAAACTTTTTGTTTTTATACGGTTTGTTTTCAGATTTAAATGCCGTCTCACTAGGAGGTAAATTGGCGGCTTTATTTTCCACTTTATACGCGGTTTGTTTAATATACGAATTAGTGGTTTTGTTTTCTAGTCGATGGGTATATTCATCGATTAGTTTGTTCTTCACAAAGTCTAATTTTAAATCCGATTCATCACGCGTCTCAAGAGCAGTTATCATCCCGGCATATGATGGGGGCAAGGAGCACAACATGATCGCTACAATGTGCGACTCACTGATATTTTTTGCCCTATGGCAGAGAGCCTGTCTCTTATTGTAAGAATGTTATTAATGTGCTCCACCATATTCCCATTTTCTGAGAGTTTTTGAGAATAGAATTTCCTTAATAGAAATAATTTTGAGGATAAGTTCGCGCGCTGATGGACAGACTTTAATTTTTCCCACACTTCCTTCGCAGTCTGTAAGTTTTTTACATAAATTATCTGATCGTTGTCAATGCACAAATTAATGATGGCCTTAGCCTTTGCGCTATTTTTTAAGTAAGCGGCGTCCGGAGAGGGGGGTGGATCGTCGACACAGAATTTAAATAAATCATCCTTAATAAGTAGGTTTTCAATTTTAAACGCCCAGTGTAGGAAATTCGTATTATTCAATTTTTCAATTGAGGCTAAGTCTTTTGACATCGCCATTGTATATTTCTTATTTAACTATATATCACAATATGTTATATTTTTAAGTTCAGAAGTTTTTTTAAACTTTCCTTATTATTTCTCATTTATAATCACTAATTCAAATCACTAATTTAATATTTATACCATTCACATACACATCATATAATAGCATCATATAAATAATTTTCAATATCATATCATATGAAACACAATTATATTTAACAAATGTTATCAACTTTCAATATTCATAAATTTATTTCCGTATTTTGTAAAGGTGCAAATACGCTACCTTTTATTTTTAACTGGGTTTATTTTTATTTATTTATTTATTTATTTCTCACTCCCTTGCTTATATACCTTCAGCTCTCATAATCTATAGGAAGCAAGGGATTTATATGAGAGTCTTCGGCCAGGGCTGAGTATACCCAGTGATTATTTTGAAATATATATATAATGAATATTAAATAAGATTGCCTACCTGTGTTTGGCTTCGGTAAGAGGACAGGCTCGAGATGTGTATCCTTTTTGTTTCAATTTATTATATTTTATTTATTAAGATGAGACTGACGCTTTCCATCAATGACTGGATACGGAAGCATGTGTACATCTAATTTTCTTTAATACTGGACTAGGATGCTACAAAATATATACAGAATGATTAATAAAGTGGATTAATAAAAAATGAATCGTTTTTGCAATCGGCAAGCTTCTTGGTGTTTGAACACCAGAAAAAAGGTCCCTTCTGGGATAACAATGGGATTTGTATCCCAACGGACAGCATGTCCGTTTAGTTAAAAAGTTTTACGACGACTGCGGGGTTCAAAAAAGTGTTCGCATAGACTCTTTTAGGTGATGAGAAAGACAATAGATTATGCAAAGTCAGCGGATTAATTTATTTCTGTACAGTCACTTTGCAGTGTCCACTGAATGGTGCTGCTATCTGGTCTTCAGATATGAATTTAATATAATGCTGTCTGGTGGATCGCCTGGCAGATTTAGTGCTGCCATCTGTGAGTGATGAGATGAAGCTTTTTCGTTGCTCCTCGTGAAGGTTCACTTTTCTTGATTAGATAAATGTTGTGCATATTTCCACAAACGTTTACATACCCCACAAGTTCGGTTATAAGTCTATATAATATGTTATTTGTGTCGCAGGTTCGCATACAAAACTTATTAGTAGAAGTAGTATTTCTAATAGTTTCAGTAGCCATGTTAATTACCTGCGAAGGAAGGCGTTCTGTCGTATTAACATGCTTAAATCCCTGGCCTGCAAGAGTTATGGTGCGAGATCTAGGCACTTGCTGACGCTGGCTTCTGCTTCAGTATGTAGTTGTATGGATTGTGGGGCTGTGGTTCTTAATATGGCAAGTGTCTTAGTGTTAAACAAGCTCGAAGTCTTGCAAACTAGTGCTATTAGGGTGACTTTGGGGCTCCCGAAGTGGACCCCGAATGTCATCCTCCGGAAACATGCTGGCGTGGTCCCGGTGTGTGATAAGAACAAGGGCCTCGCTTGTGGCTTTTGGATCAAACACTTGGCTTTAAGAAATTGGTCCCCTCTCTGGGAAAATGAACAGCAAGCTGTTGCCAGCAACATCCCGAGTGTGTTGGAGGATTTTGATGTTTCATCTTGCATGCCGGAGTGTTGCCATGAAGGGAATCTCTTCAGCTTTGTTGAGACCATTCCCAGCATTGCGGATCTCTTAGATCAGATTGACGGCCAACCTGGGCATTTGATTCCTTTCCAGTTGCCCATTCCTTGTAACCGGGAAATAGTTCAATTCCACCTTGACGACCTGCCCTTCCAACACAAGGATCTGGATGGCAGTATTATTGCCCCTCTTTTCATGGATTTTCTACAAAACTTTACTGATGATTGGCAGATAATAGCCACCGATGCTTCGAAATCCCCATCCATTCCCTCCATTGCTGGGTGCTCCGCGGGTTCTCAGTTCCGCTATAGAATCCATACGGTGAATTTCATTTTTACAGCAGAAGCTTTAGCCATCGGGTCAGCGTTAGATGAACTGGTCTCTTTGGGTCGTTCCACTCCGCTGCTCTCTGATAGCCGTTCTGTCCTCACTGCGCTTCAATCTGTCTCCATTAAGTCTCCTAGAGGCATTCTGTGGCTCTCGAATAAACTTCAACGGATTGCCTTTCATTCCCCCAAGTATCTGGATTTGCTGGGTGCCGGGTCATCGTGATATTCCTCTTAATGAAAAAGCAGACAGTCTTGCCAGAAGTGTCTGTGATTCTGATGTCCTTCTAAAATGGATTTTTCCTGAAGATCTCGTTAAGCACCAGAAACGGAATACCTTTCTTCAACTTCAACAACCGTACAGTTCAAGCAAATATTCGACCTCACATGGTGAAGTGTTAAGCTGACGCACTCCTGGTCTTCTAATAGAAGAGATGATGTTCTTATCTCGCGACTTTTATGCAAGATGCTGATCACGCCGGCTCTCCTTTCCCGTTTTGGTCTCGTAGATGATAACTGATGTTGCGTCTGCCTCGTTCCTGACTCCTTGGAGCACATTTTATTCTCTTGTCTCAAGTATCGTTCTCAGCGTAGCTTGTGTTGGGACAGTTCGGTGTTACATGGTCCATGTTTTCGTTCATTTTTTGAGTTCTCGCATTAATTCTGCAAGGCCTCGGTATTTCGGTCCTCGACTCTTAAGTTTTTGCATAGCATTAATCGATTCTAACTGTCGTCACTCTGCTTTTTGTTCTTCGTGCTTCGTCTTTCTGGATCTTTCGTGTCATCATCCTTGCTGTTTAGTGGGTTCTACCCCATGACCAATCTGATAATTAACGCAAGTTTTTTCGATCTTCAACTATGGCTTTCTTGCCTTGTACTAATTGGTTTTAACGATGTCTATTCATGAGTGTTTTCTGGTTTGATGGATCATTTGAGACGACAGCCATGCCGCTATAGGTCTCAATGCACCCCCCTTCAAAGTTCAAAGTCACCAGTGGCAACACGGATACTAAATGACTGAGTTACAGTGGAAAAAAGTTATCTACAATATTATAAATTTTTGTGACATTTTACATTCTTTGTAGAGTTAGACTTCTTGCTAGAAAATTGAAGATAGAAATGCAGAATTCGTAACAGTTAGATGACCGTAGAGAAGGGAATAAATCAGATAGTTCTATTGTCAATTGTCGTATATCTATACCGTCGCCCACGTTTTGATCTGAACGTGAAATGGCGCGGACTGAGTAACTTATTTTAAAATTAAGGTATTGACTAAATTAATATTTTCAATCGTGTGTGCTAGATAAAATTTTTTTAGAGTAACAAAACAAAAGAATTTTGAAGAATTTACTGTGTGCTGGCTTATAAGATTATATATATATATATATATTTTTCTGAAGGAGGGGGTGGAGGGAATGAAGAATTTGGATGGTTAGGTTATTTATTTATTGTTACTTAACACTAGTATAAAACACTGTGGTCTCATAAACCCCATAATTTCTGACGGCCACTCATACCTTGAGTATAAAGGCCTTATTGTTCCAGTGGATCGACAGTTATTTGACACAACTCCGATATCGTTCGGAATAGCTGCGAGCTTTCAGATAGCTGGGTGCGAAGAGTTGGAGAGATGCAAGAACTTGCTAATTAATGCAGTTTTCTACTTCGTGTTTTTTTTAGGTAGATTTCGTAAGAAATACCACCCATTACATGCCCCTCTATGCTGGAATTTCTAAAAAAAAAAAAATGCTGATCTACGCCGATCATGATCACTAGAACGCAAAACTACCCCGGTTCAAAACTTTATCTGTCTATCTATCTCTCTTTCTCTCTATATATAAACCTTTGTATGGACTCGATAACTTCCACAATTCTGCACAAATCTCTTTCAAACTGATACATAAGATCAAGGCGCAGAAAATCTCGGCCAAATTCGTTAATGGGCAAAATCGGAACACGGGGGTGGAATAGGGAGGGGTTTGTGAAAACCGAAAAAACCCATAACTTTTTAATATACATAATATAAAATACATATCAAATCAGTTTAAAGTTATTATCAATTCTAGGGAAAGGGCCAAAAATTTACGTATCGCAGATTTTTGATAAAATTTAAAACGGGCTGAAGGGGTGAAACAAATAGGGTTTTAGGGAGAAAAAAATTCATAACTTCGTCAATTCTCAAGATATAAAATTCACTTATTATAAATCTTCTTAATATTATCTACAACTTTTATATTGAGAAGTTTATGATAGAACCAACTCTTACCGAAAAAATAAAATAAAAAAAATAAATAAAATAAAATAAAAACGGAAAAAGGGGGGATTGAAGAAAAAATTCATAACTTCGTCAATTCACAAGATATCAAATCCGCTTAAATTTATTATGAATCTTCTTAATATTATCTACACCTTTTTATTTTGACAAGTTTTTGTTAAGACCAACTCTTACAGCAAAAACAAATTAAACAAAAATAGGAGTTGAAGAAAAAATTATCGTTTTAACATGATTCTGATAAAACCAGCTCTTACAGAAAAATGAAATTAAAAACTCATCAAAATCGGCCAGATAAAATTGCTAAACCGGGTTTACCTCTAATATTGATTTAGATTTTGTTGGTGAAATTAGTACTTAATTTCGAAATCTATCGCCGCTTGTAGGCCAAGCCAGCAGGGATATTTTTTTTCATCGTAATTCGCATCGTTTAATAGTCTGTATAAAACTAACACAGTTATGACTAAAAAACAATTTTTTAAACCAAAAAACCTGTTTTGGTTTTGTAGACCCAGTGTGTTTGATTTGTTCGAAAAATATGTGTGTCATTCTAGGGCTAATGAACATTTTTTTTTTGTCAAATATACTTTATTTGCCTGTATTCGTTTTTTCATCTGTTTTCCTGTCTGCATAAAACTAACACAATTATGTTTCTCTAATTAAAAAAAAAAAAAAATAGCCGAAAAACGTTTTGAAGTTTTGTAGACCTCAGTGTACCAGATTTGTTCGAAAAATATTCATAATAAATTCGAAAAATATCGAACATCATTCTACGCTGTAAAATCTGCAGCTTCAGCTGCATAGTCACTCCACCGCTTTTATAGAATATCTCTATTTTGACCAATGAGAATGCTACATAATATAGTGAAGTAACCGTTTTCTATAAAATAAAAGCTTTGGAGTTACTAGGCAGCTAAAGCTGCAGATTTTTAACTGAGTAGGGTTAAAAGCAATAAATGGAGCAAAACAACACACAATTGGGACAACAATTTTTCTTAAGAATTTTAGATTTTATGCTTTCTGCACTGTTAGGGATCAAAGAAGGGGTAGTGAGCATTTCAGAGAAGATATTTAAATAATAGATTATTTACTTATCGTTTCTAAAAAAAAAAAAAAAAGATCACGAAAGAATTTCAAATACTTTAAAATTCATGCGCTTAGACAAAACGGAGAAAAAATGCGGAGGTGGGGAGGGATTGCGGCAGCTGCTTGATTATTCATTTATTGCATCTTCAAGGTAATAAATAGAGCGATTTTTTTTCTTTTTAACGGGTGTTAAAGATTTTAAAATGCATGCTTGAAGAGCAAAGAAATGGGGTAGTGTTATCCGAAATTTCAGCAGATGTGGGAATTTAGGTGATTGATTAATTATGTATTAGTATTTCAAAGTAATTAGTATTCCAAATAAAACAACTAGAGCAAAATAACATTGAAAAATGGAAATTCAGAATTATTTTTTAAATAAAACTTAATAATTTTAAATTCGGAAAGATTGGCCGTTATGGTACTTTGAAAAAAAAAAATCCCTTTTACTAATTATAAGGGAACTGTTATTTATTTCTTCTGTGCTATTTATAATAAACATTTATAAATACATTACTTAAAAAATATGACTATTTCGGCTAACATTGTAATAGTTTTGAAACTATATGCTAAATTTAAACTTAAACACGGTTAACATCTCTTCATAATTAAACGTATCAGAACTTCTGTGAAATTTGAATACACATTTTGTTATTACGTCTGGTAATCTAGCTTTGTTCCCAGGCTCCATTGAAATATTCCTATTAATTTTTTTTCCAGTTTGCTTCATTGTTTTCGATGCAGGAATCACTTTTAATAATGTGAGGAGGATTTCATATTTCTTTTCACACTCTTTGCTCTTGTAAAGACAATAATGATACCAACTTCGTGCACTCGAGTAAAATTAAATTCCTTTGTTCTTTTTAATTCTAAGATGCTTTCTTCAGATGCTAAATCTCTCATTATTACAAATCTAAACCACAGAATAATTGGACTTGCTCTTTGTAAAGAAAATATATTATTCACTAGCGAAATATGCTGTTTCTTTTGAAATAGCATCTGGTAAGTGGATTGGTTGCAAAGAAGTAAGTTTTAGAGTTTGCATTCTAAGAGTTAAGAATTTGAAGCGAGACTCTGTGGTTTTAAGTTCTTTCAAGTTACCTTTCCATCATTCTGATAAGCTGGACTTTTACGAACCCAGTTACATTTATGGTTGGAGTGAGATAGGAAAAGATGTCTTTTATAAGAAAAAATAAAATCTATTACGAATCTATGCATCATTATAAAGCCAAAATATTTGTAAGGAATGTAAAAGACTAAATTTTATCTTCTTGAGATTTATTTAAAATAATAAGGGCACATATTTTTTACATAGTTTAGTTTAAAAATTAAATTTCCCAATTTCTGGCGTAGGGTCAAATAAACACGTTTTATACCAGAATTTTTTTTATTTAATAAAGGAAATAAAAGAAGTACCATACGGGTTAACGTTACATTTTATTAAAACTAATTTCTGGTTCTAAACATGTTAGTTTTATCCGTGGATTACGCTCCGGAAATCAGGATACTTTAATTTTTTAAACTGATTTATGTAAACTATGTACCCCAATTTTTTGTAATCTCGAACGCATGAATTGAAATGTATTTTGTTTAAATTTCATATCGTTATGAACAGAGTTGGCAAGTTTTTGACGCATGACGGTTTTTATCGGATTTTACCATGGTTTTTACCGTCATGTCAAAAACCTCTTTGTCAAAAATGTCGAAAACTGTCAAAAACCCATTTTTTAGTAGTAATTTGTTTTTACATTATTTTTTTCATTCTATCTTTAGTATTAAGTTGTTTCACATGAAATATTCAATATCAAAAAGACTCTGAAGTATATTTATACATCCGAGAAAAACAAAAAAGAATTGCATTAGAATATAACATATACATTTCTGTTAGAAGATCTCTACAACAATCTTAAGCTATTTGGTATATTCTATAAAAATTATATTTTTTGAAGAAATTCTATAACCCATAAGTATGAGATTAAGAAATGTGTATAATTTTGACAGAATGTAGTACACTGTTTAAAGCTAAATAGCTTTCTCAGAAATTTCCTCAGAAGTAAGTTTTCTTAAAGTGTTAAATCCAAATTGTTCATTGATTATTTCTATTTCTAAATAGCAATAAATGAAATAAAATGTATTTTAATAGTTGAGAATTTCATACATCTTTTGGGAGAAAGGAATAAAACTGGTTCTTCAAAGTTAAATCTTGTAGCGATTAAAATTTGCAAATCAATATTAAACTTTAAACAATGTGAAAACTCAATTTTTAACTATATTTTTGGGTACAGATGTCATATTCGCCCCATATTGGCGCGATTTTTTCGGTTGCCAATTTGGCAAAAACATCAACAGCATAAACAACATAATCCGGATTACCACATCAAGCAAAATAACGACACTTTGGCGCAAGTTAAGTACCTGTTGCCTATATGATATTGGCGACAGAAAAAAATCGCGCCAATATGGGCCGAATATGACATCTGTACCTATTTTTGTTAAGTAGTTTATTTTAATCTTATTTCCTTAAACTAAATAAGTAAGTAAATATTATTTTTAATCAGAAATGTAGATCTCTAAAGCTCCATTAATTAAAAAGTTTAAGAATCTCTCTAAATTTAATAATAATTTTAAAGGGAAAAGATTTTTACTCATACAGTCATGTGTATATAGTAAAAATATGTAATGTGTTATTTCTTTCAATTCACTTTAAGTAATGTCTAAATAATTAAAAAATATATATATACAGGACACAAATAGTTTGTTTTTATGGTAGCTTTAATAAATTTCGATTTAATCCCCTTCGCGACGAGCATCTTTTACAGAATTTTTGATTTTTTATCACTGGTATTTTAAAACAGAAATTTTTGACAAGATGAATCGAAAAAAGGGCTTTATTAAATAAGGCAAAATTTACAATAAAAAATATCTGGTAGGAATAATCACAAGTGTATATGTGACGCTCGTTCCCAAGGGGTTAAAAATATTTCATGACTATTGAGATATATATTTACATCTAAAAATATAGGTGCTGGAATGGTCTGTCTATAAGGTTCATATAAATTTGCACTAAAATTAACAACAACAAAAAAAATTATAGAGTATATATATATATATATATATATATATATAAATTATTAATCTATTGCTTTTTTCTTAAATATTGTTTTGTTGTGTTAAATTTTAAGTCTAAGAGTTTTCATCTGAAATCAGGTCCTACGGGTTTGTATAAAAATTTTATTAATTTAAAATTTCAAGATTCTGCTTATTGAAGTGAAAATGAAAATCGCCATAATTGCATTTATGAAATACACAAGATATGCATTTTAAAATATCATATCTAAAAATATTCAAATTTATTCAATGACCACAGTCCATGCTTGATATCTATTGTCAAACCATATAACAGCCTTTTTGCAACTAAAATAATTTTAATGTATTTTATCATCATTTAATATTAATGTTCATTGCAGTTAGTAGAATCTATATTAGTGGAGATTATAACAAATATTGTTCTTTCCTTTTACTCTTGTATTTTTTAATTTTTCCCATTTAGGAAATGCTCTTCTATAAATTTAACAAAGTAATTGAGAATAATAAGAACAACAAGGAAAAATCAATCTACAAATGTAGGTATTGTATGCTACACTTACGCTATAAATTGGAGGAAAATCGAAAAAGATGGGTTTTTGACGGAATAAACCGGTAAAAACACGGTTTTTACCACTGTCATGTCAAAAACCCAACCCTGGTTACGAAGTATACAACGACCTATACAGTCATTTCGCCAATCCCGTCTATTGCAATCTGGATTTTAACCCTAGATTACTAACTACTAGTATTAGATGTAAATTTCCAACTGGGCGAAAAATGTCCGGACCAGGATTCGAACCCGGGACCAAGAGGTCAGCCAGGAGGTCCCGGGTTCGAATCCTGGTCCGGACATTTTTCGCCCAGTTGGAAATTTACATCTAATATGATTTGTTTACCAATTAGAATAATTGTGTTAAAATTAATCTAGTGTAATTTCGTATCCAGCGATTTCTGGAGTTCCATTACCTGAGATTTATTCTGTTGAGCTGAACCAGGTTTCAGACCAGATGCTGTAATCATCAAGGTTAGCTGCGTGAAAAAGTTCGACCAGAATCGTCCGGAATAGCTCAGATGGCAGAGCACTGGCGGCTTCAGCCAGGAGGTCCTGGGTTCGAATCCTGGTCCAGACATTTTTCGCCCAGTTGGAAATTTACATCTAATATGATTTGTTTACCAATTAGAATAATTGTGTTAAAATTAATCTAACTACTAGTACTTTTTGCAAAGCGATGTAGGATTATCATCTGTTTTATGCAAACTGCTCGTACACATTGTACATCCTTTCTTGTTTGTCGCTCATAAATTAAATACAGGGTGTAAGTCCCTGAACATTCCAAAAGTCCCTGACACATTTTAAAATTCAATATAAAATCAAGTAAGCGCAGTACAGGAGTGCCGTTTGGACTAAAATGATTCTCATGATGAAAGTTTTCTTCAAGCGAATAAAAAATTAGTCCCAAACTTCGAACATAGATGGCGCCACATGTCCGTATGTTAGCATACTTTTTTCTGATTTTCAGATTAGTTTCGAAGTACCAACTTTCGCAATTAGCTTTTTCGCTGCGAGTCGTCATTTCTGTGTCACAGCGTCAAAACTAATGTGAAAATCATAAAAAACGCATCTTTGAAAATAAACATAGACAAGTGGCGCCATCTATGTTCAAAATTTGGAACTAATTATTTTTATCGTTTGAAGAAAATTTTTCATCGTGAGAAGCATTTTAGTCCAAACCGCACTCCTGTACGACAATTACTTGATTTTATATTTAATTTTAAAATATGTCAGGGAATTTTGGGACGCCCTGTATTTTGATGAAATAAAAATCATTGGAATACCTCATTTGAGGTGTAAAATAAACTATATTTTGAAAGTTAAGTTAAAAATTGGGCACACCGTCAAATTTATGAAAGGCTAATAGAACATTATACATAATACGCTTAGTGATCCAGGGTTATGGTCTATTTTAAAGTGTTGAACGCATTTTCCCTTTTATGTAACAGTTTATTATTTATAAACAGGGGTCGATGCAGGGATTTTTTTCTTGGGACCCGTTTTGTGAAAAGTAAGATATTTTTTGCGAATTTATTATATTTTTGTGAAATATATTTTGTTTTTGTGAAAAGTAACTTTTTGTAACGAAATATGAAATCCAGTTGCTGAAATTCGAACAGAGCATTTATTAATAACTTCTTTAAGTCCTTCTGCTAAAGTTTAACTTTCTGGTGAACTTGTTTTCTTTTCAGTTTACACATTTTAAAACTTAACAATATAAAAATAATTAATGAAGAGAGTGACTTTATGGAATAGAATTTTGTGAAGGGCCCTGTTTTGTTAAAAGGAATTGTTGTGAAGGGGGTCTGTTTTATTAAAAGGAATTTTGTGAAGTAGCCTGTTTTATTAAATGGATTTTTGTGAAGGGGCCCTAAATAGGCCCCAAATTTTGCCTGGATCGACCCCTGATAAATAATATCGATTGAAATATTTAACTTTATTTATTTTAAATTTAAATTATTTACGATAATTACAATAATTACTCTTACTGATAGGAATGAATATCTTTCTTAGAAAAGTAATTTATCTTTAAAAAAAAAGCGTATTCAGCAAACGGCCTCGACTGTACCTTTTTAAATCTAAATTTTATGTTTTCTAATATGCCTTTCTATGCAATCTTATTTCCAGAGTATGTCCTTAAAGCGTTTGATTTTCTACTACCGATATTTGTTTTCCAGAGATGAACCATAAGATTTTTGAGTCATAAAAATTAGAATTAAAAACTCGTAATGTAAATTAGATTGCTATATTAAATTAATATAGTAATCTAATTTTCTTAATTAGATTATTAGGTAAATCTTGAGAAAATTAGGTTCTACTGAAATTTGGCAGGTATTTTTACATTTTCCTCTACTTCTTCTAACAAGCTTTCACACATTTTTCAAACAGAAAAATGTTCTTACCTCGGACTCCCCATACTTTCTCTCCATAAAAGCTTGCTAATCTTCATTTGGCAGAAAGTAATTTTGTAATATTTTGACGTTTTGAAAATATTTTGATATAATTTTAATCTAATAATTTTATTTTCGCAGAAAGCCTCACTGTTTTTTTCACGAGAGCATAGAAACTGATTTATAATTAAAGTTTAGATTTTGAAAATGCGTGTCTTAACATGTATATTAATCCTTAACCCTTAATTGCATTAATTATTCTTTTAGAATTGTTTTTTTTTTTTTTATATTAAGGATTAGACACCAGAAATCTTAAGATAGATTTTTAACTTTATTTAGTAGCATATTTTTGTAATTTTTAGAGGATTAATATTTCTAAATAAATATAGTGGTTGTAAGAACTTAATTTATGTATTAAAAATTAAATAAAAAGGTGATGGAAATTTACATCACTATGCAATTAAGGGTTAACTGCTTTGAGAGAAATTGTCGCATAACTACAGTGAACAGTCTCTGAGACCGCTTGATCGAACAATGAATAAAAGACTTCATTAATTTGTAGGATACTGTTTCTGTACTGAAATTTATGTGCAGGATTTTCATAATTAAAATTAATCTGTTCAGAAGCCTCTAGAGATAATAGTAGGCCTCCAAACGAAACAAAGTTTCACCGGTATCGATAGTTAAACAGAAAATTACAAGTGAAACTATGAAAATTAATACTTGCCAACGTTTAACTATTCTCCCGTAAGATGGTGTTTAAATTGATAAAGGTTCAAAATGTTTTGAACCAAAAAATCCCTGCCGGCCCGGCCTACAGGCGAAGGTAGATTTCGAAGTTAACCCTTTCAGGGGTAAGGTACTTGTATTCGTAAAATGTTCAAATAATTTAGTGACACCAGTATTATCAAGAGATTTTATTTGCAAACAAGTAAAAGTAAATTTTCGCGTACTTAATAAAGATGACATTTTCACCATAAAATTCCGGTGCCAATGTGGCAATTTGGGATTAAAATTATGTGAAGCCGTGACGGCATCACCACCTTTCAAGGGGTTAAGTATACTAATTTCATCAACAGAAACTAAATCATGATTAGAGATTTATCCACTTTAACAATTTTATCTAGTCGCTTTTGACGAGTTTTTATTTATTTTTTATATAATAGCTGGTTTTATCAGAATCATGTTAAGGCGGTATTCAAAAAATACTTTTCCATGCTCAACAACTCGAAATTTTCTGTCACATTTTCAGATTCATTTTTAATAGAAAAAATATGAAAGTTGCTGACGTGATTTTTGAAGAGATTTATAAGCAACCTGTGTTTTTATTTTTCGTTCAATTAATTAAAACTTGACATAAACAATTATTTTCTCAGTAGGACAATATTTTTCGTTTCTAACACAATATCGCTTCGGGAAATTCGGTTCAAAATGCCCACTTTGGCATCATTTTTTGAAATATATTCTGCCTTTATCAAAAAATCGATCATTACGGTACATTATATAGTTTCTGAATAAGAGAATCTACGAATTGGATGCGTTTGAGAGCAAAAATGAATTTAAAAATGAATAAGAAAGTAAGCATGTTTTACTGTAAAAAAAAACGGACTAAAAAACGGAAATACTACTGGCAATCTAGACGCCAGTACTATTTCCGTTTTTTAACGGGAATTTTTACCCATAAATTACAGAAAATTTTCCGTTTTTCAGATTAAAAACGGAAATTTTTCTGTAATTTATGGGTAAAAATTCCCGTAAAAAAACCGGAAATAGTACGCTCCAAATAGAAGTGTCTTAAATTTAGACACATATGTGACTGAAAAAGAATTTTAGACACTTGAGTGTCTTAATCTGAAAATTCAGACATTATAGGTGTCTTAATTTAAGATACATAAGTGTCTTACTATGACCACGGTGTAAACGAACTGAGAATAATATCTAAAACATCCGCAAACGTCTTATTTTAAGACACTTCATTGCTTTAAACGTGTCTTAATTTAAGACGTTTTGATTCTTCCGACGCAATAACCACCAGGGGGCACTCGCACTCCCAGTTGCGCATGCGTTTTAGATGTCTTCGTTCGAAGTGGTATACGTTGTAATTCAAACAAAGTTTGTTTTTATGTACGCGTGTATTTTAATTTGTTTTTTGCGAAATGTGAAGTACTGTGATTTTAATTCGTATTAACTTGGATTATTTATTTATTGAATACATACATTTGACGTGTGTGCTCGACATCATATGTCTCTTAGAAGTTGTCGTCGATATAAGGGCGGGATAGACACAGAACAGAAGTAGACGACGGTTGAAGGTTACACCCGGAAATTCTACAAAGCGTGTGCAATGGGCTTAGTGTTAACTCGTATTAATTTATATAAATAATATTGTGTTATTCATCTTCGTCCTGTCGAAGCTGGCAAAAAAAAAGAAAAGAAACTTTTGTCTGGCGGGTCCTGTTTTGAGGATGAAACATCTCATTCTTTAAATATGGCTAGTCGGATGTATTATGGGATTACCTTTTAAACTGATGAAAGTCTTTCTCCCTCACTGTGGTTGTGGTAGTTTTTAAAATTTCAAATCGAGGAATTTTTCTTACCTCTTGCAAACAGCGATTGAAGTAAGTGTTATAATTTCTTTATAGTACTAAAATTAGTGTCTTTTATGATTTTATTTATTGTACTAAACAAAATCTTACATGAAATTTAATTAGTTTTGAATCTTTTTGCAAAAAAAAAAAAAAAAAAAAAAAAAAAACACTAATTCTAGAAGTATATATTTTTAAATTTATGACGTTGTCTTTTATTACAAATTATGTATTATTTATTCTCATCTTTTTTCTCAAATTTAAAGTAATAACATCACTAAAAAACAGACATATTTAAAAGTTAAGTTCATTCTCTTGTTTTGTTTTGTTTTCAATATGGCAGTTCTTAGTTTCAATGGCTAATGCTTATCTTATACTATAATGCGAGCAAAAATTGTGTGTGTGTGTGTATGTAAATTTTATCTTGAGAACGGCTCTAACGATTTTAATTAAATTTTGCACCCTAACGTTTTCGGGCACGTAAAGACCATTGGGATGGGTCTCGTGTTCGAGAAAATTCGATTAGTGGGTGATTTTAGGTCATAATGGGTCAGGGTCTAGCTAATCATATCTAAAGAACGGCTATATCGATTTTGACCAAATTTTGTATCCAACCATTTTCGGGCACGAGAAGACTATTGGGCTAGGTCACGTGTTCGAGAAATTTCGATTTGTGAGTCATTTTTGGGTCAGTGTGGGTCTAGCTATTTTTATCTAAAAAACGGCTCTAACGATTTTCACTAAACTCTATATTCTACAGTTTTGGATTACGAGAAGACCATTGGGCTAAGTCACATGTTCGAGAAAATTCGATTAGGGGGTCATTTTTGGGTCACCGTGGGCCAAGCTAAGTTTATCTAGATAACGGCTCTAACGATTTTGACGAAAGTTTGCACCCTACTGTTTTCGGGCACGAAAAGACGATTGGCATGGGTCATGTGTTCAAGAAAATTCGATTAGTGGGTCATTTTGGGTCATAATGGGTCGGAGTCACTCTAATTATATCTAGAGAACGGCTCAATCGATTTTGACTAAATTTTGTATCCAACCATTTTCAGGCACGAAAAAAACCATTGGGATGGCTCTCGTGTACGAGAAAATTCGATTAGTGGGTCATTTTGGGTCATAATGGGTCAGGGTCAAGCTAATTATATCTAAAGAACGGCTCAATCGATTTTGACTAAATTTTGTATCTAACCATTTTCAGGCATGAAAAAACCCATTGGGATGGCTCTCGTGTTCGAGAAAATTTGATTAGTGGGTCATTTTTGGGTCACTGTGGGTCTAGCTATTTTTTATCTAAAAAATGGCTCTAACGATTTTTATTAAACTCTATATTCTACAGTTTTGGATTACGAGAAGACCATTAGGCTAAGTCACATGTTAAAAAAAATTGGATTAGGGGGTCATTTTTGGGTCACCGTGGGTCAATCTAAGTTATCTAGATAACGGCTCTAACGATTTTGACGAAATTTTGCACCCTACTGTTTTCCGGCACGAAAAGACCATTGGGATGGGTCTCGTGTTCGACAAAATTAGATTAGTGGGTCATTTTGGGTCATAATGGGTCAGGGTCAAGCTAATTATATCTAGAGAACGGCTCAATTGATTTTGACTAAATTTTGTATCTAACAATTTTCGGGCACGAAAAGACCATTGAGATTGATAACGTGTTCAAGAAAATTCGATTAGTGGGTCATTTTTGAGTCACCGTGGGTCCAGCTAAAGTTTATCTAGATAACGGCTCTACTATTTTGACGAAATTCTGTAAGCTATTGTTTTTGGGCACAAAAAGACCATTGGGATGGGTCACGTGTTTGAGAAAATTCGATTAGTGAGTCATTATGAGTCAGGGTCAAGCTAATTACATCTAAAAACGGCTCAAGACATTTTCACAATTTTTTTTAATATACGGCCGTCTCTGGTCATGAGATGACGTTTGGGCTGAGTCACATGTTCGAGAAAATTCAATTAGTGGGTCATTTTGGGTCACAATGGGCCAGAGTCAAGCTAATTGAATCTAAAAAACGGCTTAAACGGTTTTGACTAAATTTTGTATTCTATCATTTTCGGGCTCGAGAAGACCATTGGGCTAGGTCGCATGTTCAAGGAAATTCGATTAGTGGGTCATTTTGGCTCACAATGGGTCAGGGTCAAGCTAATTGTATTTAAAAAGCGCTTGAAAACATTTTGAAAACATTTTGTATAATACCGTTTCCGAACATGATAAGACCGTTGGGCAGGGTCGCATGTACGAGAAAATTCAATGAATATGTCATTTTGGGTCCTAATGGATCAGGATCAAGCTAACTTTATCTAAAAACGGCTCAAAAGATTTTGACAAAACTGTGTACTACACCGTTTCTGGACAATATAAAACCAGTGGGCTGGGTCGCATGCCAAAGGAAATTCTATTAGTGGGTCATTTTGGTGATAATGGGTCGGGGTCAAGCTAACGGCATCCATCTCAAAAATGTTCAAACAATTTTGACATTTTTTTTTTTTTGTTATACCGTTTCACAGAACAAAAATACCATTGAAATAGCTCACACTTTCGATAAAATTCGGTTAGTGGTTTTTTGAATCAACGTGGGTCAAGTTTATTTTATCTAGAATATGACTAACGATTTTCACTAAATTTGTATTCCATCGTTTTCAGGCTCGAGAAGAGCATTGTATTAGGTCGCATGTTCGAAAAAATTCGATTAGTGCGTCATTTTGGGTCACTATGTCTCAGGGTCAAGCTAATTGTATCTAAAACAACAAGAATGATTTAGTGGGAATAATATATCGAGATAAACAGAAAGCTCATTTTGACCGAGCTTTGCTCGGTCATTCCTGCTAGTCTCATACTAAACGACAACAAGGAAATAGAAAAAAAAAAAAAAACTTTGAAAGATCTCCTAAAGCTTTCTTACTTCCTAGCTAGGGATTACAATCCCGGATTGAGATCCCGGGATCCCGCTTTAATTTTAATCCCGAAAATCCCGGGATTTTCTGGATTGCCTTTTTTTTTTTCAATTGAACAATATTCAGCTGAAATTAAAAAATATATTTATAAACTTTCACTTTTGGAAAAAAAAAATCAATTGATTTTTATGAAATTTATATATAATTGAAAATGAATATTTATCTCAAGTATTTCTTAGATATATTTCTAAAGCTATTAAATCTTTTAATGTGGAAAACTTTTGACTTGGAAACATAGAAGTAACCCAGTCAGGAAAAAGGAAATCATTTGTTTATTTCGATTTTGCTGCGTTTGTGGATTCGAAGGTCATTTTCCAATTAGACTTTACTGATAAGCATCGCAAGTGTGTATCATAGTGATAAACTTCTTTTTTTTGCGGCTTGATTTTTCTTTAAAGATGTCTTGTTTAGTAGCTCATAGGAATGATAACAATAAGCCCATGTGGCAATATAAATTAAAAAAATATATAATTTTTAAATGATAAGGATTTTCATTTTTTTTTCGGGGAGAGGGGGGGGGGATTTGTATGAAATTTTCGTAAAGCTGATACCTTAAATCTTGCACTGATTATAATGAAAGTTTTGAACTTTTAGAGTAGGACAAGATTAAAAAACACAAAATATAAATAAACAAAATACCGAAGTAATTTTTTTCTCAATATTAACCCTTTGCGCTCGAGGGCTCCGGAGCGAAGCCATTTAAAATTTGTCTTCAAACTCGAGGTCTCCGCTACGGAGACAATGCAAATAATTTTGTGGTACCATGTAATTTTGGCTTTTCTAGACAGGTATCACAAAATTATTTGCATTGTCTCCGTAGCGGAGCCCTCGAGTTTGAAGACAAATTTTAAATAGCTCCGCTCCGCAGCCCTCGAGTGCAAAGGGATAAAGTAGAATATTTATTTATTTATTCATAGTTAAATAGCTGTTGTGATTATCATCTGATATATATGTAAAATTGCCTATGTGGCTATATAAATTTTTAAAAATCTATTTTTAAATTATATGAAGTAGAGTAGGACAAGATTATAAGAACTATGTATATTTATCCATGTACTTTAAAAGCCCTCAATAGCCCTTGCCGTTGAATTTGTCCGATAATCGGAGATGTCTGCTTTTGTGAGCTAAAAAAATACAACTATGTATGCGATGCGGATTAAAAAAAGTATTCGCTAAATAGATGTTTCAGAATAGCTATTCGGGAATGTCCACTAACCTCCACAACGGATACTCCCGAATACCGGACATCTCAATTTAGATAACAATAATGCAGGGTTGAATTCTTTGCAAAAGAACTTCTTGATTAAAGAATGGGCATACTGGGCCGTGTCCCGCCCCCCTACGGTTTTAGTGCCCACAAATTTGATGTGCAATATTTGTAAAGCTTATATTTTAAATCTGTTTCGAAATTGTATTGATTATAATCAATATTTTGAACTTTTAAAGTAAAATAAGATTAAAAATAAAACAAATTTTAAAAATCTAATATTTAGATAAGTATTTTTTGTTTTAATCTTGTTCTACTCCTGAAGTTCAAAATATTGATTATAAGCAGTAAAATGTCGTAAAAGATTTAAATTATCAGCTTAACAAAAATTGCGTACCAAAATTGGGAGCACCAAAAAAATCAGGTTGTAGGGGGGGGGGGGGGACCCCAGCCAAATATTTTTCCAGGATTCAACGTGGTCAAACATGGCTACGTATGATGCTTACAAAAAAATGGATGCTATTAAGACGTTTGAAGTATCTGAAATTCAGACACAAAAAGTGTCTGAAAAAATTCAGACATTTTAAAATGTCTGAAAACTGAACACTCCGTTTCAGGCATTTTAATTTACAGTGTACTGGTGTCTAGATTGCCAGTAGTATTTCCGTTTTTTTTTTTTTTTTTTTTTTTTTTTTTTTTTTACAGTGTTGGATTTGAATACACCTTTAATAAGATGATTTTTTTTCTTCAACCGCTATCTATTTTTAATTTGTTTTTGCTGTAAGAATTGGTCCTGTCAAAAACTTGTCTATATAAATGTTGTAGACAATATTAAGAAGATATATGATAAATTCATGGGGATTTTATATCTTGCGAATTGACGGAGTTATGAATTTTTTCTTCAACCCCCCCTTTTAGGTAGATTTCGTATGAAATACTACCTGTTGGGATCGTTCCTATGTTGGAATTCCTGAAAAATTTTGCAGATCAACACCGATCATGACCCCTAGAACCCAAAACCACCCTCAGTAAAAAACTTTATCTATCTATCTATCTATCTATATATATATATATAACCAATAATTAAACATAACCTACCACCATCAAAAACCGTAATATTATGAATTAAAGCTGTAAGTATATATAAAAAAAAAGATTAAATTATTTATAAGAATTATTATGGAAGAAAAATAAGAAAGTGGACACCGACAAATAATGGAAATGCTTATATATTGAATTACGTTTTCAAGGGCACAGAATTCAATGATATAAGCAAAATGGTTGTTTTCTGTGGGAAAAATAAGCTAAAGCTAAAAGTTATTTTCCCCTGTGCCCTAACAACCATTAAAATCAAGTGAATTGATTAAAAATGAAAACAGAATAGAAACAAATAATATGAATTGGAAAAAACAATAAAACCTATTTAAATATTTATAGGATATAAAATGAAATAATAAACACCATACCGATTAATATTTTAGAATAAATCCACGCTCACATGGCACCCATATCGTAAAGATTAAGGTTAATAAAACAGTTAAGAAATCACAGTAATTGATACCATAGGATGCAGTTAATACATATTGAAATAAATGTTAAATAACTTTTAATATAATATAAAATAATATAAATAGAAAGTAATTACATAATTTAGATGCACTATTAAATTAATTAAAAACCGTTAAACAATATCGTCAAAATTTAGCTAAAAATTCCCCCTGGTGTAGTAAATTATAATTGAAATGTAGCTGGAAGAAGTAAATCTAGAACTTATCGGAAAAAAAAAACACAAATTGTGGTGCTGCCATCTAGTATTACATTTATGATTTAATTGTCAAAAGACTTGCTTCAGTTGTAAGCAATTGAATGTAACAATTGTTTTATTAACAGCAAAACCAAAAATATCCTTATATATAGATAATTATAAACTGAATATAAACCACACAATGTATTTAAAAAAAAAAACTATTGTTAATAAAATTTAAAAAGCATACAAAATATTCTATTAGCAAATTTATTTAAACTACACTAAGAATTTAAATAATTCTAGAACATCGATAAAATATAGCATATAGCTATATGCTATAAAACAGAATAAATTCATTAATAATTAATATAAATAATTATTAAAAATATAAAAATCTTTAATAAAAACTATTATATATAAGATAATTATAAAATGAACAGGAAATAAAAAACATATGGTAGTATAAAGAAGGTGAACTGATACTTAAATTCCAATTACCTAAAAAGCACAAATATAGTGTGTGGATTATTTTATACATCCATAAAAATCCTAAAAGTATGAATGTGGGACATTCAAAAACAATAAACCGATAATAAACACTAGGTGAAAATAAATAAATATTAAAATATTAATAAGAATAGAGGAATAATAATAAATATAATTACCCAATTTTAATCCATACAGTATAACTTTATTTACATTAAATATACTTATATGTATATTAATCACTATAAAAATGGCATACTATTAGTAATTAATATGATATTGTCCTTATTAAATTAAAATTTATAACAAATGATTGTAAATAAGATTAAACAATAATAAAGCTAATAATTAATGAAATTCACCAATTACATATAAAATATCAAATCAACATCCTTATAAAATACGTATTAAAAATATAGTAATAATACAAAAGCCCCATTTTTTTATATATATAAATTAACCATTGCGTATTATCCAGACAACACCACCCTCCTCCGTACTCTAACATCTACCCACCCATCCATCCTATAATAATTTTTTTATGTTATTTTACAATTTTTATTTTTTATAGAGATTTTTTTATTTTATAATTTTTTTGTAATTTTGTTTACGCATGTGTTAATTTGTTTTAAAAGATCATGTAAGAAAAATACTAATTGTATATTAATGAATATATGAATTTTTTTGGAAAACCATGATTTAATGCATCATAAATTAGTTTTTTAATATTATTGTTAATTAGAGGAGAAGAACATAAACATTTTATTCTATATAAATGATTAAGTATTATATTTCGAAATACAGAATGATGTAGACAAGATTTAAAATTTGTAAATGTATTAACTTTGAATTTAAATTCTTTACGTTTGTCATATAAATCTGTGATTGTTTTGTTGTCTTTTATTGTAATTTTAAGATCTAAGAAGTTAATTGTATTGTTAGATAAAAGGTTTTCCGTTAATTCCAAATTAGTGGGATAATCTACTGGAAATGGAGTAATTGCAGAATGATCAGTATCAATTAAAATTATGTCATCAATATAACGATATAAATGTAGATTATTATTAGTAAAATTACGTTCATAATGATATAAGTATAAGTCTGAGAGTAAACTGGATGTACAACCGCCTTGTGGTATACCGACATGCTGTAAATATAAAGTGTTATCTTGCAAGATATAATTATTATAGATAATGAAGTTAGTTAAAGATTTAAAATATGCAATATCAATATTAGGTGGTAATTCCAGTTTTTTATAATACTTTTTAAATAATGCATTTATAATTTTATGTAAATCTAATAGGTCTATATTATTAAAAAGATCTTTGAAGTCATATGTTGTTATATTATATACACAATGAAGATTTTTTAAAATATTGACAAGTTGATAGCTATTTTTTATACAATGTGTATTATCATTGTTTGTAGTAAGTACATATAATTGATTAAGAATTTTTAAGAGAAGTTTATTGGCTTTATTATTATATGTATTGCAACCAATAGTTACAGTCCTAAATTTAATTGGAGTTTTATGAAATTTGGGAATAAGAACTAAATATGGATAATTAAAGTTAGTAGATAAAATATTTAATAGTTTATAATAACTTCGAATTTTACGATTATTTACAATTACATTTTCATTAGTTTTTTTAAATGACTTATTAGAAGAAATACAATTTGTAAGAAGTTGGTGATAATAAGATTTACAAATAATAGCATAATTATTAGGAGATTTGTCTACATATGTAATAACGTAGTTTTTTTGTAATTTAGTAATTTGTTGGAAAATATGCTGTGTATTAATAGAAACCAAATCAGCCATATTATTTTTTAAAGCCATAGTTAATTTTTCAATTACTAATATTTTCCACTGATTAAAATATTCAATAGGCTTATTATAAGAGATAGAAATTTTATAAATAAAAATATCAATATCATGTGTAAACTGTTTGATAATAGATTTAACATTAAATTTAGATGGAAGTCTATATTTAGTACCATAACCCATTAGTTGTTTCAATTTAAAATCATTAACAATATCAAGATTTCCAGTGATTATATGTCCATGATCATTGTTTATGTATTTTTTTAGAGTGGGGTCATTGCATTTACACGGAAAATTACTTGCAGCAGATGTATTTTTTGAAAATGTATTGTAGTTAAAAATCTTTCTACCAATTGTATTAGGATATTTAAAGGTTTTTGAGATATGAAGATTATTAATAGGAAAAAAACAATTTTTATCATTAATTATAGAATTGATATTAATTTTATTAAATATGTGATTTGAAAAAGTAATTAACATTTGAGTATTCATGTTTTGAATTTTATGTTTTTTTTGTAAATTAATACTTAAAAGATTAACCCTAGACATAATGAGGTCAAAATAAATATCTGAGAAATGTTTAGAGAAAGATTTACTTAGAAATACATTTAAATGTTGTACAATCTGTTTCTTTTTAATAGCAAAGATGTGTTTTCGAATTAACAACCAGTTATAATTCTCTAAATATTTTCTTTGAAGATCATTTATATGTTTAGTGATAGATTTTTTGGAAACTAGAACTGATGATGAACCCTTTCCTTGTTTATTACGTGTTGTTTTACTATTTAAATTATGATTAAGAGTAGGATAAATTGGAGAATAATCAATATTGTTATTTATAGATGTGAAGACTTTGACAGGTCTGTTAAATACTTCACTGTTAAGTCCATAAGGATAAATTGTGTTGTAATATTTCATAAATGATGATTCCATATAAAGACGTTCTGATTTATTTTTTAGAATTTGAAGAATTTCAATTGTCGTATTTTTAAATTGATGTATATGAAAATGTTGAATTTCAGCTGTAGATTGTATATTTTTTGCTTTGTTATTATTAGAGTCTGAACGATGATGATTGATACGTTTATGAATTGGACCTGATGTTTCACCAATATATTTCATATTACATAAGTTGCACTTTATACTATAAATCACATTAAATGCTTTACAAAAGCTTGAATAATTAGGATCTGAGATAATTTGTGTCTGAGAAGCGTATGGACATGTCTTGCACCGAGCATCATAACACTTACGAAAAAATAAAGGACGAGGGGGAGAGTATAAATGGTTGCTGGATGACGATCCAGGAACAACCCAATTATTGTTCCTGTACCGGGCACTACACTGCATAGATGCTAAGTGTATCTTGCCAGGATCGAGATGTTTACTAAGAACTGCCATATAAAAATAATGTTTGGAAAATGCAATAATTGCCATAAAAAAAGAAAATTTAATAATATAATAATTAATTATTTAATTAAATTAGTCTTGAATAAATAATAAATCTTGAGTAAGAATAATATATACAATATTTACAATAATAGAAGCAGAACATAAAAACAATCTTCAAATTTACCATAACCAGATAATGATAACCCTTATTTCGTAGACTAAAAAAGCAAGATACCACTGGACCCATTGATAACAAGTAAGGCAAAAAAAGATCCGCATCTAACATCAAATCCCAGAACAACATTAACCTTGCAAAGACATCCAAAACGCATTCCCAATTAATTTCTCAGATCAAAGTAATATGAATTTAAACTTCTAAAGCATATTAACATTAAATCTATGAACAGAAATAATTATTACTACCATATTGATGTAAAGATATAAAATGATCTCTCTTCAGAATTATGTAAAGCTATAGCATAAATAGAGAATATATAGAGAGAATATATATATATCACTTTATTCTGGACACGATAACTTTCATAATTCTGCACCAATCTCTTCCAAACTGATACATAAAATCAATGGGCATAAAATCTCGGTCAAGTTCGTTAATGGGCAAAATCGGACCAAGGGGATGGAAATAGGGAGGGGTTTTGTGAAAACAGAAAACCCCCCATAACTTCTTAATTTTTGTACATATCAAATCAGTTTAAAGTTTTTATTACTTCTAAAAATAGGGCCAAAATTTTATGTATCACAGATTTTTGATAAAGTTAAAAATGGGCTCAAGGGGCGCAAAAAATAGGGTTTTTGGGAGAAAAAAATTCATAACCTCGTCAATTCCCAAGATATCAATTCCAATTAATTTTATTATAAATCTCCTTAATATTATCTACAACTTTTATATTCACAAGTTTTTGATAGGACCAATTCGTACCGCAAAAAAAAATTAAAAACGAAAACAAAAAGAGGGTTTGAAGAAGTAAAAAATCCATAACTCCGTCAATTCAAAAGATATAAAATCACCATGAATTTATCACATATCTTCTTAATATTGTCTACAACATCTATATAGACAAGTTTTGGATAGGACCAATTCTTACAGCAAAAACAAATTAAAAATGTATAGCGGTTGAAGAAAAAAATCATCTAAGTAAGGGTCTATTCTAATCCAAACTGCTTATTTTCTGACTCATTTTACAATTCATTTTTGCTCTCAAAGGCTTCCAATTGGTACGTTTTCTTACTCAGAAACTATATAATGTACCGTAATAGTCGATTTTTTGATAGAGGCAGACTATATTTAAAAAAAAATGCTGTTAAAGTGGACATTTTGAACCGAATTTCCCGAAGCGGATTGTGTTAGAAAAATCATTGCATTAAGGATGCACTCAAATTCAAACTGCTTATTTTCTGACTCATTTTTTAAATTCATTTTTGCTCTCAAACGCATTTAAATGGTAGATTCTCTTATTCAGAAACTATATAATGTTCCGCAGTAATCTATTTTTTGATAGAGGCAGAATATATTTCAAAAAATGATCTCAAAGAGGGCATTTTGAACGGAATTTCCCGAAGCAATTGTGTTATCACTTTCTTCTGGACACGATAACTTCCGCAATTCTGCACAAATCTCTTCCAAATTGATACATAAAATCAAGGGACATAAAATCTCGGTCAAGTTCGTTAATGGGCAAAAGCGGACAAAGGGGATGGAAATAGGGAGGGGTTTTGTGAAAACCGAAAAAAAACCCATAACTTCTTAATTTTTGTACATATCAAATCAGTTTAAAGTTTTTATTACTTCTAAAAATAGCGCCAAAAATTCATGCATCACAGATTTTTTATAAAATTTAAAATAGGCGCAAAAAACAGGGTTTTTGGGAGAAAAAAATTCCTTACTTCGTCAATTTTCAAGATATCAAATCCAATTAATTTTACTATACATCTCCTTAATATTATCTACAACTTTTATATTCACAAGTTCTTGATAGGACCAATTCGTACCTCAAAAAAAAAATTAAAAACGCAAACAAAAAAGGGGGGTTTGAAGAAGAAAAATTTCCGTAACTCCGTCAATTCACAAGATATAAAATCTGAATTTATCATATATCTTCTTAATATTGTCATCAACATTTATATAGACAAGTTTTTGATAGGGCCAATTCTTACAGCAAAAACAAATTAAAAATACATAGCGGTTGAAGGAAAAAAAAAATCATCTTATTAAGGGTGCATTCAAATCCAAACTGTCTATTTTCTTACTCATTTTTAAATTCATTTTTGCCCTCAAACGCATCCAATTGCTAGATTCTCTTATTCAGAAACTATATAATGTGCAGTAATGATCGATTTTTTGATAGAGGCAGAATATATTTCAAAAAATGATGTCAATGTGGGCATTTTGAACAGAATTTCCCGAAGCGATTGTGTTAGAAACGAAAAATATTGCCCTACTGAGAAAATAATTGTTTATTAATCAAATTTTAATTAATTGAAAGAAAAATAAAAACACAGGTCGCTTATAAATCTTTTAAAAAATCACGTCAGCATGTTTCATATTTTTCTTATTTTTTTATTAAAAATGAATCTGAAAATTTGCCAGAAAATTTCGAGTTGTTGAGCATGGAAAAAAAGTATTTTTTTTAATACCGCCTTAACATGATTCTGATAAAACCAGATATTATATAAAAAGGAAATAAAAACTCGTCAAAAGCAGACAGACAAAACTGTTAAAGTGGATTTATATCTAATAATGATTTAGTTTTTGTTGGTGAAATTAGAATCCTTAACTTCGAAATCTACCTCTGCCTGTAGGCCGGGCCGGCAGGGATTTTTGTTTTCGTTTTTAATTGTTTTTGCGGTACGAATTGGTCCTATCAAAAACTTGTGAATATCAAAGTTGTAGATAATATTAAAGAAATGTATAATAAAATTAATTGGATTTGATATCTGGAGATTTGACGAAGTTGTGAATTTTTTCTCCCAAAAACCCTATTTTTTGCGTCCCTTGAGCCCATTTTTAATTTTATCAAAATTCAGTGATACATAAATTTTTGGCCCTATTTTTAGAAGTAATAAAAACTTTAAACTGATTTGATATGTACTAAAATTAAGAAGTTATGGGGTTTTTTTCGGTTTTCACAAACCCCTCATTATTTCCATCCCCTTGGTCCGATTTTGCCCATTAACGAACTTGACCGAGATTTTATGCCCCTTGATTTTATGTATCAGTTTGGAAGACATTTGTGCAGAATTATGGACGTTATCGTGTCCAGAAGAAAGTGATATATATAAGTTTTTACTGAGGGTTGTTTTGGGTTCTAGGAGTCTTGATCGGTGTAGATCTGCAAAAAGTTTTCAGAAATTCCAACATAGGGGAGAATGTAATAGGTAGTATTTCATACGAAATCAACCTAAAATGATATATGCGTCATTCCATACAAAATGAGCAATAATTTAAGAAAAAGTCGTTGCCATATAGTAACTGATTTCAATAAAATTTAGTACACTGATTCAATTCATATTTAAAAACAGCTATTCAAAATATCTCGACAAAAAGTAAAATATTTTGGCCAGTGTCGTAGCTAGAGCCTTCTGTTAGGGGGGGGGGGGGGTCGACATCAAATTTACCGAATGTTCATAGTAAAATCCCCGAATGATTGCATTTTTTAATTTTCTATTCTTTCACATTTATGTCTTATTATATTTTAGAGTGAGCACTGTGAAAATAATTTGTTGTATGACAACAATAACAATATTAAAATTACTAATGACCGCGTCAAAAACAAAGATCCATGCCAGTGTTAGACCCTAGAAATAAGAGCAATTTTTATTTTAGGCAAAAATGTCATTGTCAAATAAATATTGGCAATTTTGTTTGAAGCAGTCGTAAAATGCGATTAAATATACAGCGTGTTCCTTCTAAACATGGTCGAATAGCTAATTTCTAAACCGTTAGTCTTAGACATATAGTTCTAATTACAAAAGCTTTTCAAACTTACTAAGCAATTATACTAAACTAGCATATGCCCCCGTCAAAAATGACTGGAAAGTGTTATTTTAAGCTTACAACATTAAATCAGGCTCATTTAAACAGGTGATTGTTATGCATGATTATTCAGATAGTGACAAGTAATCAAAATCATTAAAAAAAAATTGTGTTTGGAAAGTCAACCTTCAGAAGAAGAAAATATGAACGGCCTCACATGCCAAAACAAATTGAGTTTTTTCCAACAGCCCTATGGCGAAATTTTCGCTTTTTCCGCAATTGTTTGATGAAATTTGTGTTTTTTTTCGCGATTTGTTGAAAAAAATCATGTTTTTTCTGTGCCCTTTTGACGAATTGCAAATCCTATGATGAAAGTTGCACTTTTGCGACATTTCGACGAAATTAGCGTTTTTTCTGTGATCCTCTAATGAAATTCATGGTTTTGCGATTATTTGACGAAATTCTCGTTCTCCACGATCTTTTGATGAAATATGCATTTTTTCTGCAATCCTATGATGAAATTCATGTTTTTTTCCCGCGATTATTTGACGAAATCCACATACTCCATTATCCTTAGATGAAATATGCATTTTTACCCCCCCCCCCCCCCCCCGAGATCCTTGGACGAAAATCACATTTTTCTGCGATCTTTCGACGATTTTCCCATTATTTCCGCAATCCGTCAGGCAAAGCAGACAGACGATAATTGCATGCGCCTGGCTATGTTTTCATGCTGTTTGTTTCTATACATGGACTAAATGTGCGGTAGGTCATGGGAAAGTGAAGGTCAAATAAGAAAGGGATAGAAAAAAACTCAATTCGGCGCACTTTTCGTACTCGCGTTTTTGTTTATTTTGTCCAATGATCATACGTATTCGACAGTTGTCGCTGACAAGGACAATTTAGGCACTAATTTTAGGTTCGTATAAAAATGTAAAATCTTATAAATTCGAGGGTGTACACTGCAATTTACCGAGTCCTTGACACTAGGTTCAACTGGATTGGTTTTCATTTTAAAATACAAAACCATACAAATTCGAGAGTGTACGCTGCCGAAAGTAATGTATGTCCGACTCTATATTCGTTTGATAGACTTTCATTTTAAAAATATAAAACCATACAAGTTCGAGGGTGTACAGTGCCGAAATGGTGCCCAATTTTAGGTTCGTTTAAAAATATAAGTTCATAGAAATTCGAGGGTGTACGCTGCCGAAGGCAATGGGCCCGTGACTCTAAGCTCGTTTGAATAGATTTTTATTTTAAAATAGAAAATACAAATTCGAAGAAGTACGCTGTCGGAGGCAGTGCCTAAATTCTACGTTCATTTAAATGCATAAAATCTTACAAATTCGAGAGTGTACGCTAACGAAGGAAGTGGTCCCCCCCTCCCCCCCCCCCACACACACAATTTTGGCTCGTTTATAAATAAATTCCGGGGTATACTCTGCGAAATGTAATGGGGCCTCGACTCTGGCTTCGTTTTGATAGATTTTCATTTTTAAATATAAAACGATACAAACTCGAGGGTCTACACTGACTCAATGGTTCCCCAATTCTAGGTCCTTTAAAATATAAAATCCATACAAATTCGAGAGTGGGCGTTGACGAAAGCAATGGCTTCCTGATTTAACGTTCTTCTGGATAGATTTTCCATTTAAGATATAAAATCATACTCATTCCAGAGCGTACGCTGGCGGAGGTAATAGTGCCCGACTCTAGATTTGTTTGATGGACTTTCATTTTAAAAATATAAAACAATACAAATTCTAATGTGCACATTACCAAAATAGTGCCCCAATTCTAGATTAGTTTAAAAATATAAATTCATAGAAATTCGAGGGTGTACGCTGCCGAAGGCAATGAGGCCCTGATTATAGGTTCGCTTGGATAATTTTTTTATTTTAAAATACATAATACAAATTTGAAGAAGTACGCTGTCGTAGGCAGTGTCCCAATTCCACGTTCATTTAATCCTTCACTGTACGAATTTTTCTATTTCTATGATTTTTTTTAATCTATATATCGGTCTAGCAATGGAAAAAATTGTAAAAAAATTAAATTTCAACATTTCAGCTAATATTTGATATTTTATGGTGTATGCCATATGTACACATTTAGGGTTATAAAATATTGTATTGCTATATTTTGCAACTGAATGAGCTTAAATTATTTAATTTTATCTGCTTAACACTCTGCAACTTTTATTATACTAGTAAATCTGCAGATCAGGAGCCTCAACGTCAGCTCTACAATTCATTGTGTTTAGCACCCTTTGAGTAATATTAATCTTTCTACAAAAAACGAAATTTAAAGTTTTGAAATTACATAAACATTTATAAAACGAAAAAATATTTCGAAGGTTTCTGACATTAGAAGCGTTAAATTAAACCCCTTGTTATGTAATGGTATTCTGAAAATCTCATGAGCTACTTATTCTGGTAATTTTTAGATAATAAAGTAGATTTCTTCAGGGGGGCTCTGCCCCCCTGAACCTCTTCGTAGTGTAATTTAATTTACATTTGTAATTATCAATTAATTGTGTTAATGTCCTTTAGTAAATTCTACCAATAGACGGAAACGTACATGAATTCTTTTCTACAGCCCTGTATATTACGTGAAGATTTTTACGCGTCGTCTATAACATTTAAATTTAATGCAGACAAAAAACCCTCTTAAAACTGCTCATATCACATTTCCGGGGATTAGTATGCATAGTGTGCACCATATATCCAGTTTCTGCGGAGTCCTGTATATGGTTCTATTTAAATTCTGCAAACATTTGTTAGTATACTAAATGTAATTGGGCTGGGAAATACATAACTCAAAAAAAAAAAAAAAAAAAAAAAAAAAACACACACACTGAAGCAATTTGCGCTCATATTCATTTGTGTATCCCTGTACATGGTCTATACAATATTTAAGCACTACTTATTAAGCACAAATTTACTTAACGTTAAAACGCACACCATAATCGAAAATGCTCTTCAGCAATCATCCCTAATAGACCAGAACTGTATCCGAAATTTTTTATGATGTGAACCTATGATTATGATGTGAACCTATAAATGAACGATAAATACGATACAAATCATATTCAAGCTTCTTGTAGTCAACCACAGTAATGTAATTTAATTTCATAATGTTTGAATTAGTGCAACACAATTAACACACTGACGACAGGCAATTTAATTAAATCTGGGTTTAAAAACAGTAGAAGCTCCTCCCTCTTCTGAAAGTGTCACGGAAATTGGTTTCTGAGATATGTTTTTCATGTTTATGCCGCAGTAAATATCTTTCAATGTACGGATGTAATATATAATGTCTTACAATCTATAAAAAATATGGACAACACAATATAAATGTCTTTTCTGTAAGGTAGAAGTCCCTCCCTTAGCCAATGATGTATTCTGAATAAAAACGAGAATTCTCGTTTCCCGTCGCTAATGTGTTAAAATAAGCTGTGAAGAGTTTTTTTCCCCCGTAGACTACATTTTAATCGACCACTTTTGTGTGACCCTGAAAAAAACATATGCTTTGCACCCCATATACTACAAAAATGTTTCAAAAATACATATCAATTTTATTATTTTGTAACAGAGTAACATCATTAAAAAACGCCACAAAAGGATTTTCTTCAAAGATTGTAATATTATGAATACTTTTGAGTTCCCTGTACGCATGCTGTAAGTGCTACATATAACATATTTTATAGTAACCAGGTTCTAGTGCACCTTAATAAAGTATATAAATTTCATTACGTTTAAAATTGTGTAACATTATTAAAATACACCGCAGACGATTTTTCCCAAAGACTATAATGTAACGGAATAGTTTTGAGTGCCCCTGTAATTAAGCTATGAATGCTACACTCTTCATTTTTAATACCAAACATACTTTGGCAAACCTCAATAACGTATATCAATTACATGTAATCCCGACTATATTTACGCGAGTTAGAGCACGTAGAGAAACACGGCAGGCGACAGATAGAAAAAATGAAGTCATAAATACTTTTCATCCATGTTGGAAAGTGTTAAAAAGGATTTACATGCCTTTAACTGTACTTTTTTTTCACTTATAGCATGGTTAAACATTAGTTTAAACATCCTAATCCATGCGATAGCAATAACATATTAAAAGCCCCCCAAAATATGCATATCTGGAGATCTATAAATCTACTGGAAAATAATTCATTATCGTGCCCACTGTTAATTGCATAAATTGCATCGATTTGGCGCGATAAAATATTTTTTGTGATAGCCTTTTAATAGTACCTGCAACAAAATTAACGTAATTTACTAACTTCATTCATATTTGACGCAATAATAGGCTACGAATAACAGTCGCTAGGCAACGAAGAAAAGGAAAAAAAAAAGAAATATGTATCATGTAAAACAAGAAAATTAATTTAAAAATTCTTTATATTATTGGAATACATGTATAAATGTCCTCAAAATATTATACACGTAAATAAAAAAATCTGATAGATATATTGATAAAACTTCAATATAATAGGAATAATTTAAAACCCTTATTTGGAATTTTAGTATCCATAATTTGACATTTAAATCCATTAATCAAACATGCCATTTTCTTTCAACAAATCGAAATTTGAAAATCGTCTGACTTGCCGTAGAAAAGCATTATAAAGAAAAATAAAATCTTCCATATTTTCCGAACGAATGAACCAAATTTAACCAAAAACTATACAGCTACGTCCGGGTATCTCACGAATATGCCCAATTAATTTCAAGCTGATCGAGTGCTTTTTGCGGCTGTTATCGCGGAACAGACAGACAGACAGACAGACAAACGGAAATCAAAACTTTTCGTGTCTCCACAGTAAGCCTTCACTGACGTTTCGGCAATTACTATTTTTAAGTATTCAGTAAAAAAAGGAAAGTAAATCTTACCTTAATAGCTTGATCGAATTTTTTTTTTCTTTCCGAAGAACAAATTGTAATTTTTTGTGTAATGAAGCCATCTGGCATGGACAAAATAAGTGTTACTCCATTCTTTGGATTGTTCTTGATCAGTTTACAGTGGTCCTATTAGCCAAATTCATGACACATAATGAAAATTATAATGTGTTTAGGTATGTGCCAGATATAGCAAAGTGGTGCAGTGAAGGGTTAAAGGTATAAAATCTTACAAATTCGAGACTGTACGCTGATCAAGGCAGTGCACACACTCCCCCAACACCAATTTTAGGATAGTTTATAAATAGAAATTCGAGGGTAAATTCGAGGGTTGCCGAAAGTAATGGGGCTCGACTCTCGGTTCATTTGGATAGATTTTCCTTTTAAAATATAAAACGATACCAATTCGAGGGTCTTCACTGACAAAATGGTGCCCCAATTCCATATCCGTTTAACATATAAAATCATACAAATTCGATAGTGAACGTTGACAAAGGCAGTGGGGGTGCCTATATTATAGGTTTGTTTAAATATATAAAATCTTATACATTCGAGTGTGTACGCTGCCGAAGGCAATGGGGCCCTGACTGTAGGTTCGTTTGAATAGATTTTCACACATCTGTGCATTTTCGGAACGCGAAATACTTGGATAGGCAAGTACTACCTTCAACATATAAGAACCGAATTACTAAGGTGATTTTCAGGTGTTATTTATTTGTCTCAGCTTCGTTCAAAGTAAGGGATGCACCGAATATTTGGTATCTATTTGGTATTCGGCCATACTACCGAATATTCGGTTAGGCCGATTATCCTGCTATTCGGCATGCCGAATATTCGGCTTGGCAGAATATCAAAGTATTCGGTATGCCGAATATTCGGCTTGGCAGAATATCAAACTATTCGGTATGCCGAATATTTGGCTTGGCCGAATATCAAAATATTCGGCCAAACCGAATATTTAAAAGACCTTTAAAAAATATTTTTACAAACCTTAAAATAACTACTATTTTTACCTTTCAATTAATAAAGATTTAACAATTAGAAATATAATTATATTTAAATAAAAGAGAATGCTTTTACATTTAGGTAGCTTTCATTACAAAAAGCTACCTATTACAGCCGTTCGGAGGAAAGCGATTTCAAAAAATTTTGGTATATTTTCATCGATCATGACCCCCAGACAACGAAACCAACCTCCGTTCAAAATTGACATATATATATATATATACATATATATATATATATATATAACCATTAATTAAACATAACCTACCACCATCAAAAACCGTAATATTATGAATTAAAGCTGTAAGTATAAATATATATATATATATATAGATATATATCTGACCTTTGTCACACTGTAACTCTCGTATTTATGAAATGATTTGGATGTAATTCGGTGTGTACATAGTACATACCAATGTCTCGACCAAGTTCGTTGGCCAGCTTCATCCGCCATTTTGTTTCAAAATGGCGGCTATTTAAAATTTAAAAAAAAATTTTTAAATTTGAAATGTGGTACCAAAAAATTGAAAATGGAAAAATATTTTTTTCTTATGTATTTGAACTTCATACAAAGATTCCGGAGCAGTTTTTGTTTCGTCTATATCTTAAAAAATGGCTGAGTTATAGCATTTTGATTTTCTACCGTGGCTGACATTTTGAAACGTCCTGAATTTTGTCACGCGATAAAAGGCGTATTTATGAACCGATTTGAATGTAACTTCGTTTATACATAGTACATACCAATGTCTCGACCGAGTTCGTTGGCCAGCTTCATCCGCCATCTTGTTTAAAAATGGCGGCCATTTATATTTTTAAGAAAAATTTAAATTTGAAATGTGGTACCAAAAAATTGAAAATTGAATTTTTTTTTTCTTATGTGTTTGACCTTGATAAAAAGATTCGGGAGCAGATTTTGTTTCGTCTATATCTTAAAAAATGGCTGAGTTATAGCATTTTGAATTTCTAGCGTGCCTGACATTTTGAAACGTCCTGATTTTTGTCACGGGATAACGGGTGTATTTATGAACCGATTTGGATGTACCTTGGTGTGTACATAGTACATACAAATATCTCGACCGAGTTCGTTGGCCAGCTTCATCCGCCATCTTGTTTCAAAATGGCGGCCATTTAAAAAATTTAAAAAAATTTAAAATTTAAAATGAGATACCAAAAAATTGGAAAATGAAAAAGATTTTTTTGTATGTGTTTGAACTTAATACAAAGATTCGGGAGCAGTTTTTGTTTCGTCTATATCTTAAAAAATGGCTGAGTTATAGCATTTTGAATTTCTATTGTGGCTGACATTTTAAAACGACCTGATTTTTATCACGCGATATCAGGCGTATTTATGAACCGATTTGGATGTAACTTGGTCTGTACATAGTACATACCAATGTCTCGACCGAGTTCGTTGGCCAGCTTCATTCGCCATCTTGTTTCAAAAGGGTTGCCATTTAAAGAAAATTAAATTTAAAATTTAAAAGTCCTTCCGGCCAGTGCCGGGAGGAAGAGGTAGCTTTCATATTCCTTATTTTAAAAAAGCCAACTTATATCATTCAAATACACGAAGCTCAATTTAGTGGAAACCGAATATAGGAGATTCAATACTAATTTTTATCAATATAATGAATGAGAATTTCGCGAAATTAGTCAGCTTTATCCAAGCTGCTTTTCTTTAAAGTAACTTATATTTGGCTGCCAAATTCGGCGATTTCTTAAAGTGCCTGCCATTTTAATACAACATTGTGGATGAGGCTAACCAGTGAACTTGGTCGAGACCTTAGTAATTGCTGTGCACATGCTCACTCACCTCGGAATCGGTTGATATATACGAGTGCTGTCGCATGCAAAAAATCAGATTTTTCAAAATGTCACCCACAATAGAAATTGAAACTGGTATATCTGAGCCATTTTTTAAGGTAAAGACAAACAAAAAATGCTCCTGAATCCTTATATCAAGGTCAAATACTTAAAAAAGAAACCTTTTTCAATTTCTAATTTTTTTGCACCTCACTTTAAATATATATATTTTTCTTAATTTAATGGCCGCCATTTTGAAACAAGATGGCTGATGAATCTGGCCAGCGAACTTGGTCGAGGTATTGATGTATACTATCCACATGCCTTCTTACATCGAAATAGGCGAATACGTGTGTTACCGCATGACAAATACAAGATCGTTTCAAAATGTTAGCCATGCTAGAAATTCAAAGTGCTATAATTCCACCATTTTTTAAGATCTAAACAAAAGAACAAATTTTCAGAAACAAAAACTGCTCCGGAATCTTTGTATCAAAGCCAAACACATAAAAAAAATCTTTTTCATTTTCCAATTTTTTAATACCTTATTTTAAATTTTAAATTTAATTTTTTTTAAATGGCAACCCTTTTGAAACAAGATGGCGAATGAAGCTGGCCAACGAATTCGGTCGAGACATTGGTATGCACTATGTACACACCGAATTACATCGAAATCGGTTCATAAATACGCCTTGTATCGCGTGACAAAATTCAGGACGTTTCAAAATGTCAGCCACGCTAGAAATTCAAAATGCTATAACTCAGCCATTTTTTAAGATATAGACGAAACAAAACTGCTCCGGAATCTTTGTATAAAGGTGAAATACATAAGAAAATAATATTTTCCCTTTTTTAATTTTTTGGTACCACATTTCAAATTTTAAATTTTTTTTTTAAATTTTAAATGGCCGCCATTTTGAAACAAAACGGCGGATGAAGCTGGCCAACGAACTCGGTCGAGACATTGGTATGTACTATGTACACACCGAATTACATCGAAATCGGTTCATAATTACGAGAGTTACAGTGTGACATAGGTCAGATATATATATATATATATATATATATATATATATTCAATATATAAGCTTTTCCATTTTTTGTCGGTGTCCACTTTTTTCTTTTTCTTCCATAATAATTCTTATAATAAATTATTATTATTATTTTTTTAATACTTACAGCTTTAATTCATAATATTTGACGGTGGTAGGTTATGTTTAATTAATGGTTATATATTAGCATTCAAATTACTATGATGCATTTGCGTAAGTAATTATGAATGTATGCTTTTTACGATGTTTTTAAATATCTTTTCATTTTTAATGTCAACAATTCATTTTGAAGTATTTTTTCCTTATGGTATCTTATACATATTTATATATATTCCCAGGTCGCTAAATGATTTAGCAATCTTTTAAATATTATACGCTTAGATCATTGCTGCAATAGCGCACTATCTATGTGTATTATCAATATGATTTCTAATTCTACCACGTAGTTATCTGATACCTATTTTAGGATTCCATTAATTTTTTCATTCCTGTCATTGCAACGATTTATTTAATGTTTTTTAATTTTCTAGTTATGATTTTATCTGAATTTTATTGATTCTTCCATTTCATATAATTTGTTTCTATTCTGTTTTCATTTTTAATGAATTCACTTGATTTTAATGGTTGTTTGGGCACAGGGGAAAATAATTTTTAGCCTTAGCTTATTTTTCTCACAGAAAACAACCATTTTGCTTATATCATTTAATTCTGTGCCCTTGACAACGTAATTCAATATATAAGCTTTTCCATTTTTTGTCGGTGTCCACTTTTTTCTTTTTCTTCCATAATAATTCTTATAATTTTTTTTTTTTTTTTTTTTTTTTATACTTACAGCTTTAATTCATAATATTTGACGGTGGTAGGTTATGTTTAATTAATGGTTATATATATATATATATATATATACATATATCAATTTTTAACGGAGGGTGCTTTCGGGTTCTGGAGGTCATGATCGATGAAAATATACCAAATTTTTTTTTAATCGCTTTCCTCCGAACGGCTGCAATAGGTAGCTTTTTGTAATGAAAGCTGAATGAGGTGAAATGAGGTATTAAAAAATTGGAAAATGAAAAAGATTTTTTTATGTGTTTGGCCTTGATACAAAGATACCGGAGCAGTTTTTGTTTCTGAAAATATGTTCTTTTGTTTATATCTTAAAAAATGGTTGAATTATAGCACTTTGAATTTCTAGCATGGCTAACATTTTGAAACGATCTTGTATTTATCACGCGATAACCAGGGCCTGATTAATGCACGGGCCTCCGGGGCCTCGGCCCTGGGCCCACCAATTTCAGGGGCCCACAAATTTGTGTGTATTTTCTCACAATTTAAGTTTTTACACTGTTTGCATTTTATATTTTGGTCCCTGACGTAAAAACAAAGTTTTACTGTAATAAAAAACCTCCATATTTAATTTTTCTGTAAAAGTCCTTTTCAATTCGAGAGTACCTATAATTTTCAAAACTTGCCGTATCCAGAAAATCAAATTTGGGGAAAATGCCAAAAACTGCATACTGTGTCTTTTGGTTTTAATATAAACGAGGATTTTACAATGTCAGAATTATAGTTTAAAATGATTACTAGACTGTTAGGGAAAACACAACTTTTATGATTTTCGATCAGGCGAGTTTTGAAAAAGACGTCCTCATTTATTCTGCAACATAAACTGTGGATCATAGATGTTTATAAATTATACAAATGCTTATTTGAAAAAGTGGACGGTAATTCATTTTCTTGATTATTCTTGTAAGTTAATTTTTTTTTGTAAACTTGAAACTTTCACCCAAACAACTTTGTCAACTCATCAAATAAACCTACTTTTTTTCCTGAAAGTGTCGTCGGGAATAGGGAGGTAGGGGGGCCCAACTTTTTAACAGGCCCTGGGCCCAACTTTAGCTTGATCGGGCTCTGGCGATAACACACGTATTCGCCTATTTCGATGTAAGAAGGCATGTGGATAGTGTACATCAATATCTCGACCAAGTTCGCTGGCCAGCTTCATCAGCCATCTTGTTTCAAAATGGCGGCCATTAAATTAAGAAAAATATATATATTTAAAGTGAGGTGCAAAAAAATTAGAAATTGAAAAAGGTTTCTTTTTTAAGTATTTGACCTTGATATAAGGATTCAGGAGCATTTTTTATTTGTCTTTATCTTAAAAAATGGCTCAGATATAGCAATTTCAATATCTAATGTGGGTGACATTTTGAAAAATCTGATTTTTTGCCTGCGAAAGCAGTCGTATATATCAATCGATTCCCATGTGAGTGAGCATGTGCACAGCAATTACTAAGGTCTCGACCAAGTTCACTGGTTAGCCTCATCCACTATGTTGTCTTAAAATGGCAGGCACTTTAAGAAATCGCCGAATTTGGCAGCCAAATATAAGTTACTTTAAATAAAAGCAGCTTGGATAAAGCTGACTAAATTCGCGAAATTCTCATTCATAATGATTTAGTATTGATAAAAATTAGTATTGAATCTCCTATATTCGATTTCCACTAAATTGAGTTTCGTGTGTTTGAATAATATAAGTTGGCTTTTTTAAAATAAGGAATATGAAAGCTACCCCTTCCTCCCGGCACTGGCCGGAAGGACTTTTTTATTTGCTATTTGAAAAGTATCACGTAAGAAAATGAACCAATAAGGACGATTTTAATCCCCTTCCTGACAAATAAACTGTATATGACTGTACAATTTTTCATTTAATTCCTTCAAAATTTCACTTTGATTTTAAAATATTTGTTTTAGAATATAAGAAAATTTTATTAATTTTTTTTTTTTTTTTAAATTCAAAATTCATTCTTTTTCCCCCTCAAAATTTTTCATTTAATTTTTTTGCTCAATAAGGAATAAAAAGACAAAAATGAACGTTTCTGTACTTAAAATATGTACTTTTATATATACCGTCAAATAATTTTAAAATTTTAAGAGCTTTGCTTCATGTTCAAACAAGTAATAGAAATATTGCATTTCACTTCAAATTTTTTCATTATTTTTTTTTCTCGTTAAGGAATAAAAAGACAATTACTAAATTACGCCAAACTGTTACTTATTATTCATTCTTAATTATAAAAAATTTTCGATATAGTTTCAAATTTCCCTATTTTTAATTTTCCCTTCCTCGTTTTTCCCTATTCCTAAGGCTAATAATCAAAATTGAAATTTCATGCATGTAGACAAAACCTCAAATTTGTATCAACATTTAATGTAAGTTTTAATACTTAAATAAACAATCCTGAAATCTATTATTTTGCATTTACTCATAAATAGATATGGTCTACTTATATACTGGTTTTCATTAAAATCTTTGACATGTCAGCCACAGCTGATTTGTGCATTTTGAATGGAATGACCCATGTCTCTGCTTATTCAATTTCATGTTTCTACTTGAAACTTATTTCATTTTATTTCTAAACATATTTTCAGGTTCAAAAACTAAACTAAACTTGTGGCTGTACGATCCATGAAGGATCAGGGCCTACAGTGCCCAACTCTGTTTACTTGACCCTGGGCCCCGAGATGTTATGCAGCGCGTGTCCCGGCCAGGTGGTCGACCCAACGCGAGACCCTCGGTATTTAGTTCCCAAGCAAGCTTGGTACTCATTTTATCGACCCCGAAGGGATGAAAGGTTGAGTGAACCTTGCCCAGCCGTGAGCAGAACTCGTGACCTGTAGCGTATGGCAGACAGGCGTGCTGACCACACGCTACTAGGCTTCATATTTTCAGTAGCGGATAGGGATAGCTTAATGCAACAATGTTAAAACTTCGATAGCATAATCATATGGGGAAAAATCTCTAGCCGGCTTCGTCCCGATGTCTTGTTTGTGTTGGTTTTCGTTCGTACTTGGTACTTATCCATGTGCTTTATATTTTATTTTTCTCATACTTTTATGACTGCTATTATAATTAAAATGTCAATACTTGAAGAGAATGCAGCATAATGATTAATATTCTAATGTTAAAAAGTTTATGAGATGCTCTCATTATGCATTTGCTATAAAATGGGAACTGAAATAAACATAAAATTAAAATATGTTTAGTTCAATTTAATAATTGTAACTGTGCAATTGGGATTTTTTTTTTTTTTTTTTTTTTTTTTTTTTAACAAAAAAGCATTTTAAATTAGGAACAAAGAGAAAACAAATGGTAATAGCTTTTAAATCTTTCTAAAGTAATAAGAAAAAAAAGTTGAAGCCACATTCATGTATCATATCTAATAATGGTTTCATATGCATAATTATACTTAGAGAACAAGTATTAAATTCTATATATTTTAATTATATTAGTATATGTTAGTTAAATCATATTTATTATTTTCTAAAGCATTGACTGACAGCGAAGTCAAAATGTTTAGCTTAAGATAAGAAATAATATTTTTATTGTATCCTTTGGAGACTAATTTGCTTAAAGCGGTTAGAATACCACATACAAGTTACCACCCTATCAATTTAGTTATATGTAATGAGTTATTTAGTAAATGACATTATTATGACATAAAAGATGAATTGCTTTTAAATTTTAAAAGTAAAAGTTGTAGATATTTGTTTACTTATTTATGCATTTCTTACTACAATGTTGGAAAGATTATGTTCTAAAGATTTCGTTTTTAATATTATTTTCAAATATTTTGGATAGGTGGCGCCAGTAGTAATGCCAAAGCTTATTTTTTTCATCTGCTTCGAACCAGGTTTGAATAAATCCCAACGAGATTTCCTTCTCCCTTCTTCTGTTACGCAGGCACTTTTTAAACATTGTTGCATTAAGCTGCCCCCATCCGCTACTCATATTTTCTGGTTAGAAACGTGTTTAACCGGGGTCAAATTAACCCACATTTTACGGAAGAATACTGGAAAGTTGGCAAGTATGAAAATCGAAAAAAGCAGCGGCCGGTGAGGCCGCTAACAGCAGGTAAGGGGCAGGTAGAAAATGAAAAAAAAGGCGCTGGGATGAAATTTCTTTCCTCGTTTTGAGTTATGTAACATTAAAAAGAATCCCGGACCTATAGCTCGCATAAAATTATCACTTGACAACGGATAGTACGCAATTATTTAAATATATTACAGCTTTAGCACAGTATTTTTGTTTGCATATAATGTTTTAGTCTAATGAGGTGTGACGAAATTAAAATGAAAGGAACAAACACTACAATTTTTTATTTGTAGGTTAAAAAATATTTATGTGCTAGCAATTCTTTTTCTAAAGTAGAATTCAATGTGTAATTTATCTTTTTGAAATTGAATCAAATCGCTTCTTTATTGCAAAACTAAATTCACATCAATTTCAATGATTTTCATTTTGTTTTCCGGAAAGGAAAATTTGATAATACTATTATCAATTTGTAATTTTTCTTTCTGAAACTTTGCATCTACCTCTTATCTAAACTTACATTAATGATTCTTCATGATTTATTTATTCCGAAAAGGTAAGCTTTGTATTGTTAAAATATCATACCTTATAAGCATTTATTTTCTAATAAATATTTTTTTTGGAAAGTAAATATATATTTTTTCTTTCTGAAACTTTGAATCTATTCCATCTTTGCAGCAAAAACTAAATTCAGAACATCAATGATCTGTCATGATATCTATTCTGTATTCCGGAAAGGCAAACTTCGTAATATGGAAATCTTTAGACGTAGGTCAAATGTTGCCTGCTTTTTGTGAATCATACCTCTTTTTGATTTCGTTCCCTTGTTTCATATCCTTGTAGTGAGTATCATAAGCATTGGATAGAAATCCGGTATTTATTGCTTCCCGCGAACAAGGGTAGGATTAGCTTCCTCTCGTATAGGGAACAGGGATCTTTCCAAAATCCTACCCCCAACAGGAAGTTTAGATTTTGCACTTCGTCGCGTCATATCCTGTCACTCCACTTGTAAACTTCCACATTAGAGCAGGGTTCGATATTTGGGTATTGCATTTTTTTTTATTAGTATAATACTAAAGGCCAGGATATGTGCATCGAGCGTGAAAGCGAGAACTACACGTGTCCTCTTTAGCTTCGCGAGTACTGATTTCATCTTAATCCTACGTTGTAACAGCTTTTTAGGGATTTTCAGGTGATGGTCTTTTTTAGGGGATGAATGCAGCTATCCCTATATAAAATGGTATTTAAATATTTAAAAAAGAGCAACGAGTGATTTGAACAGTGATTAGTAGGCGCGTGTGCTCTCTGACTCTTGAAGTGTGAAACGCCATACTGTGTCGGTTTTTGTTATCCGAAAGTGAATAAAAATTGAATGGTAAAATATTTTATTTAAAACGTTTCATTTATAGGCAGAAATATTTCGAAATTTTGACTGGAAACTATGTGAAATGTACTGTTTCACCAGCTAAATAAGTAAAGTGAAAAGTAAAACCAGATTTATTGCTTTGTCCTTTCAGACATGCTTTTAAAGCAGTCAAAACAAACTATGTACAGCACGTCTAAGTAATAACAATAAACATAAAATTCAACCGCTTTTTAGGGATTTTCAGGTGATGGCCCTTTTTTAGGGGATGAATGCAGCTATCCCTATATAAAATGGTACTTAAATATTGAAAAAAGAGCAACGAGTGATTTGAACAGTGATTAGTAGGCGCGTCTGCGCTCCGACTCTTGAAGTGTGAAACGCGATACTATGTTGGTTTTTGCTATCCAAAAGGGAATAAAAATTGCATGGTAAAATATTTTATTTAAAACATTCGTTCCTTTATAAACAGAAATATTTCGAAATTTTGACTGGAAACTATGGGAAATGTACTGTTTTACCAGCTAAATAAGTAAAGTGAAAAGTAAAACCAGATTTATTGCTTTGTCCTTTCAGACATGCTTTTAAAGCAGTCAAAACAAACTGTGTACAGCACGTCTAAGTAATAACAATAAACATAAAATTCAACCGCTTTTTAGGGATTTTCAGGTGATGGCCCTTTTTTAGAGGATGAATGCAGCTATCCCTATATAAAATGGTAGTTAAATATTGAAAAAAGAGCAAAGAGTGATTTGAACAGTGATTAGTAGGCGTGTGTGCTCTCTGAATCTTGAAGTGTGAAACGCGATACTATGTTGGTTTTTGCTATTCGAAAATGAATAAAAATTGAATGGTAAAATATTTTATTTAAAACGTTCGTTCCTTTATAGACAGAAATATTTCGAAATTTTGACTGGAAACTATGGGAAATGTACTGTTTCACCAGCTAAATGAAGTGAAAAGTAAAACTGGATTTATTGGTTTGTGATTTGAGAGATGCTTTTAAAGTAGTCAAAACAAACGATGTACAGCACGTCTAAATAATAACAATAAATATAAATTAAGTAAAGAAAAAGAGGAACACTCCATGCACTATAGTCGCCAAAAACTCTAAGAGAAAAATGAATTAGTCTTTTGATTTGGAAATTGGAATGTCTTCTTTACATTTATATTGACAAAAATACGCTTAAGCAGCAGTCTCCAGTAGAGTCAATGTTACAACAACTGGCTACCTACGGTGATCATGATCATTATCCTCCAGAAGGTTACTGTTGTAAAGCAGAAAACAAAACACATCAAAATGAAGGCTTAATTACTGTTTAATGAGTTTTGGTTATTATTTAATGAGTTTTGATTATTATTTAATGTATTTTCAATCTTAGTAATTACATAATTTAACTGGCAACTAATAATCTTTAGTAGAAACCTCTCTATTAAAGTACGAACCCAGTATAGCATCTTCATTTTCCCTCTTGGTAATCGGATGCTCGTGCTGATGTTAACAAAAAAAAAAAAAAAGAAAAAAAAAAAAAGAAAGAAAGTACGCAGTTAAGAAAGAAAAGATCGACTTCACACACTAATCGGCAGTTTTCTGACGGAATATAAAATACTAAAAGAATATTTTTCAAACAAACACACAAAGAAAGCAACTCACATTTTGAAAAATACTGTTTATTAAATCCTTTCGTGGTGTGAAATTAATTTCATATGGAAAATACAACTTAATTTGTTTAGTAAATGATACGAATATTCCAAATCTTCCGATTATTGCAAAAATGTCTCAGTTTTTTTTATAGTATGGCTAGCTCCCTACGTATGTATTCCGGAAAGAAACCTTTATTTACATATTCTTGAGGAAGTCTTTTGTTACAATGTTTTTGTCTTTCGGTGAAGAGATTTGACTGTTAGTGTAACTTTAAAATCTTGCGTTATGCTGAATTCATATTTTCATTTTACCTGTAAAAAAATGACAAATATTGAGTTTAAGTAATTAATATTGAATATAGAATTATATATGTAGACAAGATGATTCAAAAAAAGTTTACAAAAGGACATGGCAAATTAAGCATACAGCAAGCATAAAAAATTACATAGGAACATAGGGTCGTAAACCACTTATTATTTGCAAATATAGGGTTTTTCATCCTAATTGAACCCGGGTTCAAGGTAATAATTTCGAGAAAAATAAAAACATTGTAATGAAAGTGCAACGATGTGTACCTTGTTTTGAGTGAAATGTGATAGCATCACGAAAAGATCTGGAAAAACACGTTGCTCAAGCAATCGATGAAACCATATGAATTGATAATTACAATCCAAAATCTATGGGGCGTCCAGTGCATACTTCTGACGCGTATAATGCAAACTTCTACCACTTTTATTTCGTGTTATCACATTTACAACAGAGGTGAGAATGTCTGTTAGATGTTTTATTATAATATACTTCAGATTTCTGAAAGTTATGACCGTCAACCCAAATTGAGTTAGGATGAAACACCCTGTAATTATGACTCAATAAGTGGCTTGCGAACCTATGCTCCTATGTGATTTTCCATCCTTGTTGTATGCCTGATGCGCCATGTCATTTTGTAAATTTTTTTTAATCACCCTGTATAACACAGAGAGAGAAAATAGAATTCTAATTTGTCATTGTTAAATACACTATATTGCCATTAATGACCGGCAACTTTCACTTTTAGACATTTTGTCGAATATTTAGAAATATACTTGACAGATTCTTCTGGAATTTCAGGATTGAAAAGAACAGGTATGACCTCATATTTAGCAATGTCGATTTGATAATGGGGGGAAATTAGGGGGCCAACAAAAAATCAAAGAAAAAAAATACTTGAGATCACCCTGTAAAATAAAATATACGAAATGATCTATCGCTACCGATTATAAATAAACAGACATTGTGCAGTATGTGCATTCTTTTGTGTAAGAATAGCATGTGTATTAATAGAGATATAGCGATTTATTAAAAAAAAAAAATAGAAAAATTCTTGCATGTTTTTTGCTTATAACATGCAGGGTTTTCAACCAAATTTAACTCCGGTTTCAGAAAAATTGACAAAATATAGTAGAGACAGTATAGTGCAATTGAAATATAAATATCTTAAGAAAGCATAAATATCTTAAGAATTATATTAATATCTAATATAAATATCTTAAGAATATCTTATTATCTTAATCTTTTAAGAAATATGGGCAGTTGTATGAAATTTTTTTTCTGCGCATGCGCGAACGATAACAAGGATCATTTTACATAATTTAATAGTCAACTCTATAGAGCAACTTATTAAAAAAAATCTTGTCAAATATCGTAAAAATTCAGAAAGATATCGGTGTTAGAGTGAGCAAATTTTTAGTTGTTCTCTAAAAGCAGGTGAATGATAAGGGATTTTCCACAAATTGCCATTTTTAATTTTAATTTTTTTTTTAATTTTCATTTTTATTGATGCTTTAGTTCTTCTTGGATAACCACCAGAACGAGCCTGTACCATGATCAAAAGAAGTATCAAAATCGAAGCATTTTTTCCAAATCTACTTGATGATACTCACTAAATACTAACTTTTTTCTGAAAGTCAGTTAATAGAAAATGGCAATTTGTGTAAAATCCCTTATCATTCAGCTGCTTTTAGAGAACAACTAAAAATTTGCTTATCAAAGCAGAATCCACTCTTAAAAAAAAAAAAAAATCATCGTTTTGATGACGGATGGATATCCATACAATTATACTTGTTAAGCTTGAATCTTATCTAAAACGGAATTTATTTTCGGCCCGTAGACGAATCCATTTTCACAGATTTTAACGCTTAACTGCTGTGACAGAAATTGTCGCATACTACTGTGAGTGATCTCCGTGACTATGCTTGATCGAAAAGGTTCGATTAACTCAGGATATGGTTTCTGTACTAAACTTTATATGCAGGACTATTATAATCAAAATTCGTCTATTGAGAAGTCTCGAGCGATAGTACTGGGACACCAAACTAAACAAAATTTTACTAGTATAGCTGGAATTAACCCGTAACTGGAGACGGGAGTCAAAATGACTCCGCGTTGTTCTTTGGCTCAGATTATCATGTGTTTTTTTTTGTCCTTCAATAAAATCATTTATCAGTACCGACAAGTATAGTCCTTTTATTATTCCAGAATATATTGCGTTTCTAAAAAAAAATTCCAATGCTGTTTACAAAAGACAAAAAAGGAAAATAACATATATGTCTGAACGCGTAAGAAAATTCATGTCTCCAGTTACGGGTTAAACTGTGAAAATTGAAAAAGTAGAGGCTTGGAAGACCGCTAACAGCTGTTGTAGGTTAATGTAGCTTGATAAAACGTGAAATTTCTTCATGAGATTGATGGGGTCAATTGTTGACATTCCTTACCGAAAAGAAAAGTTTATATGGCTGCAATAATGGCACAATTATCACCATTTCACGATCATATCTTTCTTCATTTTCAGATGCGTTCGTAATTATATAAATACGTAGCACCTATAGTCGTCGTTCAGTCCGTCTGTCTGTCTGTCCGCATATAACAGAGCAAAAATTACCCAACCGAATGATCTGAAATTTTAAATATATTATTGTTGCAAAATTTTGTCGAGTCATTTCAAATTTCACGAAAATCGGATGTATAGTTTAATTACAGGGACAGTCAAAAGTTTTCCGTTACATTATGGCCAATGGAAAAAATTATTTCAAGTGCATTTTAATGATGTTACAGCCTTTCGAACAGAATGAAATGGATATGCTCTTATGAAGGGCACTAAAATATACATTCAGTACAATATGCGGTGCAAAAAATTATTATAAAACTAGTTATAGTACGAACTCACCTCATTTGCCACGTTTGACGAGCAATTTCCAACTTGTATAGTTTTTATATGGAACACTATCATCTGCTGACTGAGTTGAGAAAAATAACTTTATTGTTTTTCTGGGTTTTTTTTAAATTTTATTCTCAACATTACATTGCTTTTTCAAAATACCTTCAAAAACCTGAATGTGATTTGTCTTCTACTATAAAACATGCTTATTGCTGTCGTTTCAACTCCACAAAGTTTGCATCAATCAGTGAGGAAGGAACAGGAGACTGGTGTTTAAAAATTTGCTGATCTGTTCAAGAGAGCAGAGTCTTTGGCCAAAGAAAACTTTGATGCAATTTTCTTTAACCATACACAGTTTCTCGTCAAGCTGGCTGTCCAACAAAGTTAGATAATACGAGGGTCACTCTGAAATTTTTGAGATACAACTAGGTTTTTAAAGTTATACTTACAAAATTTTAGGTGTGTTCAAAGTAGTCTCCTCCAGCATCAATGCACTTTTGTAGACGAATTTTCCACAGATTAAATGCCTCAAGCCATTCATTTCTTGGAATAGATGAAAAAAATGCATTTATAGCCACATCAATCTCTTCTTCTGAATGAAAACGACGTCCACGTATGTTCTTTTTTAAATTAAAGTATAACCAAAAGTCACACATAGCTAGATCAGGTGAATACGGCGGATGCTCTATCACTTTAATTCGTTTTTGTTTAAGAAACTCAACTGTTAATCCTACTGTATGTGAAGATGCATTGTCATGGTGAAGCATTAGTCCCCTAACATTCACTTCTTGTAGAATTTCTGGAAGACATTTAGTGGTATACCAGTTTGCTGTTATTGTCTTCTGTCCTTCCAACTTCATGGCTTTGATCAATCCCGTACTTCTGAAGAAAACGGCTTACATCACTTTTTTCAGTGCGCGTTGTCTTTTCACCATTGTCGGCGTGGGATCATCTTCAAAGACCCATACTGTGCTTTCCTGACGTGTTGGAACTTCAAAAAACGGTATGTATGTTTCATCACCCGTTACAATTTTAGAAATGATGCGGTGGCCACCATCATTTAGCAATTTAAGAGTTTCTTTACTGATTCTGACACGCTCCTCTTTTTGGTGCTCAGTTAGATTATGGGGAACCCAACGGCAAACTACTTTTTTCATATGCAATTCTTCATGAATAATTTTGTGTATGGCTGCGGATCCAATGTTAAGTTCCTTATGTATCATTTGATAGGTACAGCGATTATCATCCATTAACATTTTTCGTATGGCAGACACATTATCCAGAATTACTGCCGACGGAGGCCTTCCAGTGTGTTCTTCATCCTGAGGAAAATTGCGACCTCTGCTAAATTCTTTAAACCATCTAAATACAGTAGCACGAGCTGGAGATTCATCACCAAATGCTAATTTCAACCGTTGAACGCATTCTTCTTGATTTAATACTGCTTTAAAATTGTAGAAAATCATAGCGCGAAAATGTTCTCGCGTCAACTCCATTTTCTCTTCTGTTTAAAATTTATTCTACGCTAAACAAGTTGAAGTAAGTCAGTAAAAAATCGTCTGCTGTGTTAAAATACTTTGTATTTTAAAATTAAACCGTTATTTTTATTTTGTAAACTCTCCTCTGCGCGTATCTCAATAATTTCAGAGTAACCCTCGTATATCTCACAAAAATCCTGACGAATATTTCAGAAGATAAAAGTTTCTTCCTTGCTTTGGATACTTTTATTTATCGATATCGGCTTGTTGATCGTTTTGCGAAGAACACAAGCGTCTTGGAAGGTTTTGATATTCTAGGGCAGTGATTCCCAACCTTTTATTGGCCACGCCCCACCAAACCATATCTACAGTCCCCATGCCCCCCTACCCCCCACTTTGCAAATTATCTCTCTTTTTATTTAAAAAGTGAACTCTATTCGCACGGTGAAAGCGTCATAGAGCCTAATATACAACTATCCATTACATATTTTTTAACTTATTAAAGAGGTGAATCTTCTGTTATAAACATTTTCTTGATATAATTCTATAAATGCAATGAGACTATACATCTTCGCCTTTTTGCCAATAACAGTTTTGTATTACTTTTTCACCTTACCTCAATGTTAAAGAAAAGTGTTATTGCATTTTTATCTTCACAAAATATCTTGAAGAGAGACTTACATTTAGCATTAAAATAAATAACACTCACAGATTTTATAATGCATTTTTGGAATTTATTAAGAGTTGGTATACGTTTTGTATATTAAATTTCTTTCTATGGGTAACACAATACACCAGAAGCATTTCAAGATTACCAGTTTTATTAAATTTAAGTAGCCGTTATTCGTCATCACAACACATTTTATCTGTTTTTCTTTTCCCAATATCATTAATTGTCACCCGTGTATTATCTGATTTTGAAATTTAAAATGTATATGCCATCATATTTACTGTGTAGGAATCCTGCACTAGAGCAAGAGATGTTTAATATTCTTTTCTAATACTACTTAAGATTTATAAATTTTATAAAGTTGGTAGTACCACGTTCAGATATTTCATATATTTTTCAGGTTAACTATGTTCAAGAAAGCCATATTTATATGTAATTTTAAGTAGTTTCATGTGTAAAAGATTTTTTTGTGTGGCATATAGCAGAGCGAACAGAAGTCATAAGCTCATTCAATAAAAAATCGGAATCTCTACGAAAAATTGTACAATACAACAAAAATCAGAAAAACTATAGAAATTTTTAATACTAGAAAAAAAAAATAATATCAAAATAATTGCAAAGATTATTCGTATAATTATTCTGGTGTTGGTTATATTTTAAACTTTTGACTGGAAACATTTTTGAATACAATAAACAAACTTATTTTTTAAAGGTTGCTCGTATTCCATTTATTTTTAGTCTTCAACATTACTTTAAAAAAAGTGAAAAAAAAAAGAAAAGAAACTGATAGAGAAGGAGTGAGTTACAAATTTGAATTGCCCCCCTGAAAAGGCAAATTGCCCCCAGGTGGGGCGTACGCCCCACGTTGGGAACCACTGGTGACCCTGCCAGTATAGTTGATCAAATAAAGTCAGTGCTACGGGGTTTTGATATTTCCTTCCTTTTAAGTTTTAGAAGTAAACTAACATGATTGCTACAACCCTTAATGAATGTCCAATAATGACAAGAATGAAATCCGCTCAAATTAAATAGCAACAAAATTATAAATAAATAGTTTTTTTAATTGCCGTTTTCCCAGTGGTTATTCAGGCGAAAGAAATCAATCGAAAATCTAAAAAATTAATCTTTAAAATATCATCCTTGGACTGTGATTATCAATAATTCTTATAAAACTATTAGTTGAAATAAGCAAGATGGAAGTGGATTATTTTAACTTACCGTAATGGTCTCCAACTAATCAAAAACTAAATGTTTACACTTTCTAATTAAAAAAAAAAAATCATAAATTGGCTTATCTTATAGCAGACAGCTGACAACAATGTAATAACAGGTGCACCAACATTCAAATGTGCACGGATCAAACGCATTTCCGCCTGAAATGGCGCAATCTTTAAAAAATTTTATTAACTACTGGAAAGGTATCAACTACTGGCGGGGTCACCCAACTTACCAAAAAAGAAAAAAAAAAGCTAGCTACATTAAAAATAAAATTGCTACAAAAATTTAACGTGTTTTAACACTAGAACGCCCGGAAGGAGTCGATTCTACTGCGACCATGTGATTAAATATCAATTGGAACCATAAATTTTTTCATAAAATAAGTTACATTTAAAGCACGCGAATCTACATTAAATAAATCAATTAAATAATTTTAAATAAAAATTCTGGTGTCAAATATTTTATGAAACTTGAGCAAAATTTCCAGGTGTGTTAATGTTTTTAGCGTTAATGACGACAGGATATTGGACATAACTATTGGGGAGAATCTTTACTTTGGTATTAAAATTGGTTCAACTATTATTATAACGCAATCAAACTGATTGGTAAGGTTATCGAATGGAATATTTCCAACTGAGCGAAAAAATGCCCAGGCTGGGAATCGAACCAAGATCCTTGGCTTCCAAGAACAATGCTTTATCGTTTAAGCTATCTGGGCCGACAACCAGCCAGCATATTTCGCTCAGATAACCTTATTGTAATAACATCTAGTCTGTCATGTAGACAGCTCAACAGAATACCACCGCAGGTAAAGGGACTCCATAGAAACGATGGATACGTAGACGAACTATTATTATAACACAATCAAACTGATTGGTAAAGTTATCGAATTGAATATTTCCAACTGAGCGAAAAAATGCCCTGGCTGGGAATCGAACCCAGATCCTTGGATTACAAGGACAACGCTTTACCGTTTTTTTACTCAGTTGGAAATATTCACTTCGATAACTTTACCAATCAGTTTGATTCTTTTATAATAATAGTTCATCTACGTATCCATCGTTTCTATGGAGTTCCTTTACCTGCGGGGTATTCTGTTGAGCTATCTACATGACAGACCAGATGTTACTACCAATAATGTTATCCGAGCAAAATATGCTGTCTGGTTGTCGGCTCAGATAGCTTAAACGGTAAAGCATTGGCCTTGTAAGCCAAGGATCTGGGTTCTATTCCCAGCCTGGGCCTTTTTCGCTCAGTTGGGAATATTCAATTCGAAAATTGGTACAACTTGAAAGAAACAGTGAAGCCCAGAAGAATTAAGGCTGTTTTAGACAATTGTAGCCCAAATCTTTCCCAACGTCAGGTATTTATTGTGTTGCTTACTAGTTTTTGTAGCCGAAATTGAAAAATCTTTTTCTTTAAAAAAGAAATAAAACCTTATCTCGGAAAACTCCATGGGGAATGACCGGGCGAGGGGATTGACACTTATGTTAACTCATTATCTAGTATACCTCTTGACGCAAAAGAATTTCTTGGTTGGAAGAAATGGAAAAAGAAATTTGCTGTTATAAACTTAACAAGTTTGATCCTAACTTTAATGTAAGCAGATGTTCATGTCACTTAAAACTTGATTTTAATGCATTTAACTTTTCAGTGTGTGTTTAGCTTTTTTATATATCATAGTGATTGCAAAATCTTTTTCACAGGTAAATATTATGTAAATTCATTGCAATATTAAGTGCAGATACAGAGATAGATCTTACTTTATTTTATCAAAGTTATTCTTTTTTTTTATTAAGAAGTTCATAAGGCAGTACCTAAATTCTTAAAATTGTTTGAATTACTTCTATTAGATAAACGCATACACTGTAGATTTGGTCAAGACTGAACCAGAAAAAAGTTCCGTTGTAGACACTTTTTTGTGAAAACATGTATAATTGCATGGTGGCATCGCATGGTATTTCGTCGGGATGCTGACATTTGAGACACGATTACATTATAGACAGTTTACGTTTTTACAGGTTTTACCGTATATATACATATCTATACAGTAGAATAAGAATGACATCGCAAGGGACAAAAGCAATATTTCGCATTCCGCTTTAGACGGGTTATATTATAAAAAGTTTCCGTTTGACAGATTTTACTGTGCATATAACACAAATGTGTATATATATAAATTCTTCAAAATCTTGAAAAATGCAATCCCGCCTTAAACGGAAATATCCTTTGCACCAGACGAACATAATACCATAGATTTACATCTGCTAACGCAAAAACCTGTCTAAAACGGAATTTCACCTTCTCCAATTTCTTTTTTTTTTTTTTTCATTTTTAATTCAGCAGGATTTACTGTATATATAACCTGAAGAGATATTCTGGATTCCCCTCCTGAAAATAAATTCTAGATACGCCACTGGGTCCTGGCCCCTGATCCATACATACTTCCTCATCCATAGTTGTTACAGAACTTTGTAGACTTTATAAAATAAAATTACCATTTTATGTCTCTAGATGGCGTTACGGTTTCAGCAGAATTAAGATGAAGTAGTATTTAAGCTTCTCACAAATAGATGGCGCTAAAGCACTATGAGAGACGAAAAAAGATTTTCATTCATATACTGCTTTTGCTCTGTAATCTTTTTGTTTCGAAACGTTTGATAAAAAGTTATTTGCACAAATTTCAACATTTCTTTTTTTCCTTCTTCTTTTCTATTCCGTTCTTTTTTTGATTGCTGATCACCCCAATTATTATATTCATAATAATAAATAAGACTGCATTTTTTTTTCAAAAATGACACCCTTGAGCATGTGCCAGCAGCAGAGGTCTGTAGTTGGATCTTTTCTGTTTTCTTTGATTTGGGATAAGAAATTTTTGAAAGAAAAAAGATTTTTCATTATAATAATTCAAAATGAAGTTATTAAAAAGTTTAATTTCATATTGCCACTTAATATTAGTTCCATTTCTCAGATGTTTCTTCATAGTTTCCCAGGAATTGAACAACGTGTTTCGTTTCATTATACTCTGCTGTAAAAGTAATCCATCTTTCAGAAAATATACTGCCAAAGTTTCTGTTTTAGCATGAAGATCACAAAACCTAGGTTGTGAAGTAACAATCTACTATTATTGCGTATAATTTACAGGGTAATAATAGCAAAGAATATTGAAACGAAGTTTGATATATTGAAACGAAGTTTGATACCTGAATGAGAATTTCTGAATAACACTTACATACGAATGAAAATGACTTTGTAGTTGGGTTAGAAATATAGGTGTTGTCGAGTATGAAAAATGAAATATTTGAGAGCAAAAAATCTGCTTGACAGCACTTTAAACCGGAAAACAGGGGAATTTTATTTCCTATAGTACGAAAATTCGAACAGAACTTGCATTGTTTTTCTGTTCAGGAATTGAAATGATTTATATATATAGTTTTAATATATATGTTTTTCTTTTTCGGATCTAAATAGTAAAAACCTTTTTATTTAAAAAAAATTGAGTTTGTAAATTTTCAATTATTTAAAAGAAAAATACAAGCCATTGAGATATCATATAGGGTAGGCTGTGTAAACGTGCACATTCTTCAAACAACTGACTATAAAGGAATAAATAATGAATACAACAAAGTTACATGTATTTATTATTAAACCTTAATAATAAACAAATTAGTAGAATGCTAAAATTCAACTTTAAAAGTTAAAAAATTAAAATTACTCTTAATGTGATTTATTACTTAAAAAGTGCTAAAATCGTAAAAATATGTTAAACCACCTTAACATTATCCAATGCCAACTGCTTCTGAGCACTTTCAGCTATACACATAGCTTTCATCAGGCATAAAATATAAACTTGTTACCAACGCCTTGCTTTCAAAATTTCTGTAATTTCGCTGAGAAATTTCTGTAAAGTTTTGTCAAAAATTTTGAAAGCAAGGGGTTGGTAAGAACAGTTTGTATTTTACCCTGATGAAGGCTGTGTGTATAGCTGAAAGTACATGAAAATAATTGACATTGAATAATGTTAATGTGTTTTAACATCTTTTTACGATTTTAGCATCTTTTAAGTAATAAAGCACATTAAGTGTAATTTTAATTTCTTAATAATGAAGTAACAAACTACCATAAAATTTGGGAATAATAATAAAACTATTAAAAGCAATCAACAAAAAAATCACAAGGGTATAAAAACTCACTTTTACACACCCTGATCACCCAGCATATTATCAAAGTTATAATTTTACTACTTCAGTAAAGTAAATATTCAAAGATATTTATTTAGAATATTTTATAAAAATAAAGCACAACAATGTACATAATTATATATTTTATTAAAAATTTTTCAATAGATTAAAAAGGAAAACAAATGTTATGTTAACATTTTCACGAGAAAACGTATCAACAAAATTATTTTTTGTTTAAAATTTCTTAAGCCCCCAGAATTGATCAAAAATGAGATTAGTTTCGAGATAAGTATATATATATATCTTTTTGTCAGGTATAAAGTATGTGCACGATCTCCAAGAAGTTCAACCACGTCTTCAAAGGAAATAATACAGCCGGATAAGCATGTAAAACTGCCCTAAGTGCTGAATTTTAGAGGAGCTGCTTCTGCTATAAGGAGACGTTAGTCATTTAATCTATATTCAAAGACCATTAGATTTTGTGATTTTGTTTCCGTTTAAATAACACCCAGATTTGATTCTTATTGTATTGTATTAAAGATATTTTCAATGTATAAATACTATAGTATTTTCATGTACCTACATAGATTTTTGTACATTTTTCTTTCAATATTAAATTGTAAATATCTGTATTGCATGATTGATTCAAAAGTTATTTTGTTTTACTAAATATACAAGGTGTCCATAATTAAACGATCCTACTTTAAAGTTGTCTACATACGAAACTATTGGTCAGAAAGTTGTGAAATTTTGTGATGGGAATTTGTTTGAGCGGACATTTTTTAGTTCAAAATTTCGCCACCAGAGGGCGTTTTTAAATAAATTACACGTTTAGCCACCACCCACTAAATACTAGACATGAGCTCTGAGAAAAAAAAATGGCGGCTGTCGTAGGAGGATTTTTTTTTTTTTTTCCAGAGTTTGTACGGTTCATTCTATTCGAACACCAATCTTTTTTAAAAGTTTTTACAGTTCATTTTTTTTCAGGGGCGGTCTGTACATTTGTCTTACTTAATTTGATAAAAATAAAGCGTAAAAACTTTAAAAAATATATAATTCATTATAAAATGCCCTCTACTGGCGAAATTTTGAACTAACTTTTTTTTCGCTCAAACAAATTCCCATTCCTTCATTATATCCGTCACAAAATTTCATAACTTTCTGACCAATAATTTCGTCCCTAGACAACTTTAAAGTAGGGTCGTTTAACTATGGACACCCTGTATTATCTAGTAATGGCGCTTGTGTTATATATATATATATAAAAAATCGGAATGATCGGATATTACAAATATATTCAAATTGCAATATATTGCAATAATATTAAAAGTAGAGTTTTTCTGGAAGGTGTGTTAACTCGTAAGCAAACGTCGCCGATAAATGAATCATGTGCACTTCCTCCTGAATACTCAGCATTGTTTTGAAATTTTTATACTTTATTTAATTTTAACTGCCAGTAATTTTTAACTGTAAACATGATATATAGTTTTTTGTCATTTGAATATCATTTATTGCACTGATGAGGGGCTAAAATTTAGCTCGAAACGTTTGCTTTTTAATTGTATTAAATGTATTTATGTAACATTTACTTGTATGTCTGATGAATTGTAATATATTTCTATTTTTAATATTTATTGTTAGTTATTCACAGTAGTCATCTAACTCATAATAAGTACAGTTTGTGCTTATCAAGGATTATTTTATTTTGTGCTATTCATTTGCTTGCCACCAGAAATTCATGGAGAATAGGTTAAATGAGTCCTCTTTAATTAATTCTTATTTTTATAGTCGTTTGATGTACATTCAAAATTGTTATAAATCAATCCATCAATGTTAGATTTATTAATCTCGTATTCCACAAGATATTTGAAAAGTGTTCTTTAAGTTAGTTTGTACATTTTTTTATACTTTTATAGTTTATATACGAGTAAATACTGTCGCATGATGCTTTATATATAAAATAATACGGTGCAAATTATATATATATATATATATATATTTATATGTATAATAAATATTGCAGTTTTTTATAAAATTTTACCTAAGCAACTAACAAATTCGACTTACGTAAAATTCAAGTTACGTAAAACTTTACGAAACGCATTACTAAGTCGGGGGATGCCTGTATAACAAATCTTACAATCCGCTTCGGCGGCATTAACACCTAGATTAAATGCAATAAAGCAAATGGTGTCGGAAATGCCCCACTTTTGCAACTTGACAGGTCATTTTAATGATCTGAAAGTACACATAAATCAATAAAATTAAAAAATCAAAACAAGATTGTTTGCTCTACATGATGCATCATACTATCTTGTAGAGAAAAACATTGGCTTTAAAATAATATAAAACATTTGAGGACTTGAGTCTCAAAACTCGCCTTATCCAGAAAATAAAATTTTGAGAAATCGCGTAAAACCTCTGACTGCGTCCATTGACTGTTTTCATTGTAAACTAAGATTTTATAATGCCAGAAATATACGATAAAACTAGTTTTTTTTTTTTTTTTTTTTTTTTTTTTTTAAAGAGTGTAGATTTTTTTCGATGCAGGTTCACTAATAGAATAGATTGATAGAGAAAACTTGATTTTTTAAATTTTCGATAAGGCGGGTTTTGAAATTCACGTCCTCATTTAGTCAATGCGTTTTATTTCTGCGTGTATTTATTTCTAAAAAAAGAAAAAAAAAAAAAAAAAAAACCCGCTCAACCCAATATATGTATAGCGTAACTGTTGAAGTTTTCAACCGACTTACTAAAGCTTTTAGGGGTCTCCTTTATTCAGTTATTTAGAGAAATGTGTAGGATTTTAGTTAAAAAAAAAAAAAAAAAACCTTTAGTTTTGGTATATGTGAAAATGAGATCTGTTGAAAGGCTAAAATTTCTTCCCTTTTGAGTTTTCAAAAAAACTCTGCATATTTCTAACATTCTTATTAATTCATATTAATAATATCATAAAGAAAAAGAAATCACTTTTTATAATTTTGTTCCAAATGTTTCTTAGAAACTCGAAACGTTGCTTTGTGTTTGGTAATATAATGCTTACAAAAATATTAAAGATGATTTTTTTTTTGTGATTATCATTTTTACTTGCATAAAAATCCATTAAATTATATTAGCATTTATTGTTATTTATTTTGTGTTTATTTTCCCCCCTAAAAGTAACCTTTCTTTACATTTAAAAGTAGTAGGCTAGACCGGGGCTAGTTTGCCATAGGGGCATGTTTAGGGGCCTATTACTGAAGCAAATGTGTGTATTACCATTGAATCTAATGTGTTTTCAAAACTGCATTTAAAAAAATTACATATAAAATTTTTTAGCAGAGAATATCACGAAATTGTTCAGATTTTTATCTCTTTAAAATCACATCCCTTTGTCTTACCTTATTTGTTTTAGAGATCCACCTGTTATTGCTTTTTCGTTTTTGACTTTAATTCTTGGCATTCAAATTTGTTTTCTCAGTTTTTCCTTTAAAAAGGAGTGAAAATAGATGAAAGAATAATTACGAATCAAATCTTATTACGTTCTGTTAGACTTTGTCATATTTTTAGGGTTCTGTACTTAAAAAGTGAAAATGGATTCATTACAAGATCACTCCTGTGTCTGTCCGTCTTACTGTCTGTCGCAACCATTTTACTAGTAAACTATGAACGTGGAAAGTTCAAATTGGCTGAAGGAATAAAGGCTATTGACCTACATATTTATAGATTATTAACCTTCACAAATATATTTAGGAAAAATGTAGAGGGGCTAATTATGTTACTTGAAAAAAAAAAATAAAAGAATATTTTCTTTGTATATAGTATGTGAAAGTTTTCGTAACGCCAAACTCAAAAATACATTTCTTTTAATTTTAGGCATTATATTTTCAGAGATATCGTCGAAAATGTTATGCAAAAATATGTTACCCCCAGCCCCTCTATTTCCAAATGTGCTGAAAATAAAATTATGAAAAAATTAGGGGGAGTAAAATTTAAACCTTGCAGGAAAACTATACAGTGATTACCTTAGGTTATATGGTTTTTGAGAAAAACGCATTTTTCCGTTACACTCAAATTTCGATTTGCGGGCGTTCAGCAAAGGAGCACTGGAGGTATACCTACCGTAGCAAAAGTATAAAAGGATTGTTGACAATGATTTTCGAAAAAAATAAATGTCGATAATTACTCGAGATATTAACCCTTAACCCTAGAATACTAGACGCTCGTAATTATATCGACTATGGCATTGAAATGTCTATGCTAAATAACTATGTCTAGTATTCTAGGGTTAACGACACGGGCGGCGCTCTATGCGTCATCTGCTTTTAAATCCCAGATATTATAATATATACAGATTATATATTATGTATTATTATATTACATATATATGGAGAGAGATTAATGATAGATTTCTGTAATGCAGTACCCATAGTTACTAATTAATTATTGTATAGAATCCTCTGTACACGTGTAATACTGGCACTTGACCGATTATTTTAAATTACTGCTTCTTTAGTGTTTTCATCATGACTAATGTCAGAAAATATATTATGATTTTTAGATTTTCCATACCGTTTCCCTTAACTTTTTCAAAATGTTAAGATTTAGTTTACAATTTTAAAACTAATTTAATTAACTTTTGTAATGCGTATGATTAATGTTTCAAAAACTTGTTTAGCCAGTTAACTAATCTTAAAAAATAAATATGGAAGTTTAAAAAAAGTTTTTTTAATAAATGCAAATAGGCACGATTTTTTTTTCTAAAAATATTTATCCAATATTTTGGCAAAATTGTTTAGGCAATTAATAAATATTAAAGAATTATTTCGAGTTCACAATTTCCGTTGCTATTAAGTCTGATATTATCATCGCTTTCGAAGCCTTTATTATAATTACTCATTGTAAACGACAAATGAATAAATAAATAACACATTTTTTCAGAAAAAAAAACTGACTTCATGCTATTGTTTTTTAACTTATTTGCATTGATGCTTATTGAACGCCTGTTGCCGTATTTATAGATAAGGTGAGGTGGTTTGACATACATGTATTTTTTATTTAACTTGGTTTGTGTATATAAAGATCATATTTGTAATCGATTTTTCTCTCACTTCGTGATATACTAGAAAATGATGCAGAGAAGTAATGTTTCTGATGATATACACTTTGACATTTTTAGAACTTAATTAGAAATTAATAAGTTAATTTTAAGGCATTTTTTCGTTAGCAGGCCGGAAAGGATAAATCGCCAAATATTCTTTAGGGTTACAACTTTTTGTGAGTAACAAAATCATTGGAGTTAATGATGCGCCAAACCACTCTTACCAAAATAGACCAAATGTCTGTGAAACTGCAACAACGAAATATTTTAAACATTAAAAAGTGTAATTTTTTAAACAATCTTTTATTATTTAAAAGTTTAATATTAATTAACTTATATTTGTACCATATTAATTTTAACACAGTTATTCTAATTGGTAAATAAATGATATGAATTTTAATTTTCCAACTGGGGGAAAAGGTGAATTAATAGAGCATTGGCAGCTTACGCCAGAGGTCCTTGGTTCGAATCCGGGCCTGGACACCTTTTCACACATTTGGAAAATTACAAATCGTATAAATTATAATTATATGTTTCAGAAAAAATCCTGAAGATATAGTTTAATTTTTTTTCTTTGCTGTCGCTGTATATTAAAAAAACAAACAAAAAAAAAAGGTACTTTTTAAATAAATTTACTTGCTTGCGCTTTCTATCAAGCGTAATTAAAAGAGGTGAATTTTAAACAATCGGGATCCAAGACTAATTAACGTATCTTAACGAATATTTTTTTATGAATTGCAATCATGAAATTATGCGAGATTTTAAAGATAAACCTTGAATGTTCATAGAAGAATGTTTTAAAAACTATTTTTACTTTTATATTTATTGTAAAAATACCTTACTGTTATTCACATTTATTTGAAACTACATTGTTGTCTGTCAACATCTCACATGGTTGACGCGCAGTAGTGTTTCTGTAAAAAAACACGCTGTGCGACAACATTTTGTAAAACGGAAAGTACTTATATTAATACATGGAAAATTATTCCAGAGAGAAACATTCGCCTTGCATACAATATTTCAAATGAAAATCAAATTTCAAAGTGATTGCTTAAAAGGCGCAAAGGCCAACATAGTGAAAAAGATTCCAAGCCGGGACTCGAACTCGGGCCATCAGTATAGCGCACTGACGTTCTACCGATTAAACCATTTGGAACGATACCGAGCTCGGAAAATTTCTCAATATTATATGTTGGCAAGGCTACAAACGTAGCACAAGATGGAATATTTATCGTGAGCCACCGACCTGGGGCGAGCATGAAACATAATTAAATCGATGCTGGATTTAATTATGTTTCACGCTCGCCCCAGGTCGGTGGCTCAGGATAAATATTCCATCTTGTGCTACGTTTGTAGCCTTGCCAACATATAATAGTGAGAAATTTTCCGAGCTAGGTATCGTTCCAAATGGTTTAATCGGTAGAACGTCAGTGCGCTATACTGATGGCCCGAGTTCGAGTCCCGGCTTGGAATCTTTTTCACTATGTTGGCCTTTGCGCCTTTTAAGCAATCACTTTGAAATTTGATTTTCATTTGAAAAAGGAAAGTACTTAAACACACTCAGATTTAGTGGTGATTGATGAATCTTGAAGAAAACTATACGGGACTACCACCAGAATGAGTCCTTTCAAACATAAAACAATTATGTAAATCGAAAAACACGTTCATTGCTTATGCGTATATACTACATAATTAAAAAAAAAAAAAAATACAAACGAATTGTATAACCTGCTCCGTTGGAAGTCGGTCAATAAATAAAGAGCTCAGATGATAAAGGAGATATGTGACAACAAAAAAAGAGTTAATCATGAGGAGATTGAAGATAATATTAAGGCTGCTTGTCACTCAGTTTTCGAATTCCACTCGGTATGTTAAGTCTATGTGCGTTTGATGCACTCTTCTATTTAAAATATCTCCTCAGGATATTAATATTTTTTATTAATATATTTTCTGTTTTCAGTGTGCTTAAAGGCTGTCTCTTTTTTTTCTTAGTTGTCGAAATATTTCTAAAATATACACTTCATTTAATATTTTATGTGTTATAATCGGACGAACTGGAAGCAAAATTTTAACACTTCATATAAAATTAAGCATAGATTTTAGAAATATCTTGAGAACTAAGAAAAAAAAGAGACATCCTTTAAAGAGAATACACAGGAAAAAGAAGTTAAAAATGTTAATTTCCCGAGGAGATATTTTAAATATAAGAATGCATCAAATGCCCATAGACTTAAGATTACCGAGAGGAATTCATAAACTGAGTGACGAGCAGCCTTAATGGTCCTCTACCATCTGTTAAATTACTATTTGAAAAAAACCTAATACTTACAGAGATTTTACTTGATAAAGAAGGCATTTGACAGTAAACACAAATAGATATTTGGAACGTTACAGCTCATTTTCTCAAAAGGACGATTGTGTCACTTACCACATTTATCGTCTGATTTCTTCAAATATTTTTTAAAGAAATATATGCATTTTAACTTTTTAAAGTTAAAAATAGATAATAATGATAATTAATTAAACAAAAATTCTGGGATAAAAATTTAAAAAGTTGACTGTACAATTTAACTTGGGTTAATTATTTTCAACTCTCTGTGTATCCAAAGTAACACGCGATAACTAGGTAAGTGTTAATGAATGAACGTTTTACAAATGGGTTTTTAATCAAACCATATAGTAAATAGTTTAAAATTTAGAGACCTTGTGATGCATTAACGATAATGTTATTCCTTAAATGCTTGAGGAAATTCAACAGGCGCTGTGGTTACAGAAAACAATGCCTGTAGATTTTCTTTTCCGTAAAACTCCAATAAAATATATACTCTATTTGCCTTACTTATAGGTTCGCATCCCATTGATTAGTTTATCGTTTTCTTAAAGTCGTTGCTAGGCAGTCAGTCATCATCAATAGTAAAATTAAACGAAATGAAACTCCTCTCCTCCTTGGATTTAAGTCTCAATTCCGAAGAGCGTTTCTCTTCGTGTTCAGCCACTTTCAATGACGAGTCTTTTAATTGCAGCTTCAATAATCGCTCATAACTCCGCCAAGCTAAAAATGCCGATAAATAAAACAGTCTGAGCTTGGTTGGTCCCCACTGCTTAGGTGTTACGCGCGCTGGAATACCTCTCAAGGTTCTTTAAAAGCCTTTAGCAGATTTTCTCCCTTCTTAAATATTCCGACTGTCGGTGCAACGTTTGTAATGTGTATGTATGTATGTGCGTGTGACGATGCACTTGTTAGAAAATAATCGAGCCTTTTAGAGTATGTCTGCGTGTGTACTTAGTAAACAGATTCATAAGAGATCGCACACCAAATCCAAACAGAGCTTGGCAGGCATTGATAACTCGGTTAAATAAACAGAAAGAACACTGATATAATGCTTGTGGTGGAAAGAGTTTGGGCAAACGATGCCAGAGCTTGTGGAGTAATAAATTGTGCGGACGAATGTGGCCCGGCCGTCAATATTTGCTCCGGCATTAAGTCTTTATTATGGAATCGCGCAGCATCTGCATTGTTTACTGGCTTCCTAGGACACACCGGAAAGCGTTTTTTGACACGTCGAGAAGATTAGGGAAGATTGTTTTCCTCTTTCGTCGAAGTGTTAGAAAATTCATTGTTGTTTTACATATTTATCTCTCTTAAATATTAACGTTGGCATTTAAAAATAACCTCTGAATTGATTTAAGATTAATAGGTGATATTTACACACAAGAAAATTTAGGAACATAATTTCACTAACAGTTAATATTTCATATTGGGTTACCGGGTTTCAGTTCACGCACCGCATTTTTTTACTCTTATGTTTATTCGATTAAAATTTATCATATGATAAAACAACAACAACAACAATACTTAAGGGGGCACATGACCTTTGAATTTGTCGAAACAATAAAAAACATCGCCTTTTTCAAAGTACCAAAACACAAATAATTGGCAATTAAGATTTTTTTTCCCCCTTTCTGCCTAAAGTATGTATTCTTAGCTGAATTATCCAGAAAAAAATGTTGTATATACAAAATTAATATTTAAATTTTAAAATTCATCTCACTACTGCGCGAATTAAAATCATTAAGTGCGCGCATGATAAAAATCTAAATTATGATTATAGAAAATATTTTTTGAACAAAATGGAATAATAAGACACCTACTTCTAAATGAAAACCAAAATATATACAAAAAGTTTTGTTTGAAATTTAATTTTAGCACAAAATTAAAAAAAAAAAAAAAAAATCCAATTTTTTTTCTAGTTTTTCAAGTGCAAAATAAAGAAATAAAGAAATAAAGAAATAAAATTAAAAATAAATAAATAAATAAATTACCAAAATATGTGAATTTTTTTTTGGTTCTAACAAGGAGAGGGCCAACCTTGTTAATCACGGATTTTGATTATTTTAATATATGTTGTAGGGTAGAGGCCCTTTAGTGTCAGGTTCAACGGATTTTATCCAAAGCACCTTAGTTCTTGAGAAACCAGGGGGTCTAGTATTAGTACACAACTTAAATACTTACTTTGCAACCACAATGGTAGGTTAGTCGTAGCTCAGTTGGTATGGTATTTACCGGCTGATTCGCGGGCCCGGGTTCAATACCTGAATGCACTACATTTGTTTTTCTAATTTTTGTTTTATAAATTTACATGTAAGTATAACTTAATAATCTCATTGTCAATTAAAATTTTTAATATTGTATATCAACTATAATTTTAACCTATTTAATTTTTTACTTTTAACTAAATAGTTGTAATAAAACATCACGAAACTGTTATTATTATTATTTTTTTTAAATTACTTTTAAAATGTATTTCAAATATTCTTTATCGATGCAATGAAATTGAGCAATTGTGCCAATTCGTGATTTTAAATAAACATCATTTACGCATTGCTTTAACAAAGGAAGTCAATGCGATAATACTATTATTCTGTTTTTAAAGTAACAAGCAAATTTTATATAAAAGTTAGCATCAGAAATAAATTACAACCGATTTTTTGCATATTGAAGATTTTTAAATTTGTAATAATTATACTTGCGCTTTCAAATATTTTGCTTTCCCCTTTTTCTTCTACCTTCTTTCTCTTTTAGCTTTATTTTATTTGAATATTCTTTTATTTTATCATAACTAGATGGCACCACAACAGAATTTGTCACGATTTTGGAATTTTTGTCATTCAATAATAGAACCTATTTCTTTTTAAACCTCTTTAATGGATGAGAAATAATAGTTTACAAATAAGAAATGATAAATTTAAGTTTGTTAACATTATAATTAATGTATGATGTTAAAATTTTTAATTGAAATTATTAAATTATAATTACAACTATATTTATAAAACTAAAAATTAGAAAAACAAATGTAGTGCATTCAGGTATCGATCCCGGGCCCTCGGATCAGCCGGCAAACGCCATGCCAACCGAGCTACGACTAACCTATCATTTTGGTTGCAAAGTAAGTATTTATGTTGTGTACTAATATTAGACCCCCCGGTTTTTCAAGAACTAAGGAGCATTGGATAAAATCCGTTGAACCTGACACTAAGGGTTCTCTACCCTACAACATATATTAAAATAATCAAAATCTGTGATTAACAAGGTTGGCCCTCTCCTTGTAAGATGAAGACTATAAAGAAACGCATATTTGGTCAACTTTTCAAAGCTGTAGATTATATAGTTTGCATGTAAAAGTGCGCGCAAACTACAAATTTACTAACATGAGAAAACGCGTTTTAGAGTTTCAATATCTATGGACATTCAATTGTACTCACCGTCCATAAATGATTGTAAATCAAGAACTAATGCAGATTTTTTAAATGAGGTTTTTGCATATTATTGAAAAAATTTAAAAATTTCAGAATAAAACAAAATTCGAAAACTGATTTTTTGAAAGTTTAAAGGTGCTGTGCCACCTTAAACAAAAATACCAAAAATGAACTCTCAGCACCATTTTTTTATTCTGAACAATTCTTATAATGATGTGAAACCATTTAACAAACAAATAAACAAAAAGATCCTTAATATATATGCGAGAAATCATTGGCTCTCAAATCAAAACAACGCTGGTTGAGAGAAGTTCATTTCTTTGCCTAATAATATCCGTTGACGAACAAAGAAATTAAATAAAAACAGCTAGATAAAATGACATTAGAAAAAGATCCTTTTTCAATATTTCTGGACAAAATAATTTTACTTCATTTTATTACAATATTTTTATTATTTCTTCGGTAAGAAACAAAACTCATGAACTTTCATAATTTTATTTTAGAAACCACTTTCTTTGTCTAGTATACTTCGATGAAAAATTACATTAAGTGAGAAAGAACTAGGATGATAGACAGGCATAAGAATTTTGAACATTAAAAAAATATATTGTAATTGTTTCCTTTTCTTCTATAATAAACACAAACATATATACAGTTCTGGGGTGGGGGAGGGGGGAATAAACAAAAAACCCGCTCCCTCGTCTAATTCAACCGGAAATCATAAAAAAGGAAACGTGACAGGTGCCAATGGATTAGTAATAACGTCTACTAATTAATATCATACTTAAATTTTGCTTAGAGGGTCGCTTATGTATAGAAATAGTGCCAAACTCAAAAAGTTTTTCACTGCCAACACCTAATTTAGACATCTTATTTGGATTTTTCGGTAAATTTTACCTTCGGATACCTAACGGGCAGTCATTCGGTCAAATAATTTAACTTATAAATTAGTCATAAGAATTATGAAGGTTTAAAATTTGAAACTCGTAATGTTAAATTCAGTTTAAATCCTTGCAAAACAGATTTCAATGGGAGAAATGTTTAAGCATGACCCAAAATTACTTGGTGGAATGAGCTGTAATTTTGGATTAGCATATTTAAAGCATATAGAAATCAATTTCTGTTAAAAAATTAACAGGCGACAAATCATATTTGTTCGAAAATTTATATTATATATATATATATATATATATTCATATTCGGGGATGGAGTAGCACAGTTGACGTTTATACCAACAGAGCGAAAAATGTCCAGACCAGGAATCGAACCTGGATACTTGGCGTGCCGTGCCAATGCCTTACCTGTTAGGCTATCCGAACGATAACTGGCTGACACAATTCACTCTTATATATATATATATATATATGTATACATAAAAACATAAAATAATAATAAAATATAAAAAATTAAAAAAAAATAATAGGATGGATGGGCGGGTAGATGTTAGAGCACGGAGGAGGGTGGCGTTGTCTGGACAAAACGCAATGGTTAATTAAAATAAAAAAGGGGGGCATCTGATAAATATTACATTGCAATTTTTATAATGGATGTTGAATTGGCACACATGTATGAATAAATGTATAGTTATATTTATATATTTATTAATTTAAATTAAATCTATTTTTTTCTTTAATAATTAATAATGTTAATGTTTAACCTGTATTTAACTTTTAGTCCAATGAAGACAATATCTCATACATAGTATATTATATTCTAAGTGTATAACGTGCATGTTTTAATTATAAATTTTATTATTTGTTTTATCCTCGCTTACTATATATTTTATATTAAATTCTAAGTACGTTTGTGGACACATTAAATAAAATTAATTTCAAAATTTAAATTCCTTTTTTCAAGTACCTAAGTATTATAATTTTGGTTATTTATTTTATTATCATTATATTATATATTTATTTAATTGATTAGGTTATGATGTAACAGTGACTTAAATATTGATATTTTATAGTCTGATACATTTAATTATGTTAAACATTAATTAATGAATCATCCATGTCACATTTTACATATTATTAATATTAATATTTAATAAATTATTTGCATATTTTTTCTTATAAAGTTATTAATTTATTAAAATATTTTTTATTATCACTTATATATCTCTAGAAAGTATATGCTTTAAAGCATCATCCAATAACAGCTATAAATATTTAATTAATTACATATATTACTTTCTATTCCAAAATAATTTATTTTACTAATAATAAACTTAACAGATGGCAGCATTTCAGTAATTCCTTGGACAACAAAGTGGAATTCCTTTTTAGATGTACTATAGAGGGAGCTGGTCCAATATATTGCGTTTTGAACCAGATTATAATGTGCATTATTACTCCTTGGTCCATTATCTTTTAAAAAACATTTTTGGCAATAGTTTCATATAATCTTATCCTTGTTTTTGTTTTTATACATCATTGCTGGTTACAAAGGATCTCAAAGTGGTAATATTTTTTTTTTCTTTTTCAATTCATTTACATCCGTATTTATTTTTTCGCTTAATTGCTTTTCCAATTCTTTCTGGTTTTATTGTGCGTTAGAAGCCCTAATTTCGTATTATTTAACTTTTTTTTATGGCTAATACGAAGATGAAGCCACACATTTTATTTTTTAGTGTCTAGGTATTTAGAACAGGAGGATTCTACCTTGGTTCTACAAATTTCCATTATATTCCTTTAATTCTATTTTTACTTTATTTATTTATTTACTTTTATTTACTTACTTACTTATTTATTTACTTTATTTATTATATTTATTTATTTTTAGTTTATTATTTTTTAATTTTATTTCTACTTCTTTGTGGTAATTTGTAATTGTTTTTGATGGTTTTATATATATATATATACATATATTTGAAATTAAATTTCGGGAAAGAAATATGAATTGTAACCTAGAATTTTTTAGCTGAATATATGATTTCTATAGGCTTCAAATATGCTAATCCAAAAATACAGCACATTTCGCCAAGTAATTTTGGTTATGATGCTGAAAAATACTCTCATTGAAATCGGTTTTGGAACGATTTAAACTGAATTTTAGGATTCAGAGTTAAAAATTTCAAGCCTACATAATTCTCATAACTAACTTACAGTAATCACTGCACTACACAAGGAGCATTCACAACAGATCTCTTAACCTTCTGGCTACTAGACGAGTCCAATGGGTCCGACAGATACATTCAAAATGATTTTTCTCGTGAAAAAAAATTACTGAAAATTCTGTAAATATCTGACTTTATCTGGAATGTTCTACTCATGCATACACTGCAAATAAAGACGTCTTAAATTCAGAAACATATGTGAGTGAAAAGGTAATTCAGACACTTAAGTGTCTGAATATGAAATTTCAGACATCATAGGTGTCTGAAATTAAGACACTTAAGTGTCTTACTATGTTTTACTATGATAAACACTGTAAACTGAAATGTCTGAAATTCAGACATATAAGTGTCTTAAAATGGAGTGTTCAATTTTCAGACAATCTAAAGTATCTTAATTTTTAAGACACGTGTATGTGTCTCAATTTAAGACATTTCAAACGTCCGAATCGCATCCATCTTTGATCAACCTGCATGTTCTGCAATAGGCAACCGTTTTTATTTTTTTGTTGGCTTTATACATAGTAAAAAATTATTCGTTTATATGTGGAAAGTGTACTGCCAATTGAGACTCCAATTTACGTATTTTAATGTAAAAAATTTCCATAAATTAGAGAAATATTTCCATTTTTTTGCGTATTTCTGTATTTAAAAAGTTGTATTTAAAAGAAAAAATATAATCTTTCAAGGATAAACTCATATATTTCATTCCCACTTTCTAACTCACGTATATTATACATGATTTATTTATTTTTATTCAAACCAGGGGCATATCCAAGGGATGGGCAGATGAGGCCATAGCTCCCTACTTAACTTATAGAAAATGTCATGTTGAATCCCAAAAATTTAGCAAAAAGCATGTTTTAATCTCAGAAAGCGGTGTTACTTCGCAGAAACCATGAAATTTTTCATTTCAGCCAAGTTTCCGTTATACAGAGATTTACTTCAGTTTTATTTACTGTTTACTGAAATGCATTTAGCAGGTAATTTGCAGTGGTCCGCTTAACACTAGAAAGCACGGTCATTTTGACCGCTACCAAATGAATATATCTTGGTTCGAACCAGAATTTTTTTTATAAAACTAGTTTAAAAGGTACAAAGAAAAAAAAACTAGTTAAATAAATAAGTTAAAGATTTAAAATAAAAATTCTGGTGGGAAATATTTTTATAAAATTTGAGTGAAATTCCTCGTCTTTCTAGTGTTAAAAAAAATGCGGTATAACCATAAACTTAAAATTGTTGAGACAAAAACCTGCTAAAAACGAAATTTTGCCCTGTCCCATATGATTAAAAAGTTTGATTGCATAATACGATGCGTTACCTAATCTATAAAACCTGTTCAAAGAGGATTTTTTTTTGTTTCCTGTGTTCTATTTTAGAAATTTTTACTTATCTCAGCATTCCTCTCCGAAATGAGATGTTTAGATACGCCGATAATTCAAAGTTTTGTTTGTTCGCTTATAATTCGATAGGCAATTTATTCATTAAAAAAATGGAAAACTCATTTCGATCACATAGTTTCTGAATAACATCACCTGCCAATTTCATGCGTTTAAGAACAAAAATGAATTAAAATTTCTGCATTTTCTAAACAGCAAACAGGTTTCAGAAAATCTTTCAAGAATAAGTATTGGCTCTATCTCGTGTTAGTCCAAGTAATCGAACTTTTTTTTGTAATTACAAGCATCCCCCAACTTATATAGGTAATGCGTTCCGCAAACCAGTGTTGAATTCAGGAGGTGGCCCGGGGGGGGAATTCATCCTTCCCCCCGGAGCAGTGATATGTCCCCTCCGGAAGAATTGAGATTTTGTATTTTCAATTTTCAAAAAGTGCAGTCCCCCCCCCGGAACTCTATAATGTCCCCCCCGGAGCCACAGAAATCCCTCCCGGAGTGTCTGAATTCAACACTGCCGCAAACTTATACGTAACTTGAATTTTACGTACGTCGAATTTGTAAATTGATTAGGTAAAATTTCGTAAGAAACTGCAATATTTATTGTATATATATACTATATATATATATATATATATATATATATATATATATATATATATATATATATATATATTAACGATAAGAGTGATGATAATTTTTAACAATTTAGAATTTAGTACAGTACCTTATTTACGAATATTATATATATATATATACTATATATATATATATATATATATATATTACTTACACAGTATTATTTTATAAATAAAACATCATGCAGCTTTATTTACTCGAATATAAACTATAAAAGTATGAAAAAACATAAAAACAAACTGAAAGAACACTTTTGAAATAAAAAATCTCTTATGGAAATGGGATTTATAAATTTAACATTGATGAATCAATTTAAAGAATATTCAATTTACTTCAAGCGAATAGGTGAAGCTAGAAGAAAAAATACACTCGTTTCTCTTCATCGAAACTTGAAAATTAGCTTTCGTTCCGGTTCGAATTCAGCTAACATAATTGTTACGGTTGAACCCCAGATATTTTGTCCTCATTTGTTAAAATAAAACTGAAATTATAATGCCACATATTCAAATTTCTAAAAAGAAATTGCGTAAAATGTTCAATGTTATACTAGATGTATATACTATAAAATGTTATACTAGAGTGGAAAAAAAAGCTACTGGTACTTAAAATACATTGTTTGTGCTTGGTAAATAACATTATTTCAAAACTCAGCTGCTGAAACCATGGCCGAAGGGATAGGACGCTTTTCTGGTGACCAACGGTACTGTAGTTCGATCCCCGTCTAGGGTAAGTGTTAAAAGTTTACGGTACTTTAAATTGAATATAAAAATCAGATAAGGTATAATATGTACAATAAAAGAAAGTGTGTGGTGAAACGATTCATTAAAGAATTGTATTTTTTATTTTTTAAATACAGAAATATGCAAAATAAATGGAATTTTTTCTGGAATTTACATAAGAAAATTTCCATTAAAATATGTAAATAGTACTGGAGTCTGGAGTGGCAGTACAATTTCTATATTTTAAGGGATATATATATATATATATATTTTTTTTTTTACAGTGTATAACGCTTACAAAAGAAAAAACCCAAAAGGTGAAAAAATGTCTGTCGATGTGGTCAAACTTGGATGGAATTCAGACGTTTGAAATGTCTTAAATTCAGACGGATACAAGTGTCTTAAAAATTAAGACACTTTAAAATGTCTGAAAATTGAACATTCTGTTTCAGACAGTTAAGTGTCTGAATTTAAGACATTTCAGTTTAGACTGTACTCAAAAGACTAGAACATTCCAGAAAAAGTTACATATTTACAGAATTTTCAGTAATTTTTTTTCCATGAGAAATATCATTTTGAATGTACCTGTCGGGTGGGCGGAGGTTTAAGAGATCTATTGTGAATGTTCCATGTGTAGTGCAGTGATTAGTGTAAGTTAGTCATAAGAAATATTCAGTTTAAATCGGTACAAATCAGATTTCAATGAGAGTTAGTTTTTAAGCATAACCCGAAACTACTTCTGGTAGGTGAGGGTTAATTTCAAAATAAATTTCAGAACCCTTTTATTTATTGTCGCATTTCTATAATGTTTCAACAAACCCAACACAGTAGTAGATTTTCGCTTCACAGAATTTATGTTGCAGAACTGTGACAGGACTGCTTGCATAAATGATAATAATTAGAAAAATGAAAATGTGGAATGTAATTTTCAATTTAGTCTTCTAACTGGTGTAACCATTGGGGTATTTATAAGAGGAAGAAAATATTTTGATGCATCAGTTTTTTTCCTGTTTAGATATTTAAATATTGACACTATATTGATGTTATTCCGCATGATGCATGTCTTTAGTTATGTGTTTCAAGTGCTCACTGATTTTTTGTTTCTTTTTTTATGTAAAAGCATGAATCGGAAAACTCAAGGGACATTGTCTTATGGCACGCACATAAATGTTTTGTAAACAGATGAAACTCAATTTAAAGTTGAACAATCAGTTAACATACAAAATGCGGTGGTGCAGTCTACTGCTGGAAAATGAATTTTCTTTTATTGAAGTACACTTGGTCCTAACCCATGGTTTTACAGTTTGTTCAAGCATGCGTTCTTTATAATATTTTAGATGAATTTTAACATGAGTTTCCACAAAAACAAGTAGGGTTTTTGCATTTGATGTTATCCCACTCCAGGCCGTAACAGAAGTGGGATGCGCAGACTATTCGATAAGGATTATAATATGCTATCATCTTGTTTGTTAAATAATTGTTGAACTGAAAAAAAAATCTATTCACAAAACATTCATAACGTGCAAAAAGATAATTTTACCCCTTTTAGTTTTTCGATTCATGCTTCTACCTAACAAAAGGGGTAAAAATTAACGCGCACTTGAAAACATTTAGCTATAAGATATATATCATCAATATAGTGTCGATATTTAAATATTTAAATAGAACAAATGATATCTTTTGGTGCACCAAAACTTTTTGCACACCCTGCAGAGGTTAAAACTCCTTCTGGAACATTATACATTTAAGATAAATCCAAAAAAACTTTTGCGTTTCTATAAATATATATCGTGTAAAACCACTGTAGAGAAACACTTGAACAATTAATGTAACTTTAAAAAAGAGTTTGGGCATTAATATTGCTGTTATAATTTCTCTTTTTTTTTTCTTTTCATTTTGGAATGAAGAAAAGATTTTATGAAGCCTTGAAATGCGCGCTAAATTTATTTTAACCTTTTTTTTCTTCCCGTGACGTTGTTTTTCATCCTGCTTACACCCCTCTCCCCCACGAAAAAAAGAACCCTGAATAAGACAACGAAATTTTTAACCTTTCTTGTACTGTTATGGAGAATTAGTTGCTTTCACGGCGATCCTTTGCATCTAATATACAGTGAAACTTGGATAATTCGAACTTGTTTATATCGAAATTCTGAATAATTTGAATTTTTTGCTCGGTCCCTAGAATTCTATATTGAAATAATGTAAAAAAACATGGATATTTCGAAATTTTCTCTGATTCTTTCACCTTCGAATTATCCAAGTTTAACTGTAATTCGAATATTTTATTTAAAAAATAATTTTTCGTCTCATTTTTTTTTTTTTCTTTTCTTTTTTTTTTTTTTTTTTTTTTTTTTTTTTTTTTATAAAAAAAAGGGGTTATAATATTTTTCCTTTAAGCGTGTTTCTTTTCTTCACAAGGCAATTCTCCTTTGTTAAATCCATCGTTGATATTTATAATATATATCATTTATTAAATTGTATATGCTTGTGATATAAACATTAATTTTACTATAATTTATAATTAATGATTTAGTACTTTTTGTAATTTTTGTGACTACAAGGAGATTTTCTGGATTATTAATTCATATTTTGCAGTATCCACGTCATATTAACGTTTCCTTCATCCCTAATAATCATTAATTGTTACTATATTAATTTTATGTGAATGTATATATTAGTTATAATGAAAGTTAATCATAAAAAATATCAACTTTAAAATATAAAGTATAAATGAACTCTTCTTTTTCTGTTGAATTACACTTTAATGAAGTTTTATTGTCATACTTTTACAAATAATTCAAAAATACCTATGTAAATAAACTTGACCTTTAGTTTATGAAAATAAATGTATATTTTAACACTGTATTCTAACAATTTCTATATCATAAAAGTTACTGTGCACAATTTAAATTTTCCTAAAAAACAAATTGATGAATTTTACAAAGCTAAACTTAATTTTTGCCGCTATTAAATTAAAACTAGAACAATCACTGGAGATAGAATCATACCGTATTTGCTTAATTTTGGGATGTTGTGGCCAGATATTAACATTGTACTTAATTTATCATATTAAGGGAAATGAAGAAAAATTTCGTCATTTCCTCTCCTCTCATTTTCTTTTTTTGTTTATCTGTAATATTTTTTTACATTATTACATTACTTTTTGCTGAATATGAACATATTTGGAACAGGAAATTAATAAATGACTTTTTTTCATCGCAGCACGGTCATTCTTACGGTATTAATTTGTGCTCGAGCTCGAATTTAATTAGTACATGTGTTTGGAATGTGTTTCGTGAAATGTTTGCCGCGACCATTTAAAGAATGTTAATTAAAAAGAACTTAGAATGGGAAGTTGAAATTATGTAATTCTGATTAGTATGATTTAATTTGTCTGATTCTAAAACTTATTACATTCATAATCCACGTGCTGATTTTTAACAGAAGTTATTTAATTTAAAAGAATAGTTAGGTACAGCTAAAAGAAAAAATCATAAAGATGATTAGTGTTTTTGATAAAATTTACACCGAACTGTTTCTGATAATATAATGAAGGAGCATTCATTAAATAATATATATATATATATTTCAAAATTCTAGAATTTAATTAATATAAAAAACTTTTATACTATATTTTATTAAGCTTTTGTTTTGGATGAAGGTTACTTATGTAATAAAGGTCAGTTCATTTTCAATTTCACTTGTTACATAAAAAATAACTATATCTTTGTTGCATTCTTTTCAGTTATTTATTTATAAGATATATGTTTTCCTAGTTATGAACTTTTTAACACAAGCTTTAAGTTTGTTCAATTAAAACCTGCCATTCCATTTATAATTATATGATACAGTTTAAATTCTTTCAACTGATTCGGTAAAATGTATGTAAACCCAGTATACTTGTATACCATTAAAACCAACGAAAAAAAGTATCAAATGAACTTTCTCAAAGTTTTATATTTTGGTGGCATTAATACCCAAAAGAGAATTATACCCATTGTTATACCAAAATACGATTATCTCCACTGTAATATATTTAAATGAGCTGTTAAATGGATTTTTTTGTCTAGAGCCCCATATTCAAATATTTTTACAAATATTGATTTTTGCATAACTTTAAAATAAAATAAATACATCCATATACATACATAAAACATACATATAAAATAAAATAAATACATATACAGGGTGGCCATAAAATAACGTGGGGTATTTTCAGACCTCTAGCGAGTAATCTATTGCGCGAAACACGAAAAAAGCAGTAAAATTCGCCACCAGGGGAATTTTGTCGCTGTTTTGAAAGGTAAATGAACTTTCGATGCGAACATTTATACTTATACAATAGGATGTTTTCAGAAATTGCAAGAATTTCAATCAACTTTATATAAAACTTTCGTTGAATTAAAACCTGCAAATTGCAACAATTCCTGTTTTTCAACATTGTCTTTAAACAGATGTCTTTTAAGGAATTTTGTGCAGCTTGCTGTTTGGTTTACTAAGCGAAACTAAATGAATTCTAATTTTAGGCAAATACGGAAACTATGACTTATCTCATAGGGCTATTGGAATATCAGAACGGTGGTTAATGACATTTATAATTTAAAATAAATGTTGTCCTTCACTGAGGAGAAATTTTGTGTTTGCAGTTTCATTTGATAACTATGGATTAATTTATCATAATTATCACTCTTTCAGTGCCCAAAACACCCCTTCTGACGACTTTTAGAACTACTTTTTTTCTTTAGCTATCGAAACGGCAAAATTCACTGTGCATGTACATCAAATGCTGTTACATTTCGTCCAATAGATTACCCGCTAGAGAGCTCAGAATACCTCATGCTTGTTTATAGCCACCTTATATTCAAAACTCTAGCACTATGAATTCAATTAATATGAAAAGACTTTTGAACTATATTTTACTACGCTTTGTTTTTAAACAAAAAATTGAAAATTCGAAATTTTAAGAAATTTGTGTTTTCTCTGTCCTCAACTTTAAAACGAAACCACATTTTGAATACAACCAAAGAATATTAAACGTGATTTTGTCGTATCAATAAATAAGCTATTAGGAATGATTGATGTTCTTTGGATACTGACTTGTAAATAGCATGGTTTATCAAAAAAGACAAAGAAAAGAAAAATGTGGATTACAAAATTACAACACGTGTGATACTTCAGAGGTGAAGATTTTCTCTACCATATCGAAACAAACTAAAATCAGTAAAGTATTTATTCGTTTATTTGTTTATTTATTACAAAACACAAGAAATACGACAAAATTTATCGTAAATATCTGTTGCACGTTAATTTTGGGTTTACGCTTTTTATATATTTTTTTTTTCTATAAAAACTAGCTTAAAACACTCGTTAAGTCAAATTTTTGATAAATTGAACATTATGAATGCAAACTTGAAATCCTGTGGGTAAGATTAATTTTTAGTTAATTGGAGAGAAACGTAAAAATGAGTCAAAGCAGCTATTTTATCAAAAATATTTTTTTAAATATCATCTAAAAATGTTTATTATGAATCAACTTCAAATTGGTAGGAAAACAATGAAGATACGTCAATACAAATTTTAACACTTCAATCCTTCGATTAGAAGCTAGGTATATAAACTGGTTCTATGAAGCAAAAAGGGGATATCAGCCAATGGGGGAAGTTTTCCAGAACAAACAAAAGGTTCAGGTCTGTTTGACAGCTGATGAGCCCCGGTGTGACCTTCATTTTAACCTGGTGTTAATATTAACCCCCAACGATCAGCAGGCGTCTATCATTATATCAGATAGGAGGGTGGATATAACATTTTTACACTTCCCTTACCATGTCTCCGTTCCCAATCTATTTACCTAGCATTTCAGGCCTCAATTTCGGCTGTCATTAAGATACATAAATGACGCAAAAACATAACGAAAAATAAATCGTGGCTGTTCTTCTCTACTCCGGCTATTAAGTTTTTATTATTGCAGACAATGGCCGACAATCCGGTGGCAAGACATTTTTGACAAGCCTAACTGCAGCTTGAATGCGTGGGTCGGGAGAGGGTGAGGCACATTCCGATATTAAAGTTAGCGAATTCAAAGACTATGACCTGCATGGTAGTGGAGTGCTTTCTTAGAATGAGAAAAATTTAATAAGCGAAATTTAGATTCAATTACTATCATTATTGAAATATTTTTCGTCCTTTGATTTTAAATGTAGTTTTCTGCTGGGATATCTTTAGATATATGTTTGTCAGAAGAGCACTGATTTCGATTATTTCTTTTGATTGAAAATTGAAAGACAGTGACATGGACGGCAGTTCTTTTTCCATAGAATGAGATTAGTTACGAAATTTAGTAAGGGATTTTTTCATTCAATTAATATAGTTGCTGAAATACACTGTAAAAAAGGGACTAAAATACGGAAATAGTACTGGCGTCTCGTATGCCAGTACAATTTCCTAATAAACTGTTTTCCATATACATCGTATATACCGGGTTTATACATTTAAAAATTACGTACGGTACGTCAAGTAGTGATCTACGATAAAGTCATGACGTACGCACCACGGGAGTGAAGGAATTAAATCGAACCATATTGCACTCAGGGCCTGATAGAAGCAAGGGGCAATTGGGTCATGACACTGCCCCTTAATTTTGGGGCTTCAATTTGTATGTAATTTTTACAAAGCTAAATGTTAAATCCATTTTTACTTTGTACTGGTTGTAATCCATAATTTGTGCTTTTAGAGAAAAGATTAAAAATTAAAATATATTTATCTAAACATGTATTTATATATTTATATATATATGAATTCTAACGTATAGAAAATGTTTGATTTTCGGTGACACTATAGGGAGGGAGGCCCCGAATGAATACGATGCCCAGGTCCTCACTTTAGTCTGATCCGGCACTGATGGCACCTATAAAATATCCCAACATCCCATGCAATAATTGATCTTGAAAGAGACATTCCATTTTATTGTGCTATGTAGAAGGATGCAGCAATGAAATATTTACTTTATTATTTAGTGTTTCCATTTAAAAAATCCTTTTGTTCTTTTATGTTCTAGTTCAATTGTTCAAAATTTTCTTCCTCGAAATTCGATCTATCCAATATCTATTTTGATGGGCATAAATCGTCATCAAGATAAATAAACGTGCGGAAATAAACTAATTTCTTCCGTTACACAAACAATCTGATATTTTAAATTAGCCAAAATGAAAATTTTTCTAAATGAGAATTTGGTCAACCTTGAAAATCCCGGGATGATAAAACAACTTTTTTCGATTGAATCTCACTCAATAACTCAATAACTGTTTTATTATTATTATTCTTTATTTTATAATGTAAACAATTATTCATTCTGGAAAATGTAGTTATCGGTGAAAGAGGTCCTATAAAAAGCTCTCATAATACAACTAAAAGATGTATCAATTAAATATCTTAAAATGTCGGTTCATCTTCATTTAATAATAGTATAATAAGTAATCTAATATACCTTAACTTAAAGGATGCTGAAGAATTTATAAATTGTAGAATACAATTATTCTTCCAAATAAAAAGGAGAAACGGTAGAAAGTAATGTCTACTGATACCATTTGGATAATACAAAATGTGGATTTGCTATAAACGAATAAGTCGCCTGAAAAACGGCAAGTCCCAATTTACTTACCTTATAAAGAGGAATATATTTATGGTTAAATAAAGTTAATCTATATCGCATAAATAAATGATCGTACTCACGCCCATATAAGGGGATTCAAACTCCTATCATATTTATTGTTCTTATTCTTCTTCTCTCTCTTTTGTAATATAGTGTTCTAAAATTCCTTTAAACTTTTGAATGTTATTAATAGAGAAAGTGTTGAAGATTACTCAACTGAACTTGTTTTATCTGACGCTGAAATAATTGCATTTCCAACAAGATTATAAAGACAATTTTTCCTTCGCATACACTATTCTTGAATAATACATTTCTCGATGTGTTCTACAACGTAGGACAGAATGGAATTAAAAAAATAGCTGTCACTTCGTTTATTAAATGCGTTTAAATTTTACAGATTCTTTAGAAAATGGAATATTTAAAAAATGAACACGTGATGTTATTACTGTTCTTGTTATTAACTGCCAAAAGTGAAAACGTTACATTAGGTTAATACAATATATTGCCATTGAATTAGAGATAGATAATATTATAAAAAATCGTAGTTTTTCTTTCCCATTCCTGCGCATGTTTGGACGTTGTCATACACTTCATAAAAAAAAAAAAAACATATAATTACTAAAAATTTTCCATAATAGTTTCATTTTTTTTCTAAAAAACCGTACAATTTCCTTAATTGACATTTTGAAATTACAGATCCGTAAAAACACAGGAAGTTTACCGTAAATATTATGGAATATTTTTGTACTGGTTTCAAAACAGTACAACTTTCGTAAATTATGTTTAGAGGTTTGTTGTCTGAAGCCATTGTGTTTGGACTGCAATGTGCGTGGTTGTTGTGTTACATCGTAAATATTTATATATTGGTATTATTTCTGTAAGTATTTCTACATATATTTCTATACATATTTCTACATACTATAAATATTTCTATAAATGTTTGTACTTTTTAATGAAATACGAAAATTGCGAAAATGTTGTCTTTAAAATGGACATATTTTATACAGTGAAACGCCAATATTGACTCTACATATGAAGTATTTCCAATGGTATTATGTGGGTCAATCCATTTCAAGTGGTCCAGAAAATGTCATATTCGTTGCTCGACCATTTTTTAAAATTCTGAAATTTTTTGTACAACAACCCTAACATGATGGAAGTTCAAAATGACTATTATTTTAATTTTATTAATTTTTGTTTGTGCATGGCGGCCATCTTTGTGTCATCGTCTGCAGCAATTTTCTCACAAGAAGGGTTTACGGAATTGTAAATAATTCATCGTTTATTTATCCAATTCAAGTGCGGATTAAAGCAATTTGTACAGAATACATTGAGCTAAAAATTTGGTAATGGAGTAGTTTCTGAAACTAACTGCTTATTGGTAAAATTTAAGCATAAAGTTTCAGTTTTTTTCCAAAATTTGTCCGTTTACAAGAGGAAATTTTTCTAGCAAGGAAAACTGTCAACATGACATAATTTGTTTTACAAATAGGCCGAAAGTACTTGTACTCACACGCCGAGTTCCAGATCTGGGACTTGCTTTCTCTTCGCTAAAAAAAATCCCAAATTTTTCAAAAAGGACAAAAATCGCACTTTTCAGGCTTTGATATCTCTGGTGGGGCACGAGATAAAAATCTGAATTTTTTTAAAATAAGAGTATTGTATGGTAGTGTTATGCACAAGAAATTTCAGGATGGAGATTTGACAACAAGCTGAGATATGGCAAGGGCAACATGTCAAAACAATACCGCCAAACTATTGTTTTGTTGTAGTCACAGCGAAGTATTTATCTCAGAGTATCATTTAAATTTATTTTTTAGATTATCTTTAAATAATAGTAACAGAAAATAAATCTTTTGCAATTAATTTTAAAAAATGCCTAAGGCTTACATTTTGTATGGTTTCAGTAATTTTTGTTGTAATTTTAGTAACTAAAAGAAATCTCAGCACTTTTACACACACACACACACACACACATATATATATATATATATATATATATATATATATATACAAGACCTGAGACAAAAACAGAATAGGGAAAGAGAAAAGCTGTTAATGTTGGCATACTTGTTGACACATGATCAAACGTGTCAAAACACATTCATTCCTGCTTGTTGGTTTAAAAACCACAATTTTAATGCTGCTTGCCAGTCCCTGAAACTTGTTCCTACCATAAGTATGTTCCTGTGAATGAAACATTATGCGATGTTACCATGCATCAGCCTCAAGTAATTTTCAGAAAGTAAAGATACCAAACCCTTTTCAAAATTTATACTGCAGAAAAATCACATTTTTTTTCATAAGAAGTAAGATAGGAATTATTATTGAATTGAGACTTGCACATAGTGATTTCAAAGTATATTCCTATGAGCCAGCAGGGCCAAGATCTTCAATCAAGTTATCAAGAGATGACAAGACTTGGTTCCTACAAATAAAATTTTGAGAAAGGGGGCATTCCACGTCAAATCAGGCAGTAAAATATCAATATGTAACCCACCATCACAGATTTTAATGAAACTGCGTGTGTTTGTTCTTACTATTAAGATATGATCACCAGTAATTTTTTTTGCTCCTTGGTGAAATAGTTTCTGAGAAAAAAAATGTCAAAATTTTGAAAAACTGCCGTCAGTTGGCATTCTTGATAGCTCAGTTTTCAAATGTAGCATGTCATATATATAATCATATTTCAATATCTACTCTACAAATCATCTTCAAATAATTTATGCACAATATTTAGGGTACGCAGCTTATGGAAAAAATATATTGTTACGCTTATAACATTTTAAGTGTGTCTAAAAAAATGTTTAAACTTTGAAGTCGTGAATTTTTTATGAAAAATAATGCATTAACAAAAAAAGCATTATCAACAAAAGGCGGTATTTTTATTAAATTTATTTTTTATGGGAGATATATTTAAAGGTGTCCTTTACCTGATTCTGAAATAAAAATAGTGGGATTTTGGGTGTTTTTGGTAGTATTTCCTATTTAAAAATATTTTGAGGTGCATTTCACATCAAATCAAGCAGAGTCATTCCATGTCAGTTCCCCTAAGCCATTTAATCACTGTCACAAATTTCAATGAAATTGGGTTTGTTTATAGCTTATTTTAAGACGTAATCACCTTTAATTTTCTTGATCCTAAGTAAAATATTTTTTAAGATAAAAAATATCAAAATTTTGAAAAATTGTTTTAAATTTTTTTAATGACAGTTCGATATTCAAAGACTGCATTAAAAAAAAAAAAAAAAAAGTCATTTCAATATAAAATCACTAAATAGGTTTCAAATAATGTATATGTGACAAATAATGTAGGCTGATTATTATTTCTTGTTTTTTATCATGTTTAAACACTAAGAGTGTCTTTTATCTTATGAATTTTTAAAATCAAGAATTTTGTCAAAAATAATGTGTTAATCAAAAATTTATTATTAAATTTTAAAATTATTTTATTATTATTATTAAAATTTATTATTATTACGTAAAAATATCTTTTAAATGGTTATAAAATAAAAATAGTGAACATATGAGAAAAAAATAGCAAAATTTTGGAAAAATGCCACGAGTTGCCATTAATGATTGTTCAATTTTCAAAGGCCTCATTTTATATATAAAATCATATTTCAATAACTAATAAAGAAATCTTCTTCGAATAATTTAAGCAAGGTAAATAAAGTATGTAGATTATGAAAAAAATATTGCTGTAATGTTAAAAAATATTTAAATGTGTCTAAAAAATTGTATAATCTTTGAAATCAAAAATATTTTACAAAAATAATGAAATTATTAAAAAAAACTTTATCAATCAGAGGCGGAGTTTCTATGACTAATTTTTTAATTTTAAATTGTACATAATACTACATTATAACTGGATCTGAAATAAAAATAGTGGGATTTTGGTTGGTTTTAGTAGTATTTAAATCATATTTAAAATTATCAATATTTTCAAATGTAAAACCTATCCAATGTATCATCCCTGGAAATATTTTTATTTATACATTTATTTTATTTTTCAAATTATCTTTTATGTTCGTTTCTTAAGGAAAAAATATACAATATTGTTTTTTAGTAAAACTTCTAGGGCGAAGAGCAATTATCCCTTTCCAAAAAAGAGAAAAATCACTAGCTCCTCACCGCCCAATAGAAATTTTCAAAATGACAGTCCTAATCTTTAAACTCATATTTGGCTGTTAATATTGAAAATTTAGCATTGAGCTGCTAATATTTAAAAAATATACCAAATTTCACTCTTTTGAAGAAAATTTTGACGTATTGTGCTTTAAATATATGCAAAAAATGCATAATCCATTATATTTATATCTTTCAAATAACTATATCTAAAAAAATATTTAAAACTTAATGAGTTGCACTTTTGTAACTTTATTCAGTTTCTAATGATATGTACCGTAATTTCGGGTGTATAGCCCGCAGATCAAACAATTCAGTTTGGACCCAGAAATTTTATTCAGTATTTGAAGACCAATATTTACTGTGATCTAAAAAGTTACATTTTATTTTTAAAAATTTCTGGGTCGAAACACGATTGTTTGATCCGCGGGCTATACACCGGAAATTACGGTAATTTGATTTATTTCATCACAATATTGCTGAAAGATGGATTTTCAACATATATATTTGTGTATATATATCCCTGTTCTCAAACAAATTATTTAAAAATTATTCATTTATGTTTAATAAAGCATATATATATTGTTTATACACTTATAGAAAATACATATAGTAAATTTTATGATATTATGTCAATAATGTCTAAAAGTAAAGAACTTATCTAATAGTATGTAACGAAAAATTTAACATGTGGTGTAATGACAACAAAATTTTATAATTGTTTTACTTAATTTGGATGAATGAAAAAAGCTTACATGTTTATATTTTATTGAAGTACAGGTGAAAATGTCACAAAGACATTCCTACCTCAACAACCACTGAGTATGTCACATTCACACTACAGATGATTTTTTTTTTCTTTTTGATCTTTCGGGTTTGATTTCAGATGGTAATGAATTAATTAGTTTTGTTAGAAGTGTCATTGCAGTCAGCATATTAGGCTCACTATTTTTTTTATATAATTTGTTTTGATTGACTCGATGAACAACAATATTTAAAGGGACCATTTCATGACTTTTCAATTAAAAGCTGATTTATAAATTCATCATGTTGTTTAGTTATTATTATCGTCTTAAGATAATAAGTTGATATTAAAATTTTTAAATGCAGTTTATTTATTATTTGAACAGTTGAAAGTATTTTTCAATAAGAGTGGGCTGTTGATTTTAAGTCGGCTGTTGAGCAATGTAGTGTTGGTAAAGGAACTGGTACTATTTAATTTAATTTTTATTGCTGTAAATAATATTTGTTATTTTATTATTGTATGTATTATATTTAAGCAAGAGTAGAAATACACGATATCGTAGTCATTTTAGTACATCTTAGCATGAAAAGCTTCAATATTTATCATTAAACATTCACATTTTATGAAAATTTTGTTAAAATTGCTCATATTTTCACTATTTTTATTTTATAACTATTGAAAAGATATTTTTACGTACAATTAAAAAAAGTAATAATAGCCTGCCTTCGGTTAATAATAAATTTTTGATTAACACATTATTTTTCACAAAATTCTTGATTTTAAGAATTCACAAGATTAAACACACTCTGAGCATTTAAACATGACAAACAACAATAAATAATAATCTGCCTACATTATTTGTCACATATACATTATTTGAAACTTATTTAGTGATTTTATATTGAAATGACTTTTTTTATGCAGTCTTTGAATATAGATCTGTCATTAAAAACATTTTTAAAAAAATTTCAAAATTTAGATATATTTTTTTATCTTAAAAAATATTTTACTTGTAATCACGTTTAATTTCCTTGATCCTGTCTTAAAATGAGCTATAAACATACCCAGTTTCATTGAAATTTGTGACAGTGAATTAAATGTCTTAGGCGAACTGACATGGAATGACTCTGCTTGATTTGATTTGAAATACGCCTCAAAATATTTTTAAATATGAAATACTACTAAAAACACCCAAAATCCCACTACTTTTATTTCAGAATCAGGTAAAGGACACCTTTAAGTATATCTCCCACAAAAAATAAATTTAATAAAAATACCGCCTTTTGTTAATAATGCTATTTTAGTTAATGCATTATTTTTCATAAAAAAATCACGACTTCAAAGATTAAACATTTTTTTAGACACACTTAAAATGTTATATAAGCGTAACAGTATTTTTTTTTCATAAATACGTACCCTATATATTATGCATAAATTATTTGAAGATGATTTGTGGAATAGATATTGATTGGTTGGTTGTATTTATGTCGGCCAATTATCTGCACGTGGGATATAGGCCCTAAGGGGGGAGTGCCTTCCGTGGAGGTCTTTCTAAGGGATCCTAATCCGTATTAACGCTTGGAGAACCAAGGTTCGAAGAAAACCACGAAAACTCCGAACGATTAGGCCGACGGGTGCGATTGGGATCGAACCCAGCACTTCCCGTCTACCAGCTTCGAGAGCAGAACCTCTCGGCCACTGGTGGGGCGGAATAGATATTGAAATATGATCATATTTATATCATGCTACATTTGAAAAATCGAGCAGTCAAAAATGCCAACTGATGGCAGTTTTTCAAAATTTTGACAATTTTTTTCTCAAAAACCATTTGACCAAGGAGTAAAAAAAAATACTGGGAATCATATCTTAATAAAAGGAACAAACACACGCAGTTTCATCAAAATCTGTGATGGTGGGTTACATGCCTGCCTGAACTGACATGGAATGACCCAAAGATCAAAATTGTGGTTTTTGAACCAACAAGCAAGAATGTGTTTTGACACGTTTGATCATTTCTCAACAAGTATGACAACATTAACAGCTTTTCTTTTTCCCTATGTTGTTTTTGTCTCAGGTCTTGTATAAAAATATTTTGTTTTCTTTATGCAAAAGTGCTGAGGTTTCTTTTAGTTACTAAAATTACTTACAACAAAAATTACTGAAACCATACAAAATGCATGGCCTTAGGCGTGATTAATTTTTTTATTAATTGCTAAGCTTTGCAAAGGGCTTTATTTTCTGTTACTATTATTTAAAGATAATCAAAAACATAAATTTAAATGACACTCTGAGGTAAATACTTAGCTGTGACAACAACAAAACAATAGTTTGGCATTATTGTTATGACATGCTGCCCTTGCCATATCTCAGCTTGTAGTCAAATCTCCATCTTGAAATTTCTTGTGCTTAACACTACCATAAAATACTCTTATAAAAAAAAAATTCAAAGTTTTATCTCGTGCCCCACCAGAGATATCAAAGCCTAAAAAGTGCGATTTTTGTCATTTTTGAAAAATTTGGGATTTTTTTTAGCAAAGAGAAAGCAAGTCTCAGATCTGGAACTCAGCGTGTGAGTACAAGTACTTTCGGCCTATTTGTAAAAAAAATTATGTCATGTTGACAGCATTCCTTGCTAGAAAAATTTCCTCTTGTAAACGGAAAAATTTTGGAAAAAACGGAAAATTTATGCTTAAATTTTACCAATAAGCAGTTAGTTTCGGAAACTACTCCATTACCAGATTTTTAGCCCAATGTATTCTGTACAAATTGCTTTAATCCGCAGTTGAATTGGATAAATAAACGATGAATTATTTACAATTCCTCAAACCCTTCTTGTGAGAAAATTGCTGCAGACGATGAAACAAAGATGGCCGCCATGCGCAAACAAAAATTAATAAAATTGAAATAATAGTCATTTTGAACTTCCATCATGTTAGGGTTGTTGTACAAAAAATTTCAGATTTTTTAAAAATGGTCGAGCAACCAGTGATGGACCACTTGAAATGGATTGACCCATGTCAATATTGGCTAAATGTTCACCATAAAAAATAATCTGTTAAATACTGATTTTATGCTGGCAGTCGATATGCCAGTACTATTTCCGTATTTTTACGGGGGTTTTCTTGAGAATTCCTGGAAATTTTCCGTGATTTCTGAAAAATTCATTTTTAAATTTCCGTTTTATAACATCCGCATTTTCCTCATTTTTTAGAATTTGTCATTTCGTTAAAATGACCTTTATAGGACCAGGAAAAATAATCACTTCTCAAGGACAATTTTACATCATATAGGGAGAAATTTTTCCTTTGAGTCAGTCTTCAGTAAACAGCAAATACTTACCGCGATGGATTCGAACCAGGGACCTTTGGTTTTAGCTAGTTGATATTATACACAGCTACTATTACATAATCTGCTTTCTAAAATAATGTTACTTATTTTAGATACATTTTACGAAGCAAAAGCAAGGTGTGAAAAGATTGTTTGGTTTGTTCGGTAGATAGATTCTTTCGAACTGAACATAATTTTGAATGTTTTACATATTTTCTTTCTGTAATTTGAAATGTGTGGCTTTTTTATTTGATGCTTTCTAAAAGATAAATTTAACTTGTTATGTGCCATCTGAGTAAAAAAATGTATTAAGTGTACGACTTCTTCTTTTTGAAGATTTTTTTTTCAAGAGTACCAACATTTTTTTTTTTTTAATCATTAACATATACTTTTTCAAATTATTTGTATGATGTTGTACTATAAATTTCAGTAAATATGAACATTATTAAAATTATTTTAAGCAAAAGTACTACTTAGTACATGCTGTTAAAAAAAAATGCTTACTATTATATATAAAGATAAACAACGATTTTATAATAAATGATTTTACTTGAGATATGCTATATATTTTTGTGTACGATACTGTTAAACCAAAAATTAAAAAAATACTAAAATAAAAATATATATTTTTAAAGACAACTTTTAAAATGAAGTGACCTTGGGATAGATATAATTCCAACATTTGTTTAAACTAATTAAAAAAAAACCTTTTTTCTTTTCAACTGCCGCAGACCTAAAAAGAAGTAGTAAGATTTTTTTTTTTTTTTTAATCTTATAATATCATAATAAATCTCTGTTATAATAAGAATTTTTAATAGCATATAGTATACTTCCATTTAAGATAATATGAACCTTTATTGGTATTGAGTGTACATCATACAAATAATTTGAAAAAGTGGGCGTTGAAAATAGAAATAAAATGTGTAAAACCTTCAGAATTATGCTCAGTTGGAAAAAATGTGTCTACCGAAAAAACCTTTCATATCTGTTCACCCCTTAAACAATAATTTTTGTGAAAGCGAATTGTGTAATCTTAGGTCGGTGAGTTGGAAAACAGAGGCCCCTCATTCGAATAACTTCTCAGTAAGTGTTGGCTGTTTACTGAAGACAGGCTGAAAAAGAGAATTTCCCATTATATGATTTAAGGTTGCAGCTTGAAAAATGATTTTTTTTTTGGGGGGGGGGGTCTTATAAAGGTGATTTTAACGAAAGGATAATTTCGAAAAAAACGGAAATTCTCTGTTATAAAAGGACATTTTAAAAAGATATTTTAGAAATCAGAAAAAAAAATCATGGAATTTAAAGAAAACAATTTCCGTTGGAATACAAAAATAGCACTGTGTCAGTACAATTTCCGTATTTCAACGGCTTTTTTATTTATTTACTTATTTTTTTTTACAGTGTATTGATGTATGTATAGCTGGATGCATAGGCCTCTATAAACAACTGTTAAAAGTTACATATGAGAGAAAACTCCAAATTTATACGCTTTCGATAACAGGTGCTCAAAGCATGGGTCATTCAATTTCAGAAAGAGATGGAATATGCGGGTCTTTCGTTTTACAGTACCGAGAGTAAGGGCGAGAGTACACTATAGCGTTAGTGGTAAAAGTGAGTAGTAATTGAGTAAACTACAAATGAATGACAAGTTTAAATGAACTTGACCTACAAGTATAACCCTTTGCGCTCTGGCGTCTCTTACAACACAAATTTTATTCGATCGGCACCACTTTTTAAAAAGAAGTTTCCTTCAAGTACACAATTTCAAAAATGCTCTGATTAAATAAGGTAAATTTTATTTTCCTTTATTACTGGTGCCAAAAAAAAAAAAAAAAAAAAAAGATGTCTCCGCAGCGGAGCCAACGGAGTGGTAAGGGTTAAATGAACTTGACGTACTACGATCCAACTATATATGTTATGCAGTCAGTGATAGCAAACTTAAACTCAAGTAGCCAGCGTCTAATCAATTGAATGACGGGGCAATGTCAGTAGACACTGTGGAGAGTTCATTCCCCCGAATGAGTTTCAGCAAAATACGCATTAGGCAGGTCACACACTGAACAGAAAAGCGACAAAAAAAGCGTGAATCAAGCGACATTTCACTCTGTTAACAAAGAAGAAATCGGTTTGAATGCTACAAGTTGTCTCCTGTCTGACACTTTTGTCTGCTTGACTGTTCAGTGTGTGATCTGCCTTAGAGTTATTACTTGTCAAAGCATCCTCGAGTGTCTTGCATGGGCCAGAGAATATCGTGATTGGACAAATTGAAGGTTAGAACCTTGACTCCAGTCCGACTGCATCATGCTGATGTTATGCTAAGAATATGGCATATGGTTCTCGAAACTGTCCCATTGGAAATGTACAAAAGTTTGGCGGCTTAGCACTTACCGAAGGATTATTTTCTTGGCAATGTCTGGGATCTTTGGTTCTAAGCCTCCTTTTTGCCTCTAAGTATGAACATTGTATAAATTATGCGATCACTTTTATCGGTTTATGATTTTTCTGCATCCCGGATAGAAATGGAGTTTCAACCAGAATAACTGCTTCTACCAAGGTCCCGTTAATTATTTTCAGGTTCGAGGAGAATTCCGCTGAAGTCTGCTTGCTGAAATGACCATAGAGAAGTCCGGCCCTAAATCCCATTCGACACCATTGTGAAACTTTGGAAAACGGATTGCAAGCAGGTCACATCACATGACGTCTTTACCTAATTTATGGGAATTTCCGGAAAACACATGGCATGCTATAGTTTTGAAACACTTCTGCAGACTTGCTGAATCCATGCCTCGTCAGATATCAGTCGTTAGCAAGGCCAAAGGAGCAGTAACTCATTACTAATCAGGTGTTTTTAATTCAGTGGCGTGTCAATGTACAATCACTACAGTTTATAATCACTATCCGATGAGATATTGATGGCAATGAAGACCTCATTTAATCTTTTTATGCTTTTTCTCCATCACGGATAGAAATGAAGTTCCAAACAGAATAACTGTTCTTATCAATGTTCCGTTGTCAGTTTCCTGGCTCGAGGAGAATTCCACTGAAGTCTGCATTTTGTCATCACTTTCTAGTGATAACAAGGGACCTAGCGTCAAAAATATTTTTTTTTCTATTTTTCTTTGCCATATTTAGGGAAATTTCCCAAAAGAAACTAAGAAACATTATTCCTTAGAATAAATTAAACAATCTTTTTATGGCTGCCAGATGTCGTTAAAAAACATAAGATTACCCTAGTTAGTCTAAGTGAAAATAAAGGTGCAATTGTTTAGGTCGTAAAGCACAGGGCCCGATAAAGCCAAAATGATGTCCAACAAGGTCTGATATTCATTCGAGGTTTTCCTTCCTCGGTTCCTATACTATCGCAAAAATGTAAACATTTAGGATGCATTAGAAAATTAGAATGCATATATGAATATTTAAATACATATTTAGATAAACACTTTTTTTTTTTTTTTTTTTTTTTTTTTGTAAACTCATTCTACTCTAAAAAAATAAAATAATAATTATAACTAGTACAGGCTCAAAAACTAATTAAAAATTCAACCTTAAAAAATACGTACCATTTTAGAGGTTCCAAAAGTCAGGGGACACACAAGGCTTTGGCCTAGTTGGCTCATGCTTTAAATATGCCTTGCCTATGCATTTATTTAATCTATTATTACAAACATATAGGTGTATTTCGTACACTACGCATAAAGATTCTCGTATCATGTCTGAAAAGTCATAAAACAGCATCATCATAGAACGCTTTCCCTATAATGTAACAGAAATCTCCAACAGACGGATTAGAATTGGTTTCCTAACGTAATATTTGACAATCATTATCATTTTGACCTTTTCAATAATGACGACATCAAAGGTTTAAAATTCAGACTTATTACTGAATCACCTACTTAACATTGTCAATTCCCGTTACACTCTTTAAAGATCAATATTTTGTCGAATTAAACTTTTTCCTCACGGAATATCTAATTTTGTTTCGAACTAGAAGAGAAGGGGTGGAAAATTAGAAACGACTGCTCTTAACGATGTCTTTTCAGTTTTAATTAACTTTTTACACGCGAATAATTTTTTTGATGAGTGTGTAATTACTCTTGAGAAAAGTACAGAGCAGTAACAGATTGGAATCCTTGGAGCATAGGAAATATACTTCAAGTGAAACCATGTCAAATGATCATAATTATATGCCAGCAGTTTCTTTCTTGATCATCATGAAAATGATATTTTTCTTGTTAAACATCATATAAATCAACCTTTCAAGTGATCGTCTCCAACGTCGCGTCATCAGAGTTACTCTCAGTGCTAGATCCATTTTCATGTGTTGGGATTCTTCTTATAATTTTTGTTTCAAAGCATCATATTCCAGCTTTTTAATAAAGAATGAGTTATTTACGAAGAAAAATTGTTCTTTAACCCCTTAACGGTCGCATTAAATTACGGTTTAAAAATTCAAATTGCTTATTGGCACCACTTTTTAAAAGAAGAATTACATTATTTAATGACAGGTAAAATGATACCATAATAAAGCCAATTAAGCCAATTACACTATTTTATAAAACTGGTGGGAATGAAACAATCTTAATAAAAGACACAGACCGTGAATATCACGGGAGCGAGAATTAAGGGGTTAATTGTGAAAACTAATTGTTATGTTCTAGATATCGTCGCCTCAGAGCAACAGTGGGCCATCTATTAATAATCGAAAATGAGATGTCTAACTTACTGCTATGAAAAACTGCGTCTGCACCTAGTGGAACAGTAGGAAATTTTTGTAAAACACATCTGAGATATAAGTATTAAACATAACTTTGTGTTTCAGATGTTGTTCTACTAGATGCAAACACAGTTATTCATAGCAGTAAGTGAGACATCTCATTTTTTATTATTACTAGATGTCCTACTGTTGTTTTGAGGCGATGATATTACGAACGCAATTTACACCAAGTAAAAAAGACTATCAAAGTGGCGATATAGAAAAGTATTTCACTGGGACCCCCCCCCCCCCCCCCAATGTATGGTGTAACAGTTGTTAGATTTTACCTTCAGCTCTTCCTCCCTTCTTGTTAATAATATAAATCAGTAGGTCGAACACGGGCTTACAGATTTACAAAACATCCTGCTAGGTGTATACAGAACGTACGGGAAATGCATTTTTAATTGAGAACTCTAATCATGTTTTTGCATATAATCTGTTTTTTTTTAGATTGCCTACAAAACACAGAAAATTGTTTTTTATATCAAAAATAATTATGTATTCAAATAATGTTTTGAAATTTATTAAAACCGGTACTTCCGTATTAGCCGCCTGCTAGAGGTGAATATCCCAAGAAATCTCCTAAGATTTCCCTATTTATAGCAACCCTTTTGAGTCTGACTATTTCAGTGTTAAAGTGCGTAGTTCGATTACATCTAGTTAACTCTATAATTTTATTTATTTATTGATTGATTTAGTTTTAATTTCATTATGGTATACTAGATAGCAAAAAATGTTGAACTATTGATATTGTTTTATATTCAAACATGTTAATCTTCCGTAATTAGGCTACACGTGATAGAGAAGGATTTGAAAAAAAAAAAACACATGCTTGAAAATTATTTTAATTGCCATAATAACTAAGTAAACTGAAATACAGTTTTCAAGCAAATTGCATTTGGAAGTGCATTAATTTCCTTATTTCACAGTGTAAAAATTAAATTCATGCGGTGTTGAGAAGTATAATAAAATTTTCGAAAATAGGGAAATGCATTGGTCTAATCTTTGACACCGCCGGTATGACGTCAGCATTGCTCACGGACATGCTTGGTTTTATAATATACATATTATAGATTAGCCTAAAAAAGACAGAATCTGTGTTTTGATGTTCGGCATTAAAAGAATGAAAATAAAGGTAACAAATATGGTTCATAAGAAGGATCTAGTAATAACTGTTAATCCATGTAGAATTACTAAAATTCAATTCTATAATTTATAAAAATACACGGTATTCCAAAATATTTTCTGTCAGGAAGTTCTAACACTTGCTAGGGATAGTTCCCACATTCCTGTTTTAGTGTTATAGTCAATATAATTTTGCATTTCTGTGATTGTATATGTCCAACAGTGCTTCGTACAGGAGCATCATGAACGTGTCCAATTTGGTGAGTATCCAAGCCAATCTACTTGGTTGATTCTTTCAGTTTGAACTTGCTTTTAATGCACAAACAATAAGAACGGTAATTGTCGTCTCTAATTATAAAAAAAGTTAGGCAACACCTTAATGATCAAAGTTTTTCATGCCATTTTTAAAGATAGTGTTGCAAAATCTGGAAACAATTCTGCGTGGTTCAAATAAAAGAATATGGATCTCTTTATTTAGACAAGTTCAGTACGTCCTTTGATTAATGTGGCATAATATACCAGGGCTGTAGCCACTCCACAGAGGGGGCTTTGAAAAATTTTGGCGGTGCTAATTCACAGATTGTCTCTTCTCCTCTATTTTAGTGATATATAAATATAGACTAAAGTTGAGGGCAAGTCACCCTTGTCTTAAAACTTTTGATTACAACGTTAAAAAAAATTTAAATATAATATATAGATTGTATTAGTATTGAAAAATTATGAAGCCTAGAAGGAGCTCAGCCCACACTGCCCCGTTAGGTTATGGTCCTGTATCATACCATTGTTCAACCGATATTGTATACTGGTTGAATTCAACCAGTTTATGCCTTCTTAAAGCAGTTCAGCTTTTGTAATAAAACAAACTGCGCCGTGTTGTATAAGAGTGCAAACAAAATACACTCTCATTGAAGAGGAGAATTGCAGCCTATAGTAGTTTTGAACATCAATGTATATTGGAGATACCGTTGCAAAAATACTTTAAAAGTGGGAAGAAATTTTTAAACATTCGCAAATACACATAAATTCTGAATAACTGTATAAGAACACATGTATAAATCAAAAAGCAACTTTATTTCATTTACATGGTATAGAGCCACGTCATTTTATCGCTAATCTTTTCAAATATTAAATTGCATAACCCACACCCAGATGAATTGATGTTATAAAATTTCAAGTGTATTAGAATAGGTAATAGCTTAATTATTAAATGTAAATTTCCTATTCAAAATCATTCACTTTTAATATTCTTTAAAAAATAAACACAAACATTTTGATCATTTTTTAATTAAAACATTTTTAATTTAAACATCTAAAATACCGATAAATTAAAACTTCTAAAGCTGTATTGAAAATTCATTTCGATTTTAAATGCATTTCAGTTTTAGAGATTAAAACTACTTTTATGAATATTACAACTAATTTTTAAAAACCTCTATTACACAAATTAAAGGGAAAAACATAATCTTTTAATTCTGAGTGGAAATGTAAATGAAGCAATGCGTTATGAAATATAGATCATAGTAGAATTCATATTCATTCACACACAAACATAAAAGTAATAATGAATAAAACTTTCATATTGGTTTGAAATTAACTACAGCTAAAAAGCTGTGAAGCTCGGAAAATTTTATAAGCTCACGAAAAATTGAAACATTTAGTTTGCCGAGATCATTTCTCATCGTCGCTGAAAATCAGGTTTTCCTGCTAATGGTATTTTTATTTTCAGAGAAAGTTAGGAGAGATGATGCGGTGTTTCGATTTCCTACCTGTGTAATAAGAAAATTTAAGAGATATTATTTTTAGAAAAATACAGAAAGTTGGATGAATTTTTCGATGTGGTATGTTTATTTAGGCGTGTGTTTATTCAAAAGTTTATTCATGTGGGGTGTAAAATAAACTAGATGGAAGTTTGTTGGGATAAGAAAATTTTATAGACGCGTAATTATTTCGCTTTCTTTCTATGAGCGTAAGCGAGGCAGGTTTGATAGATCTATATTATGAAGAAGTTTTTAGTTATTTATTTTTGACGCATAGAGAATTATAATAAGTTAAATTCTATCTGAAGCAAGCTGCTTTTATTAAGAATATGGAAAATTATGCGCATGATATTTGCCGAGGAAGAATTGTGAATAGTCTAAGGCCAATTTTGGAGTGTAGTTGTTTGAATTTTTTTGTTTACAAAGAAAATTATTTGATTTTTTTCTTACATCTAAGAAAAACACCAAAATCCTTACACTACCAGATTTAACAGAGCCGCAGTTTTAACCCCTCTATTCCCACATAGGATCTACTGGAGCATTTTTCATTTTTTCAGTTGTTTTAGTTATTTATACTTTCAAATTAGACAAATATATGGACAATTATAATGATATTTTTCGTGCTGTTATAGTACCAACGCATGGTAATAAGCATTGAGCAGTGGAGCAATAATTCCTTCATAATTTTTAAATACAAAACATCTAAAACTGTTATACTAACGATAAATGATGTAAAAATGCCGGTACTTACATTTTACAAATCATAGTAACACAAAATTAGGCAACTCCGAAGTTTCATAAATAAAAAGAATACCAAAGAATTTTGGAAAATTATGAAAAGCATACGGTTATAAAAGCAAGAGTTGACTAGATATTAGCATCTTCATTAGTTCACCAAGAAGCCAATAGATGCGTCTGAACTGAACATACCGTATTTTATGGAAGAAACGCCGCACCCGTCATAAACGCCGCACTCCTCAAATTGGGCTGAATAAGCTTAAAAATATCGTAATCGCCGCACCCGTTGTAAACGCCGCATCCATCGGAACGCTACTTTTGTCGACAACGTCACATTGACCTAACTTTAATCAAAGATTTCTGAGCAGTGTAGAATGCCTCGTTTTTAATATCTTAAGATGTCTGAAGTTTTATTTTAAATATTTAAATCCAATTTTAAATATTTTTATGAATTTTTAAATTAAGGAAACTCGGTTGGTATTTAAAAAAAATCGTAAACGCCGCACTTGGAAAAAAATTAACTTTTAAACTCGTAAACGCCGCGGCGTTTCTTCCATAAAATACGGTACTTGTAGCAATTTTTTTTTTTTCAAGACAGAGGCAAAATAAAAGGAGAATCTTGGAGGGTGCATTGGAAACTGGAGGGCGAAGACTGCTTATGCATAGGGATAATTGTACGCTTGAATCTTATCGGTACAAAAAATACATCGAGAAGAATTAAATTGTCTAACTTTTTAGTAAGTCGGCGAATTTTAGTGTACCCTGTACAAAGCCATTAGAGCACCAAAAAAGAATAAGTCGTCACTTCCTAACCCTACTGTTGACACATGATATTAAAATGAGTCGAATCCAAGTCACTGTGACTTCGATATGTCTAATTTAGTGATAAAATAGAGTTAAGAATAGGTACTAAATTTTTACGCAGTACAACTAGATTTTTAACCCTTTCTCAATTTTAAAGCGTCCAATTTGTGGCTTCCCATGTCATCACATAGAAATGGTCTAGGGTACCTCATATTGGAATCTCTTCAAGTGAAGGTTAATTGAAAGTCACTTTTTGACTAACTAAATAAGTCATATTTTTAATGAGATTGCGATTCTTTTGACTTTACTGTGATTTTACACTGACAAACTATTAGGGGCCTGAAAGATGTTTTTGTAGAATATGGTGTGATTTTAAGTGACACTATGTTCATTTACAGGGTCATTCAAAATAATTCGTTTACATAATGGTTTACGGGAAAAATTGTTTGCAGTATTTTTTAATAATGTTACACCATTTCAAACATAATGAAATTTATATAGATTATTGAGGGGACCTATAAGATTCTTCCTGAAGAGTATGATCTGAATAACAGTTATCGTCCACTTACAAGAACACACAAAAGATTTCGGTTACAGCACTCTTTATAAGCGATAAAATCTGGATGTGCGCTTTCAGATTTGGTATACTTTTTTATGCATATCTAAATTTTTGCATGCAACGTGGTGTCTGTAGATTGTGTAGATCATACAAAGGGTTACACAAAGTATTTCAAATCATTGCTGTGTATGACCGTTAATTGCTAAAACGTATTTTTAAATCGAGTATGAATTTTCAGGCTGAACTAGTATATTAAGAATTTTTTGTAGAATATAAATAAATTCATATACAAAGATGCACAAAGAATTGGATACATTGCCGTGTATGGATAGTAATTTCTGAAAGTACTTTTTCAGTTGAGTTATTTTTTTTCATGAATAAAATCTATATATATATATTACGCTATCGTACGTGGCACAGAAATTGCGATTATTTGTTAATTGCTTATGGCAACGCTCGAATGAAACGCATCTCATTGGTTATTAAACAGCATTTAATGCATCTCTATACCTAAGGAGGTTACCATAGGGATGGGCCTGTTCTGTCGCCAAATGCCGCCAAGTTTGTCGCGAACTTGGCGATATATCGCCAAATTTGGCGACCCAAATTTAGTTGCCAAAAGTGACGCCATCTTGCCGATATCTCTAATATTTCGCCAAATTCCCACAGACTTCCATTGTAAACCAATAGGGTTTACTTGCTTACAAAAAATCAACAAATTGAGATATTGTAATGCAACATAAACTAATATTAGCTTAAGGGATTATATTAATTATATTTAAGGGAGTCCGAGTAAATTTAATTACGAATAAAAGTAACATGATACAATTCTTAGCGCGCTTCCCCAAACATAAATTTTAAGGAAGACCAAACTGGTCGCCAAGGGCAGCTAGTTTTAGTTTAATTTGAGGAGTATATAAAAATCTGTAAGTAGGGCTTTACAAAAGTTTTCGAATGCATTTTCGTCTTATTGGTGGAATTTGTGAAGGGGAATTTTCGACTGAGTTATATGTTTTGTTACTGAACTAAATTTTTATCGTGTTATATACTGTATATACAGATGTATATCTATAGATAGATCAGATATATTAATGCAAAGAATAAAAAAGAAAGAAAGAAAGAAAAACGATAAAAAAAAGAGAAAGAAATCGAGTACCTTTCCAAATAAAGATGATATTTTCTGAAATCAATCTGAAGTTAATTTTTAAACGCTGACTTTCTGTTCCAGTATTCAGGAAGTGTTTAAAAGTGTTTCATAATCTATGCTTGATGCATGATTTTTTTTCCGTACGCTTTTATCGCGATCAGTTGGCATGTAAGCCAAATAACTGTAAATGAATCTGTTCATTGCAATAAAGGGCCTAATAAATATTTAATTTTCCTTATTTAATGTGTTTCAATCTCCCCACGTATATCATGTTTTTCCTTTTTTTAAAAATCCAATGCTTTCTTGTTATAGTCGAGCTGTAGTTAACTTTTATGACACGATTTCAGTAAAACCTATAAAAAAGAAAAAAAAAAACAGTAACTATAAGAATTCTGTTATTTTATGCTTAAAAACAAAGACGTGATATAGCATCATTTTCAAAATATCTATATTTTAATATGTGTAAAAACAATTAAGAAGAAAGCTGGATATATTAATTTTTGAATGTGAACGTTAAATTATACATAGACAGGCCGAGAGTTGCGTTAAACGTTCAAAAGTAGTACCTACGCTGTTAAAAATATCGTGAAAAATTACCTCCGTTTTTAAAGGCTCTCTATTTTCTGACCAATGAGAACGCTTCATAATCACCTATGAAGCGTTCTCATTGGTCAGAAAACAGATAGCCTTAAAAAACAGAGGTAATTTTTCACGATATTTTAACAGTATAGGGAGGAAATGGGGTTGACCTAGGCACTGTCTCTCGTGGCAGTAAAATTGAAGTGAAGTTACTATTCGACTACGCTTAGTTGGTATGTAAAACCATCCAACCTTACACATCAGCTCATTCGAGGATAAAGGTTAACAACCAGAATATACATTTTTAGGTAGCTTTCTTTACGAAAAGCTACCTATTGCAGCCGTTCGGAGGAAAGCGATTTCAAAAAATTTTGGTATATTTTCATCGATCATGACCCCCAGACGCCGAAACCACCTTCCGTTCAAAATTGATATATATATATATATATATATATATATATATATATATATATATCTGACCTATGTCACACTGTAACTCTCGTATTTATGAACCGATTTGGATGTAATTGGGTGTGTACATAGTACATACCAATGTCTCGACCGAGTTCGTTGGCCAGCTTCATCCGCCATTTTGTTTCAAAATGGCGGCCATTTAAAATTTTTAAAAAAATTTAAAATTTGAAATGTGGTACCAAAAAATTGAAAATGGAAAAACATTTTTTCCTTATGTATTTGACCTTTATACAAAGACTCCGTAGCAGTTTTTGTTTTGCCTATATCTTAAAAAATGGCTGAGTTATAGCATTTTGAATTTCTAGCGAAGCTGACATTTTGAAACGTCCTGAAGTTTGTCACGCGATAAAAGGCGTATTTATGAACCGATTTGGATGTAACTTCGTTTATACATAGTACAGACCAATGTCTCGACCGAGTTCGTTGGCCAGCTTCATCCGCCATTTTGTTTAAAAATGGCGGCCATTTAAAATTTTAAGAAAAATTTAAATTTGAAATCTGGTACCAAAAAATTGAAAATTGAAAAAATATTTTTTTCTTATGTGTTTGACCTCGATAAAAAGATTCGGGAGCAGTTTTTGTTTCGTCTATATCTTAAAAAATGGCTGAGTTATAGCATTTTGAATTTCTAGTGTGGCTGAAATTTTGAAACGCCCTGATTTTTGCCACGTGATAACAGACGTATTTATGAACCGATTAGGAAGTACCTTGATGTGTACATAGTACATACAAATAATTCAACCGAGTTCGTTGACCAGCTTCATCCGCCATCTTGTTTCAAAATGGCGGCCATTTAAAAAAATTAAAAAAAAATTAAATTTAAAATGAGATACCAAAAAATTGGAAAATGAAAAAGAGTTTTTTCGTATGTGTTTGACCTTAATACAAAGATTCCGGAACAGGTTTTGTTTCGTCTATATCTAAAAAAATGGCTGAGTTATAACATTTTGAATTTCTATTGTGGCTGACATTTTAAAACGACCTGATTTTTGTCACGCGATAACAGGCGTATTTATGAACCGATTTGAATGTAACTTGGTCTGTACATAGTACATACCAAGGTCTCGACCGAGTTCGTTGGCCAGCTTCATTCGCCATCTTGTTTCAAAAGGGTTGCCATTTTTTTTTAAAAATGTAATTTAAAATTTAAAATGAGGTATTAAAAAATTGGAAAATGAAAAAGTTTTTTTTTATGTGTTTGGCCTTGATACAAAGATTCTGGAGCAGTTTTTGTTTCTGAAAATTTGTTCTTTTCTTTATATCTTAAAAAGTGGTTGAATTATAGCACTTTGAATTTCTATCATGGCTAACACTTTGAAACGATCTTGTATTTGTCTCGCGATACCACACGTATTCGCCTATTTCGATGGAAGAAGGCATGTGGATAGTATACATCAATATCTCGACCAAGTTCGCTGGCCAGCTTCATCAGCCATCTTGTTTCAAAATGGCGGCCATTAAATTAAAAAATATATATATTTAAAGTGAGGTGCAAAAAAATTAGAAATTGAAAAAGGTTTCTTTCTTAAGTATTTGACCTTGATATAAGGATTCAGGAGCATTTTTTGTTTGTCTTTATCTTAAAAAATGGCTCAGATATAGCAGTTTCAATTTCTAACGTGGGCGACATTTTGAAAAATCTGATTTTTTGCCTGCGACAGCACTCGTATATATCAACCGATTCCGATGTGAATGAGCATGTGCACAGCAATTACTAAGGTCTCGACCAAGTTCACTCGTTAGCCTCATCCACCATGTTGCCTTAAAATGGCAGGCACTTTAAGAAATCGCCGAATTTGGCAGCCAAATATAAGTTAGTTTAAATAAAAGCAGCTTGGATAAAGCTGACTAATTTCGCGAAATTCTCATTCATAATGATTTAGTATTGAAAAAAATTAGTATTGAATCTCCTACATTCGGTTTTCACTTAATTGAGCTTCGTGTGTTTGAATAATATAAGTTGGCTTTTTTAAAATAAGGAATATGAAAGCTACCTCTTCCTCCCGGCACTGGCCGGAAGGACTTTTTTATTATATAATGCATCTTCTTCATCTTTTATGTACACTGCTCAAAAGAATTAGGGGAGCAAGCAAAAAAGTGAAGAGAACAGTGCAAGACAGCCATGTATGGGCATAAAATGGATAGTGCACGTGTATCAATGCGCAATACAGAAAAAAAGACGCAAAAAAAGTTGTAAGGGAGCTTTTATTCTTTGAAAAGATGAAATAACATGAAAAGATGGTTTAAAGCAACAATTTGTTTTCATGTAAATGATAAAAAAAAGTATTGTTTAGAAATGATGCAAGATTTTTAATATGACGTGTGGTCTCCTTGAACAGCTAAGACTGCTGCACACACCTGTTTTCCATGGATGCGATAAGGTTATCGATAAGACTTTGGGGAATACTGTTCCACTGCTCAAGAATTGCAATCTCCAAGTCCCGGACAGTAAAAGGAGGCTTCGGTCTCGCAGCAATGAGTCGCCTGAGTATGTCCCAAACATGCTCGATCGGATTTAGGTCAGGAGAGCATGCTGGTCATTCTGTACGCTGTATTGTTTTAGCTTCAAGCATGTTTTCCACGAGACGAACTGTATGAAGTCTGGCATTATCATGCATGGAAAAAAAGAAATCACTAATTTCTGCAACATAAAATACGACATGAGGTCTCAGTATCTCGTCTGTATAACTTCGGATCGTCAAATTGCCATTCCGAATGATATGCAAGCCCGTACGTCCACCTATGCTGATTCCAGCCAATAGCATCAACCCACCTCGTCTGTAATGTGATCATTCACGGACGAATGTGGGATTATTTTGAGTGCCTCTTTCTCTCCATGCCAAAACACATCAGATGTTACATCCAGACTGAATCGGGACTCGTCTGTAAACAGAATTTCACTCCAACAACGTTGCCTCCAAACTCGATGTTCAGTTCCTCAACTTCTTTGGGCTGCACAGTGGCTTGAGGTCAACGGAATACAGACCACTGGCTTACGTGCATAGAGACCACCCTGATGAAGCCTATTTCGGACTGTTTGGTTGGACACCCTTCGTCCTGTGGCCAAGAACAACTATGTTTGCAGCTGAGTAGCATTGTCCGTTCCGTCTCGACGAGCTGTTAACAGGATATATCGGTCATCAGTTTCTGTGTTAGCACATTTTCGACCTTGCACTTGTCGATGACTACAATTCCATGTGTCTTGGAGTCGATTCCACAGCCTTTCATGGACACTTCTTGCGACTCCAACAGCGTCCACTACACTTCGTTGTATTTCCCCAAATTCAACTGTCCCGATAACACGCCAAGTCATTGATTGCGGTAAATCATGTTGTTGTGACATTTTCAAGCCACCTTTTCTCAAAACACAAGCTCAGCAATTGAATTTTACAACCTAGGCAGTGAAACAGACATTTCCGCAAAATCCCGATTTCTGCACTTATCTCTTTTTTCTAGTTTTTGATGTCATAAACTTTAATTTACATGTGAAGTTTTCTTTATCTGTTTTTTACAACACTTTAAATTATGGTTTTTTTATTTTACGTTACTTATCGGTGTAAATATTTGCGTAAATTTCGTTAAAACCATGTGCTCCCCTAATTGTTTTGAGCAGTGTATATTATCTACCTTGTTCTTCCACCTTAGTGAACTTCTCCAAGTTCATATGGTCATTCTCCCTGGAACATACCTTTTTAGTGGTAAATTTTTTGAATTCCGAAAAAATTTTGTGCTTCTGTTGTTTCTCATTCCTTTTCTTTTATGTCGAGTGGAGGCTGAAAAAGTGAGCTCTTTTACGAAACCTTGGAACATGTGAATGCTAAATTTATTTTCTCTGCTTATACTTTGCCTTGTGCCCATTTTTACACAATGAAACATATAAGATATTAATTTCAAATGGTTAATAATAATTCACATGTCTTACGCAAGACCTGTGATATAATATTTTCAAAATTTTTCTCAAAGCTTTTTAAAATGCTCATACATTTTGAAGGCGAAATATCTATAAACATAATCTACGGCATTTCAGAAAATCTAAAATAGTATTTTTTTATTAAAATCTATTAAGTTCTAAAAAACAACGTGAAAGAATTTATTATTTTTATATTGTGAATTTTTAATAGCTTATAAATATTTGTTTTAATTTAAAGCTATGTAATTTTTAACTCTTAAATACAGCAAATTTCAAATTAATATTATCAAACTTTCTACCGTGTGAGTCAAAATTTTAAAAATTCTTTAAAAAAGGGAAGAAAATATGATAAAGGAGTGCGGTTTGCAAGAAACGGCTCACAAGTTAGTCGAAATTTTTCTTTATCAGCAAAAAAAAAAAAAAAAAAAAAAGTTTAAAAAGTTACTTGTAGAAGGCGCTGACATGCGAGAGATTCAGCAAAATTATGCAAATTAATCTTGTAATAAAAGACCGTGATACACGAGGATTTCTCACTTGCTTTCAGAATGTTATCATTACCCCATCGAGCGTTGTTGATGAAATTGTTCTATTTGAACAGGGAATCAGCAACTGTTGCGTTGCAAAAATTTCGCACAGCGAAATTACTGAAGAAGACAAAGAATGGCCCCATATCGTGTCCTGGACTAAGTGAAGGTTGTCAAACGGTTCATAGAAACTGCCTCTTTGGAGGATCGGCCCCGAAGTGGAAGACCCTCGTTGGTGGAGGACCGAATTACTGCTGCGGAAACTACTATGAATGATTTAGCGGCGGAATCTTCCATGAGGAGTAGCAGTGCTCGCAAAGCTGGAAGGATATCGGACGTGCCTTACTCAGGGATTCGACGTATCCTTCAATAACCTCTGTATCCCTAAAATTTTTAGTCACTGCAGAAGTTACAACCGGGAGGCACAGCTTTGAGGGAATCATTTGCCGAATGGGCTATAGCAAGAATTCAAAACGACCCTCGGTGGTTGTTCAACGTTTTCTGGACTTATGAGGCGCACTTCACACTATACGGGGATGTCAATACCCAGAACCCTCGTATATGGGCGACGTCAAATCCTCGTGAATACACGACGAAGTCACTGCATCCAACCAAGTTGACAGTCTGGTGTGGCTTCATCTTATCCTTCATTGTCGAACCATTCTTCTTTGAAGAACCGTGCCCCATATTGGGCTGGAAAACGTGCATAGTAACCGCTGAGCGTTATCACACTATTTTGCGTGACAAAGTCGTGCCTGCATTAAATCAAAAGGTGCGTTATCTGCAATAAGCTTTATGCAGGATGGCGCACCACCACATTATGCCAATCCAGTAAAACGATACCTATTGAGTACCTTTGGTGAAGACAGACTGATCAGTTGAGGTTGTAAGATCGCCTGGCCTCCGCGATCACCCGACATCACTCCAGTCGACTTCTGGCTGTGGGGCTATTTGAAATCACTTGTGTACTGTTCATCACCTTCAACATTGGTCGAACTCAAAGATTTCTCTCATGAGGCTTCTGCAATTCATTCCGACATGTTGAATTCAGCTGTAACGGGCGTTGTGAGCCGCCTTAGTTGTGTCGTAGAATTTTCTGGAGGTCGTGTTGAACATTTGTTATTGCAATAATAAATGAATGGAGCGTACTGTTGCCCTGTTCATTGTGTTTCAGGTCGTCAGCGCCCTCTACAGGTAATATTTTTAACTAAAAATGTTTTTGCTGCTAAAAAAGATCAGACTAACTTGTGAGCCTTTTCTTGTATTCTGTACATCTGTATCATAATTTCCCCATTTTATGAATTTTTAAAGTTTTAACGAACTTTTGGCTCACCCGGTACTTACGTACACTTTGTGATCTCCCAACTTTATATTTTCCTAATAATAAAGTCTTTATCTATGGCTTTTATCTATTTCCAGCATATGATTAATGTTGTCATTTCATGTGGAATCATCGGCGAATCGTTTGCAGCAAAAATTTTCAAATAGCTGATTTTTTTATTTTTTTAATTAACTAAACAGCTACCTTAAAATCTCTTGCTAGTGGCTTTGAAATTCTGAAGTTAAATACAATATAACATGAATCTATTTTCTGCTTCCAACATGTGTTTGAGTAATCACTGTGAATGAAATAACTTTTAACCCCTTCACGGTCGCTTAATATTTGGAAAAACCATCAAAAATGTACCTTTTTGTTTTATTACAGAAATTGAATAATTATAAGGTTTCTAAATAAAATATGCAGTTAGTTTTTTTTTCTTTTAAGGCGAAAAAAAAGATGTTATAGAACAAATTCACATTTGTAGAAAAGCCATCATGCGAGAATTCTGTGTCTTAATGTTTGTTTTACACCATACAAATTAATGCGCATAAGACCTTTATTTTTCACATCTTAGATCTTTATTTATCATCATCACACACATTTTTACAAATAATATTTGAAATAATATATATACATTAATTTTGATTATTAATAATTTTTTTGAGTGTTACATATTTCGAAACATACAATACAAAGCCCAACATTACAGCCAGCGCAAAAGCCAAACCCAAACGCTAATATTCAAAGACTTCACACCGAAATGCCAATTAAATTTTTCTGGTTTCGGAAGTTTTTTCCAGCAATTAAATCTCCAGCCCGGAAATATGACGGGCACGAGAAATAACGAACGACACCTCAGCCCGTGATATTGACGGGAGCGAGAATTAAGGGGTTAAAATTTTCTTGACCACAGAAGATTTTATATTGAAAATGAGAAGGTGATGGCCAATTTTTGTACCCTAAAGAGTCATCTAAAAACAAATCCTTTAATCCCCCCCCTTCCCCCTCCCTTCCGACATTGAATATGCATCTCTTGTTTTATCAGACTTCAAGATTTAGTTTTGCTAAATTACACTGAAAACGTTGTTTTTCTTTTCATCTTCCGAAAATGTATTTATTTATTTATTTTTAAATTATGTCACGTTTACTAATTGCAATTTTTAAAATTAAATAATGGCGAGAAAATTGTTTATATTTTCCAAAAGGCTTGTTTGAATAACTAAATAAAAATTATATTGAACATTCTGGAAGAATAAAATAAAATATTTCTTTTATTCTAAGAGAAGAAAATTATTTATCTTAAACATTTATCTTATTCGCTACTTCATCCACGAAGGCGTGAAAAAAATGATGTCCATCAATTTAAATGAAGCACTTGCATAGAAAAAGTAATTTTTCTCGGTGCATCGGATTATCCGAAATCGCATTTTGGCAAATGAGACTTCACATTGTATGGCAGCTCGCAGTGAAAAAAAAAAAAAAAAAAAAAAAAAAAAAATATCCCCCCCCCCCCTCCTTCCCTTCATATTTTTTTCTGCCAGCTCTGATGGTAGCAGTATTTGATAAAATTGTTTGCAGTTATTTTAACAGAAATTACTAATTTTTCATAAAAAATAAACCCTCTTAAATTAAAAAAAAATAATAATAATTTCTTCGTGGAGTATATTCCTAATTACGTTTCTATGATAATTTCCAAATGCATATTAACAAAAGTGATCTATTTACAGATTATGTTTTTGTAGGTCGATAAGTGAATATATATGTTTGGAAGGAGCTAACAGCTAACAGTGTGGTCCAGGCTGTGAAATGCATATAAGCTCTTCACCCCTGAAAATTAGTAAGACTCTATAAAAAATAAATAAATATTTCATTTAGCTATTTTGATATCATAGACTGTAAAAAAGTAATATTTATATTTTTAGATGTATTAAGTGGAGAACAGTTTTAGGTTCACATAGGTGGTACATATTCAGGTAATGTGATAACCTCTTCACCCCTGAAGATTAGTAAGACTCTATAAAAAAAATAAATAAATATTTTATTTAGCTATTTTGATGTCATAGATTGTAAAAAAAAAAAAATGCTATTTATATTTTTAGGTGTATTAAGTGGTGAACAGTTTTAGGTTCACATAGGTGGTACATATTCAGGTAATGTGTATCAGAGTTTTCAATTGGACAATATACCATAATTTTCTTAATTGATAAAATGGATATAAAATAATTAATAATTTATATATTATAATGTTACAATATATTTAAATGAAATTCTATTATTAATTAAAGAAATGAAGAAATATAAATGGAATTTATTTAATATTTACTCTGATAATTATAGCTATTTACATGACTAATATTTATTTTGAATGAAAACTCTCATAGCAATTATTCTTTAAGATGCATAAATAGATTTTACATTTGTACACGTTACTCGGGTTCTGGATTTACACCCTAATAAAAGATATTTCGAAGCGGTTTTTCGTCCACATATCTTGATAAATATGTACATAAAGTCATGCTTCATTTTTAGGCCGGTTAGTAACTTTGCACTGTTTTGGGGGTAACTCTTTATCATCTGAAAGTGGAATACACAGAGGTCTTCCCCTTCGTAAAATGCCAGATATGTTGTCTTCATACTTTAAATGTGCTAAAGAAACATTCATTCTATGTTACATAAGGGACATACATTTATTTAAAGCTGTGGGTTTATGAAAATGCACATAATAAATCCAACAATTCGAAATGAAAAGATCGATAAAATGAGTAAACGTGCTCACAGTTCATTTTTTGGTTTTTACTGAACAACGAAAATAAGCTAAATACAGATCCCAAACATCTGTAATACCCATAGAAGTATTATACATTACGAAATATAGCAGACTGGGGAAGGCTAATGTTTTTCCATTCTTTTTTTACACCACTCTATGCAAGATACATTTAGTTCCCTTCCTACTCATGAAGTAACAACTCTTATTGTCCTTCCATTAAAAAAATATATTTTATTATCGTCTAGTACGAGTATCTATACTCATTCCATTCTCCTCTCCTCGGTTCTTTGTCACTTTTAAGTTTCCGTTCAGCCAAACCAGTTCCATTAATATTTACTGATCCAACCAAGAAAATATTTTGTTTCATTCGGTTGTTTTTAAACAACTATTGGGGTAGATTTGCCATTTGAATCTGACGCAGATTCATATATGACTTCATCGTTTTACTTTAGAACAAACCATTCGTCATCACTATCACTTCGTTTATCAAATAAATTACTCTCCTGTAAAATTGTGTCAATCTCTTCTTGAGTCATTATGCCTAGAAAAATATTTTTCTGATAAAAGTTCAAGAATTACAATATCAATACTTAATTACTATATATATTCTAAGCCATTAAAGAAGTTTAAACCATGAAGTAAATAAATGCTTGAAAATTGTGTTAAAAACTTTCATACTTTGAAAATCTGAAATTTATTATATAATGTTTTAAAATAACTTTTAAAATTAGCTAATAAAGTAAAGAAAAGTACTAATGACGCCTGAGCATTTAAACCATAATTGCTTACATTAGTTTAATTTTAACACAATTATTCTAATTGCTAACACCAGATTCGTCCGGGATAGCTCAGATGGATGCGATTTATTCTATTGAGCTGAACCAGATTTCAGACCAGATGCTATAATCAATAAGGTTAGCTGGGTGAAAAAGTTCCACTAGATTCGTCCGGTATAGCTTAGATGATAGAGCATTGGCGTCTTCCTTCAAGAGATCCCTGTGGTTCGAATTCTGGTCCGGACATTTTTCGCCCAGTTGGAAATTTACATCTAACATAATTAACTTACTATACAACTGGACAAACAGACTTCTAACACGTTACACTAAATACAGTGAAATGGACGAAGATACACACATGCGTACCTAAGTATTATTAATGATAAAGTTTTTCAATAAAACTATTTTACAAGAAAAACTACACTAAACAGATATTGAAACATCAACTTTTTAGTAAGTAATTTTATTGTATCCATTAACGAGATTTAAAATAATGAAAATTAGTTACGTTTCCGAGGACGCCGATTTTCCATATTTTTTAGGAACTCACTTCTTTAAACGAATATTTCATGAAGAATTTGGTCTTCGTACAGCTATCTAACGGATTCATTATAAAGCTTAAAGACTCATGAACATAAGTATAAAATGGGAAAGTCCTACTTTGTAATTTTAAAAACAGATATTATGAGGTTCACATATGTGGACCTACGTAACAAAGAGGTTAAAGATGGCCATATTTAAAATTTTTCTTCTTATTTTCAGAGATTTTAAAATTGACATTTTATCAGAGTGTGATTTCACGATCTGGTAGTTTTTGGGTAATAGTTGGGATGTGAAGTATGTGACTTCCAATGACTTCTCAAAATTTTGAGAAGTGGCCAGAAAAGTACTTTTTATAACGAATAACATGTTTTCAAGTGGTCTCGTATTTGTTTTCAAAGTTTTCGAAGAAATTCACATTTTAATCATAATGTGACGTTACTGAGTGATGGCATTTTGGTTACAGATGTGACGTGACCACTGTGATTTGTAGTGAAGTTGCTGCCATCATGCTTGCTATACCGGATGTTTCAATATTTTTGAGACATCCTATATATTAGAAATGAAAGTATCATCAAAGACAAGGCTTTGAGAGTACTTATCTTATTTTATTCCTTAATGCTATTAATTAGAGTCTGGTATTTCTAAGACGTTACATCCAAGAATATAACATCCTAGTAAGGGTCAATTCCATCGTAACTGACGTAACACTTGATCATCGAATTTTGTTTTCAAAACGGTGTAGAAAATTTACTAATAAAGCTAGAACAAATTTTTACAATTTAAAATATTTCTTACTAAGAACTAAATACCCAAATACCTGCAGATTATTTCAATCTCTCTTTTAGTCCCAAAAATTGCAATTCAAAATTCTGTAACTGATGTAACATAAAATAGACAAACATTTTTTTCTGCTTTTAATGAAGTGTAAAAATTATCAGAACTATCCTGTTAAAAAAGTGATTTAATGTGCTCAACAACACGAAGTAATGACAAATTGTAACAGTAACTTGTGTAATTAATTTCTGAAAAAAAAGAGGTATTTACACATGTAACTGACGTAACTTTTATTCTAAACATCATGACTTTACAAAGACAATAATGGTACTTAACTTAGTTTGTAAACGGTAATTTACAATGCCTTTTCATTTGGATTTTATTATAGAACATAAAAATATCAAGCTTTCCAATCATACCCTTAAATGAAACATATTATAAATTTTATTTCCCCCTCAAAATGATAATTTTCTGTGGAATTGCCCTAATAATAGATTATAATTTCTATTTTCCTAGAAATTTGAGAACAATTTGCATATATATTTTTTTTCATAGTGGATAATTTAAGCTGATGTACACGCTGAATTAAATAAAAAAAAAAAAGGATTAAACAAAATGAGGCACTCATTTGAATAAATATTGAATGCTCAATTTGAATAAATGTTCTTTTAAAGCCGGCTAAAGTCTAGAAAATGAAACTTCCAAAGAACTTTAAATTTAATTTTAGTGATTAAAATAGAAATCTTCATACCATTCTTGATGAATTTAAAAGGGAGAGAGGGTAAATATTCTTATGTTGACAACGTATTATAAACAATGAAGAAAAACATTTTTCGTTGTTGTTTAAAATTTGTTTATCTCGAAAAAAAAAATCCCAGCTTTTTGTTCTTTACAATCAACAACTCGTTAATTAAATCTTCTGCTTCCTTTGTTTACCGTAGTATTATCCATTTGACGTTCAAATCACCAAATCCATACCTAGTTTAACTTCCTACGAAAGTTTAATAGGCTACTTCCAATCAAATTGAAACTTAACAAAGGAACACATAAATAAACAACTCAACAACCTCTTTACAATTCTCTGTAGATCTGATCTCCATATTTTGTTTTCTCCAGGAGTCTACCATCCCCTTTATTTGCGACAATTATTCTACTTTGACTCCGCCGGGCAGCGAAGTCAGGAAGCTGAAAGTCTTTTTTTTTATTATTATTTTCTCGTTCTTATGATGTATATTTTTGTGTATGGAAAACATTATTCATTCCACTGGAGTAACAAATAAATAAGGACTCGAGAGTAGCGTTGAAAAAAAATCAATCCCAAAGCATACTATTCGTATTTTCAGACAAAAAGGAGCTTTTTGTTTACGCTTCTCACTTAGTCTGGCATTTCATCTTTCTTCCCAATCCCTTAATGCTAGGGATATTTTTCACTCTACTTTTATTCTTACCCTGTTACTTCTTCTGCCCGCCCTCTCTGTATAGCTTCTTCTTTTACCTAGTTATTTGGTTTCGCTTTTTTATTCTTTATCGCCGAAGACATTTTTGAGGCGTTGCCCCCCTCCCCCCTTATGCGCACCGTCCTATTGGTCCCGGGGCCATAGGTAGGGGTTGCCATGGAGATCGCGGCACCGGAGCCAGTGGTTGCTATAGGAACGGGAGCAAGAGCAAATATTTGCCCTTCCTATCTCGGAGTCCGGGGGATTATGGGAGGAGAGGGACATATGATGATGATGATGAATGAACGAATAGGCATAGAGGAGCAAGAAAAGTGGAAACTCAATCTGATAAAAGCTTGACACGAAATAACTAGTTTACACAGAGGAGCGTCCCATACTTTACGTACCTGAGTCACAATCGAGCGACACGTGTTAAAGCTATCCCTTTACACGTTCTTATAGGGGCGGACGGGTAAATATTTTTTACACCTCAATGGGTATTAATTCGAACTCACAATCTCGCCTCAAAATCTGGTTACTTTGCGATGTAAGAATGCAACACTAAAGATTCTGCTCTTCACGGACGGGTTCCGACGGTGATTACGTGCTTATTTTGAAATAAATTTGCATTTCCCGGTTTTATTTCTCGCATTCAATGACATTTGGACACGCCGGAAGATAACTATTCTTTTCATACAGGCAGAACACATAAAAGGACGGCAATTTTTCACACATGTGCTTCGAAGAATTTACCCTATTTTGAAAGGAGGGGTGACGAAACATTCGCTTTACAAGACACACTTTTTTAGATAGTCTTGATACAACACAGGCTTTTCACCCATTTCACATTTTTATGGTTTCGCGTTTATTTTTCCCTGAGTTCCACTGAGTTATTCTCGTCAAAACTGAGATATATTCATTATGTAAGAAATATCTTTTAGATTCCTTAATAAAATTACTCCATCACTTTAATCTATTTGCAAATAAATAGATTTAAATAACATAATTGAAGTAAATAGGGAAAGACGCAAACTTTTACCTGAAATATATCTATGTATATAATAATACAAACTGTTATTATTTTTTTTCCTAATAAGAAGGAGTACGAAAATATACTGTAAGCTCTTCCGAGTTACCACGGTTCCGAAAAGCATTCCTTTATCTTTAGAAATCTCAGAAACGAAATCATTTTGCAGATTTTAAGAAGCATTTCTGAAACAAAAGTTTCTTTTGCTACTCGTAATTTTAGAAAACGTTACCGACTTGTTTTTATTAATTATAAAGCAATATAATTTATAAAACAGTTAATTGTTTTATAAATTATTTATTTATTTGTGTAATTATTAATTTTTTTTTACCCGGAATAGTGCTTTTTTCGGATGCTATGAATTCTCAAGTAAACATTTTCATCTGCATAATAGAATTTATACATGCATGGGTAACATAATCGAGTTGATTTTAACGTTAATGTAAATGCTGTTAATTTAGCATGTTTAAATGTTGAACGTATTTTGTTAAACATGAAAAACTTTACTTGAAAACTGATATTCAAAAAGCCGCACCCGAAAAGTCCATATTCTGGGCTGAGAAAGCTTAATAACGCACTGTAAGAACTACACACTGGAACGTTTCCAAAAATTATGGCCAGGAAAAGAAACATTTGTTTTAGAAATGCTTCTTTAAATCTCGGAAATCCGTTGTTTATTTTCTGATGTTTCTAAAGATAAATGAACGCTTTTCGGAATCGTCGGTAACTCGGAACAGATTTATATTATATTTTCATAAACTCTCTTGGTGGACCAAGAACCATTTCTCTATTCTTTTTTTCTTTCATCACAGTGCCTGATTTACGGCAGGGCATTCGGGGCACGGGCCCAGGGCCCCTGATTTTCACGAGGCCCCAAATGCTGCTGAAGGTTTTACAATTATTGTCCAAAATCTGATGTAGTTTTAACATCAAATGGAATTTTAAATTTCATTCTACATTCTATTGTGTTCGCATTGTATTTTTAAAACATCGTATATTTTGTCTGAAACATCCATATTTAGTAATTACTTTATCACAATGCATATTTCCCTTTATTTTTTTTTATTTAAAAATTTACTGTATTTTTAATTCTTATTTAATCCTGTTCCTGCTCTCGTCAGATTATTTTGGGTTGATGAACGTAACTCGTAGGCGGCAGAGCCCGCTAATATTTTAAATAATTGTAGCTTGATACTGCGGAAAATTTATTCTTTGTTGTTGCAAACTTTATCATTCCAAATGTATTGACTTGCATAAGAAAAGATAATCAGCATTACACAATTTATCATAAAACGTCTATACTCATTTAAATTTCATGATTTTAAAATAATTATTTAAAAGTAAATTAATGATTATCAAAATTAATTATTTAATGGATATGTTAAAATAATTATTAAAATCAATAATGATTATCTTAGTAAGTACCTTTCTTTAAATTTTTTAACTCAAACCCTCCTGTAAGCATCGGTGCAAGAAGCCCCCGTAAACATCTGTGCCCGGGGCCCGAAATTTGTAAGTCGGTCCTTTATAGGACAAAATATACTCGTCAAAATTGAACTGAATACACTATGTCAGGTTCTGAGTAACATATACTATTAGAACTATGGTTATATATTATTATACGGTTATATGGATATTATTTTCTTGCTTGTATATTGTCTGTGTATTGGGAATTTTAAAGTAACACGCTTTTCTTATCTGAAATTTAATCCGAGCTTGTGAGTTATACAGAGTAGGTTAAGGAATGTAGTTTATGAATAGAGTGGGGTCCCTGCTATTCAAATAAATATCTGAGATAAGGCAGGCAAAAGGATTTCACCAGATAACGAAATAACGGATGTCACGGAAGGTGACAGGGGAAGATTCGATGGATTGGAGGAAGGGCAAGGGACCCTGATGGCAGAAGGAAAACTCCATTGATGTTTTTGGGAGAGGAGTGATATAGCTGAGGGAGATCAGTTAAGCTGTATAGCTGAAAGTGAGTGGTCACTTTCTCGCAGACAGAGCAGAGTTGATGCCAGGAGCTCAAGGTGTGAGTTGTTCGAGAGTAGCTCTTGGATAGAGCGTGATTAGGCGGTGAAGCTCTTGGAGTATAGAGCTAATATGTTGGGAGATTAATAGTGATCTCCGATAAATCTGATTTAACTAGCGTAGAGTGAGAGGAATATAAAGTAGTTTCACAGTACACAGCAAGTATTTACTGTATTTAATTTAATGTTGAACCGGATCTCCTTTATCCGAGTTCTTAATTGTAAATAGTGTCTTGTTATCTGTAAATAATGTGCAAATAAATTGTTAGTTCAGTTTAATTGAAAGAGTTGGTTTTCTTTTCAACAATCCTCTCATAGCATGACCGATATCACGCAATCATATCGGTGGTAGCAGCATATAAATAGTAAAGGATTTCTTCAAAGTTGTGTGGACTTAGAGGAAACCCGACACACTATAAAAAAACATAAACGTTTCTTTAATCTACGAAAATATAATATAACCGCGAACAAAAATATACAATAATTTCTTCCAGGTTAATCAATAATTCCGAAAAGCGGCCTTTATCTTTAGAAAACTCAGAAACCAATATCTTTTTGAGATTTAAAGAAGAATTCATAAAAACAGTTTATTTTGCTGCGACTGATTTTCGGAAACGTTTCAGAGTAGTGTTTATACTGTATTAAACTGTTTTCTCAAATCGGAATATCGGTTTTTTGAATGCTACCAATTCTCAATTAAACATTTTCAGCTGCGTAAATGAAATTAAACATCCAAGAATAAATAAACTATTTTTAATTTAATATTAATGTTAATGCTCGTGATTGTCTGTAAAACATGTTTGTTGAACATGAAAATGTTTACTTGAGAGTCCGAAAAACTTATATTCTGGGTCAAGAAAACTCATTTTCTATAAAAACTACGGTATCATTCCCGAAAATCGGTGGCAACGAAGGAGATTTGCATTTATAAAATCTTCTCTAAATTTCGAAAAGATATTGGTTTCTGAGCTTTGCAAAGATAAAGAACTCTTTTTGGAATCATGGGTAACTCGGAAGAGGTTATTGTGCATTTTCGTTCGAGGTTATATTATATTTTCAAATACGTTAAAAAACATTTGTATATTTTTGAAGTGTATATTGTTTCCGAAATTACTTTTAAATTAAAAGACTAAATAAAATAAAGTAAGACAGACTTGAATACAGTTTAAAATAAAATTTATAAAAAGTTTAAATTCTAAAAACATTAAAAATACATTTAGTAGACGTTTCGCCAACATTGAATGAAGCCTGTTCCATTCCTGGTGAATATTGTTTGTTTCTGAAAAAATAGCTTTAACTGTACTTGATTTGTTCTGTTGTTCGTTTTACAATGATTAAATTGTACTGATGAGGTCTTGCGGTTGCTGGGCGAAACGTCTACCAAATGTATTTTTAATGTTTTTAGTATTTTAAACTTTTTATAAATTTTATTTTAAACTGTATTGAAGTCTGCCTTATTTTATTTATTTTATTTAGTCTTTTAAAAGTTTCAAATTTAGACGTTAAATGTATGTATGTTGCATACTTTTAAATTGTTTGAAAAATAGATATAATTGATATTGTTGAAGTAGAAAGGGATAAATATAAACTTTTACGTAAAACTTATTTATGTATATAATGCCACAGAATAATGCTTCTTTTAGTCTAATTCATTGCTTTAGGTATACATTTAATGTCTAAACATTGCATTTATAATAATACAAGACTGCGCTAACATACAAATAAATATTTTAAGTGTCCGAATGCCTTAAGGCTCTTTAATTTCATTATTAGAACTACATTTTATACTAAACTTTGATAAAAAATTAGAAAAAAAAACAGTTTGTAGCAAACACCATGTAGTTATCTGATACCTATTTTAGGATTCCATTAATTTTTTCATTCTTATCATTGCAAAGATTTATTTAATGTTATTTAATTTTCTAGTTATAATTTTATCTGTATTTTCTTGTTGTAAGTGTATGATATTGTCTTATACAATCTCTATTTATTTTTGCTATAGCTTTACATAATTTATTCTGAAGAGATAATCATTATATATATATATATCAATATGGTAGCAATAATTATTTAGATTCATAGATTTAATGTTAATATGCTTTAGCAGTTTAATTCATATTACTTTGATCTGAGAAGTTAATTGGGAAAGCGTTTTGGTTGTCTTTGCAAGGTTATTGTTTTTCTAGGTTTTGGATGTTAGATGCGGTTATTTTTGACTTATTTGTTATCAAATAGTCCAGTAGTTTCTTGCTTTTTTTAGTCTACGAAATTAGGGTTATCATTATTTGGTTATGGAAATTTTGAAGATCGTTTTTTGAGTTCTGCTTCTATTATTGTAAATATTGTATATATATATATTTTTTCTCATACTCAAGATTTATTATTTAATCAAGACTAATTTAATTAAATTTTTAATTTTTATATTATTAAATTTTCTTATTTTTATTGCAATTATTGCATTTTCCAAACATAATTTTTATATGGCAGTTCTTAGTAAACATCTCGATCCTGGCAAGATACACTTAGCATCTATGCAGTGTAGTGCCCGGTACAGGAACAATAATTGGGTTGTTCCTGGATCGTCATCCAGCGACCAATTATACGCTCCACCTCGTCCTTTATTTTTTCGTAAGTGTTATGATGCTCGGTGCAAGACATGTCCATACGCTTCTCAGACACAAATTGTCTCAGATCCTAACTATTCTAGTTTTTGTAAAGCATTTAATGTTATATATTGTATAAAGTGCAACATATGTAACATGAAATATATTGGTGAAACATCAGGTCCAATTCATAAACGTATCAATCATCATCGTTCAGACTCTAATAATAACAAAGCAAAAAATATACAATCTACAGCTGAAATTCAACATTTTCATAAACATCAATTTAAAAATACGACAATTGAAATCCTTCAAATTCTAAAAAATAAATCAGAACCTCTTTATATGGAATCATCATATATCAAATATTACAACACAATTTATCCTTATGGACTTAACAGTGAAGTATTTAACAGACCTGTCAAAGTCTTCACATCTATAAATAACAATATTGATTATTCTCCAATCTATCCTACTCTTAATCATAATTTAAATTGTAAAACAACACGTAACAAACGTGGAAAAGGTTCATCATTAGTTGTAGTTTCCAAAAAATCTATCACTAAACAAATAAATGATCTTCAAAGTAAATATTTAGAGAATTATAACTGGTTGTTAATTCGAAAAAACATCTTTGCTATTAAAAAGAAACAGATTGGACAATATTTAAATGTATTTCTAAGTAAATCTTTCTCTAAACATTTCTCTGATATTTATTTTGACCTCATTATGTCTAGGGTTAATCTTTTAAATATTAATTTACAAAAAAAAAAAAAAAACATAAATACAAAACATGAATACTCAAATGATAATTACTTTTTCAAATCACATATTTAATAAAATTAATATCAATTCTATAATTAATGATAAAAATTGTTTTTTTCCCATTAATAATCTTCATATATCAAAAACCTTTAAATATCCGAATACAATTGGTAGAAAGATTTTTAACTACAATACATTTTCAAAAAATACATCTGCTACTAGTAATTTTCTGTGTAAATGCAATGACCCCACTCTAAAAAAATACATAAACAATGATCATGGACATATAATCACTGGAAATCTTGATATTGTTAATGATTTTAAATTGAAACAACTAATGGGTTATGGTACTAAATATAGACTTCCATCTAAATTTAATGTTAAATCTATTATCAAACAGTTTACATATGATCTTGATATTTTTATTTATAAAATTTCTATCTCTTATAATAAGCCTATTGAATATTTTAATCAATGGAAAATATTAGTAATTGAAAAATTAACTATGGCTTTAAAAAATAATATTGCTGATTTGGTTTCTATTAATACAAAGCATTTTTTCCAACAAATTACTAAATTACAAAAAAACTACGTTATAACATATGTAGACAAATCTCCTAATAATTATGCTATTATATGTAAAAATTATTATCACCAACTTCTTACAAATTGTATTTCTTCTAATATGTCATTTCAAAAAACTAATGAAAATGTAATTGTAAATAATCGTAAAATTCGAAGTTATTATAAACTATTAAATATTTTATCTACTAACTTTAATTATCCATATTTAGTTCTTATTCCCAAATTTCATAAAACTCCAATTAAATTTAGGACTGTAACTATTGGTTGCAATACATATAATAATAAAGCCAATAAACTTCTCTTAAAAATTCTTAATCAAATATATGTACTTACTACAAATAATGATAATACACATTGTATAAAATATAGCTATCAACTTGTCTATATTTTTAAATTGTAACAGCATTAACTTTGAATTGAAAATCTTTACGTTTGTCATAAAGATCAGTTATTGTTTTGTTTTCTGTGAGTTTAATTTTTAGATCTAAAAAGTTAATAGTATTGTTGGATAAAAGGTTTTCCGTTAATTCTAAATTAGTTGGATAATCTACCAGGAAATTGAGAAATATTAGATTGGTAATTAGCCAATTAAAATGATGTCACAATGTAACGATACATAAGAATACTATCATTAAAATAAGTGCGTTCATATTGATATAAATTTAAATCTGGCATTAGACTGGACGTACATCCGCCTTGTGGCATTCCAACTTTCTGTATATAAATAATATTATTTTGTAAAATATAGTTATTATACATAATAAAATTAGTTTAAGTGCGAAAATAGTCTGTATCCATATACACTGCTAAAAAAAATTAGGGGAGCAAGCAAAAAAGTGAAGAGAAATGTGCAAGACAGCCATGTATGGGCATAAAATGGATAGTACACGTGTATCAATGCGCAATACAGAAAAAAAAGACGCAAAAAAAAAAGAATGTAAGGGAGCTTTTATTCTTTGAAAAGATGAAAATAACATGAAAAGATGGTTTAGGGCAACAATTTGGTTTCACGTAAATGATAAAAAAAAATAGTATTGTTTAGAAATGATGCAAGATTTTTAATATGGCGTGTGGTCTCTTCGAACAGCTAAGACTGCTGCACACCTGTTATCCATGGATGCGATGAGGTTATCGATTATATATCGTACATATACATATATATCGGATATATCGGTCATCAGTTTCTGTGTTAGCACATTTTCAACCTTGCACTTGACGATGACTACCATTCCACGTGTCTTAGAATTGATTCCACAGCCTTTCGCAGACACTTCTTGCGTCTCCAACAGCGTCCACTACACTTCGTTGTGTTTCCCCAAATTCAACTGTCCCGATAACACGCCAAGCCATGGATTGCGGTAAATCATGCTGTTGTGACATTTTCAAGCTACCTTTTCTCAAAACACAAGTTGAGCAATTGGATTTTACAACTGAGGCAGTGAAACAGACGTTTTTGCAAAATCCCGATTTCTGCACTTATCTCCTTTTTCTAGTTTTTGACGTCATAAAGTTTAATTTACATGTGAAGTTTTCTTTATCTGTTTTCTACAACACTTTAAATTATGGATGTTTTATTTTAGGTTACTTATCGGTGTAAATATTTGCGTAATTTCTTTAAAACCATGTGCTCCCCTAATTGTTTTGAGCAGTGTATGTAGGAAGGGTTAATTGATATTTAGGGTTCCGTACTTAAAAAATAAAAAAGGAACCATTATAAGATCACTCCTGTGTCTGTCTGTCACAGCCATTTTACTCGTAAATCATGGAACGTGGAAAGTTCAAATTGGGGGAAGTAATAAAGACTATTGGCCCACATATTTACAGATTATTAAACATTCAAAAATTTATTTAGGAAAAATGTAGAGGGGCTAATGACGTAACTTGAAAAGAAAAAGTCTTTTCTTTGTATATCGTGTGGGGTATCTTGTGAAAGCTTTCATAACGCTGACCTCCGAAATACATTTCTTTTAAATTTAGATGTTATATTTTCATCGATATCGTCCAAAATGTAGTGCAAAAATATGTCCCCCCCCCATATATTTCCGAATCTACTGAAAGTAAAATTATGAAAAAATTAGAGGTAGTAGACGATAATTTAAATCTTGCAAGAAAATTATAGCGATTACCCTAGGTCGCATAGTATTTGAGAAAAACGCATTTTTCCGCTACACACAAATTTCGATTTGCAGGCATTCAGCAAAGGTGTTGAGGAACGCTTGAGGTACCTATCTTAGCAGAAGTATAAAAGAATTGTTGATAATGATTTTAGAAAATAAATCGTCGGTAATTAGCCGAGATATTAATCCTCAAAAACAGGGAAGGTTTAGACATAAATAATGACAGAGGCGGCGTATTCTATGTACCATCTGCTTTTAAAGTCCAGACAAAAACTTTTAATGATATATTTGTATAATGCAATAATGCCCAGTAGTAGTATAAAAGCAATAAACGTCAAATTGTTAAAAACAGAGTAATTTAATTAGAATTAATCACATAAATACTATGGGATTTGCGACTAGTTTGCATTGAGTGGATCTCTCAATACGTCTCCCGGTCTTTAAATATTAATTAAAAACATATCTGGAAAAACGCGGCACGGACCAAGTGGGTGTTGCAACTTTGCGACCTCCTTTCGAAGCGCGCTTAGCATGATGCTAAGTTTGAACTTTGAAGAAGGGTTTTGTTTTGGGTACACTGTAAAAAGAAAAAATTATTACTACGCTGAATTTAGTTTTATGAAATGCCAAATGAAGTTTAACTTCTTGCGCTCTATGACGTACGCAGCGTAAGTCATGCTATTTTGGTCATTTCCAACAATGACGTACGCTCCGTACGTCATGATATATGGCTGTTTTTTTAATTAGACATTCCGATTTCTCACGAGAACGTTTTAACTTTTATTTTTGCTTTAAAAGATGATTTATTTTCCATAAATAAAGTAAAAGAATATTACCAATCAAATTTTTGTGCTGTGAATTCAAAATTTCAAAAAATAAATAAATAAATAAATAAATAAATAAAATATATATATATATCTGCCAGATGCGGCAACACTATTGGCTAGTGACATACATCCGCTAACAGCGCCCGAGCGCAAGGGGTTAAATTTGAAGTATTTTTATTGTCAGTACCGAATTAAGTTCATCATAAACAGATTAGGATAAGATAAAAAAAAAAAAAAAAAGAGTTATACAGCAAAATAGCAATATTTGATATTATTTAAGCTTCACATCTCTTTGGACTTTTATGATATACTTATTCATACTTTTCTAGTATATACAGCTATACCCAACCCTACGTTATTGTATTGTTTTTAACAAAATCTTATTATTCTTTTAGCAACGATTTTCTTTTAAGAATGCAGCTAATAATTCATATATTTATTGTACGAAGCCCTCTGAGCGCGAGTAATATTCGCACTTGATTATTTTTATTATATATTTTAAATAATGAATTAATTATATTATGTAGGTCAAAAGATTTATATTATTAAAAAAATCTTTGAAGTCATATGTCCTTGTATTTTTTACACTTTAAGGTCTTTTAGTATACTAACCAGTTGATAACTATTTTTTATATAATGTGTATTATTTATTGCTGTTGAAGATTATTTGTTGTAATAAATTTGATTAAGAATTTTTAATAGAATATTGTTATGATTATTGTTATATGTATTACAGCCAATTGTAACTGTGCTAAATTTAATTGGTGTCTTATGAAACTTAGGAATAAGCACTAAATATGGATAATTAAAGTTTATAGGTGTAATATTTAGTAGTTTATAATTACTATTAATTTTACGATTGTTTACTATTATATCATCATTAGTTACTTTGGAAAGAATTATTTGATGAAATACATGATGCGAGAAGATGGTGATAATACGATTTGCAGATGATTGTTCAATTATTTATGGATTTGTCTATATATGTAATTACACAGTTTTTTTGAAAATTAGTAATTTGTTGGAAAATATGTTTAGTATTGACTTTAACTAGATCTGAAACATTTTTCTAAAGAGCATCAGTTAACTTATCTATAACCAATATTTTCCTTTGATTAAAATATGCAATAGGTTCATTGTAAGAAATGTAAATTTTATATATAAATAAATGAATATCATACGAAATTGTTTTGTAATTGAATTTGTATTAAGTTTTGATGGAAGCCTATATTTAGTGCCAGAACCCACATTAATTTTTTTAATGTAATATCATTAACAATATTAAGATTTCCAGTGAATATGACCATGGTCTTTATTAATGTATTTTTGTAGAGAGAGGTAATTGCAGTTAGATGGAAAAGCACTTGTTGCAGATGTATTTTTCGAAAAAGAATTATAGTTAAATATCTTTTTGCCTAAAGGAATTGGATATTTGAAATTTCTAGATATTTGAAAACTATCAATAGGAAATTTACATATTTATCATTTATTATAGACTTCATTTTAATTTTATTAAATATTTGATTTGAATAAGTAATTAGCATTTGTGTATTTGTGTTTTTAATTTTAGGGGTTTTTTTTGTAAATTAATGTTGAATTGATTACCTCTAGTCATGATCAGATCAAAAAATTTATCTGAGAAATGTGCAAAGAATGATTTACTGAGAAATACAGTCCTCCCCACTTAATCGGGTCACGGATAATCGAATACCTCGCTTATTCGCATAAAATCATCCGGAACCGAATTAATTTCCTATAGGTTCTATGTTTTTTTCCCCCGCTTAAACCAAATACCTTTTACGAACGTCCCCGCTTAATCGAATAACAACTGTGTGAAAATAGGCGCGGAAAGCAAGTTTCAGCTGGAATTTCCTTCCACCTTGGTTCTTTTACGCTGAAAACAAATTTTCAGTTCTTACTGTAATGATTTCGGCCGGCAGGTATATAATATGCAGGTCAAATGATTTCCCCACCTTGATCTCCCTACCATCATTTCTTTATGTTAACCAGGCTTAATGGCTCGAGATCGTACTTGTGATATTTTGCACTCATTCGAAAAATAATTCGATATTTACTCCTTTAAAATTCCACTTAAACAAACCACTTTAAACGATTTTTTTTAAGTCAGTATAAGTAACGTAAATTAGAAGTAGTGAAGTTTTCACCAAATTCAAATGAGCTGCATTAAGTGTGATGTAAATGTATGTACTGACATTAAATTAAAGTGTATTACTTTTATATTAGCATTTGTATTTATTTTACTTTATCTTATTCTATTAACGATTTATTATGCTGTTAATTGAATATACAATAGATGGTTATTTTGCCTTTTTATTACGCATTAAATATTACAGTTATGATTCCCCGTTTAATCAAATACCCGCTTAATCAAATATTATTTCTGGAACCATCAGTATTCGTTTAAACGGGGACGACTGTATATTTAAATAGTGTGCAAGCTGTTTCTTTATTATAGCAAAGATATATTTAAAACTAAAAACCAGTTATAATCAATTAAATAATTACTATGAAGATTATTTAACTGTTTAATTATAGATTTTTTGGAGATAATTATTGAAGAAGAACGTCTACCACGTTTGTTACATGTGGCTTTGCGATTAAAATTATGATTTAGAGTGGAATAAATTGGATAATAATCAGTTATGTTATTAATGAATGAAAAATTTTTAATATTCCTATTGAATATTTCAGTATTAAGTCCATATGGATAAACTGTGTTATACTACTGCATATGTGAAGACTCAAGAAATAGACGTTCTGATACGTTTTTTGAATTTGTAAGTTTGGGCTTGTGGTATTTTTAAATTTATGTTTATGGAAATGTTGAATTTCAGCAGTAGATTATTTGTTCTTTGACTTGTTGTCAATTGAATCTGATCGATGTTGGTTAATACGTTTATGTAGTGGACCAGGTGTTTGCCCTATATACTGCATATTGCAAATGTTACACTTTATACTATAGATTACATCGAACGCTTTACAAAATGAAGATAAACTCGGATCTGAAACAATTTGTGATTGAGAAGCAAAGGGACAAGTCTTACATCTTTTATCTAAACATTTTCCAAATAATAATGGTGGTGGAGGCGAGTAAAATAGGTGACTGGATGTCGGTCCAGGAACAACCCTATTAATGTTACTGTACCGGGCCCCACACTGCGAAGATGCTAAGTGTATCTTGCCAGGAACGATAAATTTACTTAGAACAGCTATTTTTTTTACAATCATAATATGTATTATAAAACATGGAATGTATAAAGAAAAATGTACCATTTAGGAAAACAAAATAACATAAAAAGTAAAGTAAAAAATAAATAAAGAAAAAAATCTAAAGAAATCTATGTAATAAAAATAACTCGACTAATAATGAAAAATTCGTGATTATAAAAATATGAATATATACAATATGTAGATGAAAAGTAAGCGAATAGCTTAAACCACCATATTAAAATCGTAACTATATTTACTAAAATCTACAATGCAAATACACTGCTCAAAACAATTAGGGGAGCACGTGGTTTTAACGAAATTTAGGCAAATATTTACATCGATGAGTAACCAAAAATAAAACATCCATAATTTAAAGTGTTGTAAAAACAGATAAAGAAAACTTCACATGTAAATTAAACTTTATGAGGTCAAAAACCAGAAAAAGGAGATAAGTGCAGAAATCGGGATTTTGCAAAAACGTCTGTTTCACTGCCGCAGTTGTAAAATTCAATTGCTCAGCTTGTGTTTTGAGAAAAGGTGGCTTGGCGTGTTATCCGGACAGTTGAATTTGGGGAAACACAACGAAGTATAGTGGACGCTGTTGGAGTCGCAAGAAGTCTCCATGAAAGGCTATGGAATCAATTCTAAGACACGTGGAATGGTAGTCATCGACAAGTGCAAATTTGAAAATGTGCTAACACAGAAACTGATGACCGATATATCCTGCTAACAGCTCGTCGAGACGGAACGGGAGTAGATATAAAATAGCGGTTCTATGTCAGCGGCGTACGCAGCGTGACCTCTGCAGCTGTTTGAAGGTCATGCGGCGGCGGAGGTCATGGGGTCAAGGTTATGCGGCATGCTCTTGGAGGAGGGGTCAAGGTTATGTGATGTGATCTAAGAGGAGGGTGACGTCATCTTATAAGATGAGGGTTTAGATAAGAATTTTTTTGAGCGGAATTTTTGGGAGATAGATTTTTTTTCTGTACTACAGTACGCAGGGTATTTTTCGTTTTTTTTTGTGGGGACTTTAATTTTTTCGGGGAGCAATTTTCGATCGGTTTCATAAATTAACATGTTACAGTTCGAGGGTTAGTTTTAACTATCAGTTACATAAATTAAGTGTTACAGTTTTAGGGGAGCAATTTGTGTTTTGGTGCTGCCATCTAGTGTCGATTGATAGAATTTAGTTTCGGAATTGGTATTTTTTCCAAAAGGTTTCGAGAAGGATTGAACCTGCAAAATGTAGTCGTGGTTGAATAATAGACCGTTACTTTATCGATTCAGCCACGATTACATGCTTCAGAATGAAAATTTTAAGAAGTGCAGTGCTCTTTTTAGAAAAATGAGTCATTTTTTGAACCAATCACAGATTTTTTTAGGCACACGCGCGCCACCCATGATTATTATAAATTGATGCGAATGAAGTTTTTTTCATTAGTTGATTAATTACTGCTGCTGAGTGAGGTTGTTATCATGTCTAGTTTTCAAGATATTGCTGTTGTAGGAGCATCCGGATTGATTAGTGAAGCGACGAATCTCGTGCCTAAAGTGGAACCTGTTTCAGATTTTGAAATGAAACCCTCTTTATCAGAACTTTTCATTCAAGAAGAACCCCCTTTTGTTTGTGAAACCTGTAATAAATCGTTTATGCGAAAGTTTGTGCTTAATAGACATGCGAAATCGCACTTTCAGAAAAAACCCTTTTGTTGTGATTTGTGCGGAAAATTTTTTATTCAAAACAGTGATTTACGACGACACGTTAAGATTCATTCGAAAACGTGTGAGGTATGTAAAGAAATCTTCGCAAGAAAAGTGGACTTTTTAAAACATCAAAAAATGCATAAACCTACTGAACGTAGAAAATCTGTGAAACAGAGAAAGATATCAAAAGATGATCAACGAAGTGTGTTAATTAATCGCTTGTGTAATTTACTGCAGCGAGTGTGTGCTTCCTATGACTCATCTATGACGTCATCTGTTTGAAAGAATGTGATTGGATATAATATGTGTCACTAATCTATAAAAGTTTTGTTTTTTACACATCCTTCAGTTTTCTGCTAACTTTAGTGATTGCTAGTCGAATGGCTGAAAAGTTTTTGAAAAGATCTCACGGAGAAATGTTGTCGCCTTCGGAGGATCAACCCCTGCTGGACGATTCAAGATTTAATATGGAAAGGTGTTACGCTGTATCCTTCCACCGACGAACTTTCATCGCCTATCAATTGTCATAACGAAGAAACTTTGTTTCCCGATTCCTGCTGTGAATCCGCTCAGGATATTATGAATGAATTTTTCATCGACTTTAACTTCCAGAAATCTTCTACTGCCCAAATGGACGAAGAACCCATGTCTAATAGACAAATTGTGTTTCAAACCTCACCTGTAAAAGATTGTAATTTTATTTTTCGAAAAGAACTTGGAAACGCTATATTTTTAGGACTGCAGTTACAGAATTCACAATATTCTATTCAAATTCGAGAATTTTCGAGTGAAGGAATTCCAACTCAGAATGGAATTGATTTAGATATTCGCACTTGGTATGAATTCCAATATAAAATATTTGCGTTTAATTTGAAATATACCAGTTCTTCATTCATCGCTAATAACACCCTTTTAGTTTTGAATGAGGATAATTCCGTAATGTGTCTGAAAATGTTAAAAAATGAATCCCACATTCGATTAAACAATTTTCAACTTGAACAGTTGAAAGAAAAAGCCTATAAATTCAATAAGAAATTGATTCATTATATGTATGACTATCATTTACTCACCTTATTAAAACAAAAGTGTCATCGAAGTTCTTCAGAAAATGAATTTGTTTTGTGGTCTAAACTAATTTATTGTATCGAGAATTCTATTTTAAATATATTTAATCAAATTTATGAATGTACCGGTTGTGTTTTTAGACATCCAAGTGTTAGTCTTCATTCCTGTTTTATGTTAAACAACCGTGAAAAATTCCAACAGTTAGGGGATATGATTTTAATGCTTGTGAATTTTGATGATGTTCTATCCATGTTTTTAAAGAATGTGGATTCTGTTAGCGATCAGTTTTTATGTAACTTGAATGTAGAAACTTTTAAAAGTGTATTGTTTAAATCGTTTCAATAAATTGATTTCATTTTTTATTTGTATCTTTATTTCAAAAAATGGTGTGTGTTTTTTCTAACAGAGGGGAATTCAAACAGATTTTTAAAAAATAAACTGAATGAATTAAAATTCAATTAAACAATAAAAAAAGAAATGAATTAAAACAAGCTTACCTGGAATACGTGCTGCATCCTCAGTTACTGGACTAGAAATGAAAAATCTTACAAGTCCTTATCGATTGGGTTTACCCAATCTGATCTCCTACGTCAGCAGTGTTATCATACACCACGTGACAGGCTTTCCCCAACACGTGATATCCTACTACGTCATCAGTGTTATCATACACCACGTGACAGGGTTTTCCTAACACGTGATAACTCCTACGTCATTAGTGATATCATATACCACGTGATTGGGATTCCCTATCACGTGATAACCCCTACGTCATCAGTAATAAGTGATGTCATATATCACGTGACTAGATGTAATCAGTTGATAAGATTAGGTGATAAGAACTTGTATAAAACCACGAGCAGATCGCCAGTGCTCATAATTTTCGCTGGAGTTAAGCTGTTCTAGTCTAGTTGGATACCTCGTGCTGCCTAGTGACTTCAAAATGTCTTCCATTTTTTATTCAGACAATGGACTAAACGTTGAATATATAAGCGACTTTATTGAGAAAGCTCATGCTGATCGGTATTTGACGGAGCTGCGGACATTGCCTTTCTTTCGACCTACTTTTCACATTTTTGGAAAGGATGTTAAGCCTAAAGGACTGATGTTAGGCTATGGTGATACCAACACAAGCTATGCCTTCAGCGGAACCAGTGTACCCGGCAACCCTTGGACACCTCTCATGATTGAATTGCGTGATAAAGTGGAAAAAGAAACAGCGTGTACTTTCAACTATGTGTTGCTCAATTTTTATCAAGATGGATCTACTTGTATTAGTCATCACAAAGATGACGAATCCTGCCTGAATGCTGTGTTTCCTATTACAGTGCTCAGAGAACTATTGAATTCAAGAAACCGAATGTGCCCTCCACATTTATAAAATTGGGACATGGATCGTTGTACATCATGAGCCATCCCAGCAATGAACTATTCACGCATGGTATTGGGGCAGAGCCTCACATTAAAGATATACGGATTAGCCTTACTTTTAGACATTTAATTTCCCATCCCCTTGATCTGAAAAAGCCAAGACTGGATTTTGCTACTCTATCGAAGGATCCGGAACTGAATTTAGACTTGTTCACCCTCTCTGATGACGATGAATTTCCGCGCTGCTCTTCACCAAAACATATTTTGCCGATGAATAAAACTGAACCTGATATTTCACATGAAGACGAGTGATTTACTAGAAACTTTAAAGGAAGTTATTATTCAACTACTTGGAACCTAGAATGGTGTACTTCAGCACAAATTCAAATGGAAGAAAACTGCAACTTGAAACTTCACGTTCGAAATTTCAAAGAAGGCTCGAACGGTAAGCTTTATCCAACGAAGAATGGCGTCGTAATGACTGCTACGACTTTTGATCATTTCCATCAAAATGTGTTAAAGTTCAATTTTTATTCTGTGAAAGAGTCTTTCATTTGTAATAATCAATTAATATTGGCATTCTTAGACGAAGATTTTTGTCTACTTCAACAGATATTCAAAACGGATGAAAATAATTTTCATTTCAAGCCGAACGGAATACGTTTATCACCCCTCATAGCATGCATGGTCACAGTGACGTCATTGTGACGTCACTGTAAGTCACTGTGGTCACGTCACATCTGTGACCAAAATGCCACCACTCAGTGATGTCACATTGTGACTGAGATGTGAACTTCTTAGAAAACTTTAAAAAATTACGAAAATTCTTTAAAACATGTTATTTACTGTAAAATTATATTTTTCTGGCAATTAAAAAAAAAAATGTGACGTCACTGTTATGTTACTGTTATGTAACGTACGTCACGTCACATATGTGACAAAAAAAAACACAATATTGTAAGTCACAGTGTGACAAAAATATGAACTTCAAAAATCTTTGAAAATGAAGAGAAATATTTTAAGCAGTCACGAGTTATAGCGGCATAAGGAATGAAAATATATTAGTGGATAGCAAATGGTAAATTCTGTCACTAAAGGGCAGAGGGGGGGGGGGGGCATAATAAATAAAGTGCACGATACAAGCATTAATAAACTAAATTTTCAGGCTATATTTTATCCATTTGATATCTAAGACAGTGAATGTATACTTTTTCATGATTTCAATTTTATCTAGCATTTGGATAATATATTTAGAATTAGGATTATTAAATTTATACACTTTACATATTTAGTTTGCTGGGAGGAAATTTCTTTCTTTCTTTCTTTTTTAACCGACCAGGATTATTCGAAACACTTCTGTGGTTTCAAACTAAAAATTTTCTATTACAGTTAAATCTTCACCTTTTAATGAGCACATAGAAAGAGTCTTCAGAGTTTAGTCATCTATGCATTTCTTGCTTAGAATATTTTTATAATTTGTATTCAAGTCATAAATTCTACTTCTTTCAGACTTTTTAAATAAAATTAGCATTTTCCGAAAATAAAAGAAATATACAAAATTTGTGCAAAACAAACTTGACTTAAAAAAAAAGAAGAAAAAAAAAGGGGGGGGGGTCGTTAATACCATTAAATTTATTTTTACACCTTTTAAAAATTTAAACAATGTTTTATCTAATAAACTCTAATTAAGAATATTATTATTATAATTATTTAGAAAAAAGGAACTTTACAATACATTTAACTTGAATTATTTGGTACGGATAAAAAGAAAAGGTTAAATATATTGGACAGGTCTTCAAATACAAAATTATAATTAACGATACTTTCAGAAAATTACTGCGCATTCAAGTTCAATATTTCTTGTATACAAAAACAAATAATCTGTAACAAAACATCTGCTTGAAAATCGTCTGCCCACAGAAAAATAAATATGAGAAGACGCGGGAAATTGTTCACTGTTTTTAGAACATCACCAAGTCTACAACACTTTAAGATAAGGAAATGACCATTTTAGGATACACGGATATTAATGGAACGTATATGTAAGTGTTATTTAATTTAAATATTTTGTTCCTGATTTGTATATTATGAGTTAAATAGTTTTATGTTATATTTGTAAGAGACTGATCTTTATGTCAGAAGCGATATTTTTCAATTCGATAACTGTAAAGAAAAATATCTTAATCTGCCATCGCTTGAAAAAAAAAAAAAAAAAAAAAAAATCTGCGCAGAGACTGATTCAGGCTTAAGTTCATACTGGAATTAATATAAACATTAATTTACTCTTACTTGAGATTGAAAATGTATGGAACGACAATGATTTGGAATTATTTTATCGGCTTCTTACTATTTTTTGATTACTAACACTTATAGTTATTATTATTTTGGGGTTAAATATGATGTTCGATTATCATGAGATTACGAAACTGTTTCAGATTAGAAATTAACATTATACTGGGAAAATATATTTTTACATATTACAGTAGTGAAACATTTGAAAGAATTTTCTTTTAGTGCTAATAATATTTTAAATTATCTTTTAAAATCCTAAATCTTCAAACCAATGTTTTCAGATTTAACATTTGCCAAAATTATAAAATAATAGTAATTCCTTATACCATACAGAAATATTTTTGAGATATTGTTAAATCTAATAGTGCATTTAATTTATTTATTGTATTTTGCTGTTGTTTAATAGTACAATTATAAATACTAATTATTATTTTTAGTGTTTTTCAAATTGGTATATTTATTTTTTAAAATTGTATGTAAGAATTTTTGTGCTTGTGATTTTAATCAAACATTTAATTATAGACATTCTGAATCGGTTATTAAATTTTCTTCTATTGTAAATTCATTTTCTACGTTTATGATACGCGTAATTATTGGCACTAAAAAGTAAAATATGATATTTAAGCATTGAAATAAAGTGTTTTTCATGCCTGATAGGAAGTTATAGATTAAACTGCTTTAGTATATATTTTTTAAAAGTTCATATAATACAGGATACATAATATAGGACATAAGTTGAAAAGTGCTTATGACTTAGGTTTGTCTCTCCGTCTGTCCGTCTAGCAGTCTGTCCGCACTCTAACTCCCGAAAATATACTCGGATTGCCCTGAAATTTTTGGATGTTATTGACGTTTACCATAGCACGGTACCTATTTGTAATGAAGTTTGTAGCATGCTTTGTTCATTTACAGGGCCAGCCAAAAGTTTTCCGTTACATTACGGCCTATGGGAAAAAATCGTTTCAAATGATTTTTAATGATTTTACGCACGCTTTCAAACATAATAAAATTTATATGCATTTATGAAGGGCACTAAAATATGCATTCTGTTGACTATGCGATGCACAGAATAGCTATTGTTCATTTACAGGGCTAAAAAAGGAATTCAAATACATAATGATATAGGGGTGGAGGGAATTGTTTGCAGCATACTTTAATTATATTAATCTATTTCATATATAATGAAATTGATGTATGTCGCTTAGGTTTACATACTATAAATTATTTCATGTATAATACGATTAATACGTATATAGCATTTACAGGGACACCCAAAATATTTCAGATACTATATTGTATCCGAAGTACTGTTCATTAGCGATGTTTGCTGGAAATGTATTTTGAATTATGATATGCGCTTTTATGATTCACTATATTTATGCATAGTATCGTGTATATAAATGCTATTTCCTATACAAGGCTACACAAAAGTATTCGTAAGGATTACTGGGTATGGGCGCAAATTGCTTAAAGGTGGTTTTTAAATGAGTTATGTTTTTTTTCGCTGAACTGCATTTAATTTACCAATAAATGTTTGTAGAATATGGATAAAATGATACACAGGGTCACGCAAGGAAATGGATACATGGCCGTCTATAAATGATAATTTCTGGAAATGTGATTTCAGCAGTTTTAAGAGTGTCTTAGTTTGAATTAAATTTTAACTAAATAATAGCGTGTAATAAAGATTCTAGGTAAACTACAGGGTTGTACAAAAGTATTCAAGTATCTTTCCTTACATTAGTATAAATTGCTGAAAAAGAATTTCAACCTGTTAGGCGTTTTCTTGCTAAACTAAATTTTCCCATTATATAGTATATATACACTTAAAAAATGGGTACTCAAAATTGAGTAAGAAGTACTCAATTTTAAATGCGTCACATACTCAAAATAGCTCCGATCCAAATGTACTCAAAGTTGAGAAACACATGTATTCATTTTTTATTCCATGGTTGTGATCAAATATGAATCGTTATGCACTGCCCCCCCCCCCCCCCAAAAAAAAAAACCTAAAATTTAAAGTAAAAATGTACTGACATTTATTTCCCGTTCAAAGTTCTTAACAAGAAATGTTTAATTGATTATTTATTAAGAAAAATAGCAAAATTCTTAGCAAGATACTCAAATCGAATATTTTTATGACAAGAGCATTATTTCCAAGTACTTTTAAATTATTTTTAAAATTCTGTGCATAATTTAATATTTACATTAATAAACATCATTTATGCCGCTATAAATGAAATGAACCATTACAGGGTACAAAACTATTCGTTTGTTTGGGTTTTATAACATGTGATGTTTAAAAATAGAGAAAGCATAGGTTCATTTTTGATCCAAAAATATTCAATTCGATATGAGTACGTCGGTTTACTCATTTTTGAGTACTTCATTTTTTTTTCAGTGTATCAACCTACAGATCAAATACAGGGCTGTTCAAAAGAATTGGAAAACATATTTGGCTATGGACGGTAACTGTTGAAATCAGTTTTTCAAATGTTTTATGCGTTTTCTGAAATGTTTACTTAGTTATCTTATTTACGTCATTTCCCTAAATTACGATGTCTTGTTAAAGCATTCAGAACGTGTTGGAAAGTATTTTATAATCTATGCTTAACGCATGATTTTCCTTACTCGTTTTTTTTTTCTATTTCCTAGATCAGTCTTTTCCTATAAAACATACCAAATCTATTTAGCTCATATTCACAAAATACAATATACACGGGAATAAAAAATTTAAATAAATATCGCTTATCATGCCGCTCTATAAATAATAGTTGTATTAATATCCGTTAGTCTCCATGTTCATATTTAATAAAGCAATGACAAATAACAACAAATTAAAAAAACTTACACATTCTAAATATCAAGCTTGAACTCAATATCAAGCATAGAACTTAATAAAAAAATATGGCAGTTGATAAGCATTGTTTTTTAAGTGGAAAAATTTAAAATGTTTTAGAAGAATAGGACTCCAAAATAGCGATATTTTGCTAAAAAGTACGGTAAAAAGATAAGATTTTATATTTACAGCAAAAGTTTATTTTAAAATTCATCGCTGTATTAATACTTAGAAATTTTTCCAGAGAGAATCATTCGCCTTATATACAATATTTCAAATGAAAATCAAATATCAAATTAATTGCTTAAAAGGCGCAAAGGAGTGAAAAAGATTCCATGCCGGGACTCGAACCCGGGCCATCAGTATAGCACACTGACATTCTACCGACTAAACCACATGGAACGACGCCCAGCCTGTAAAATTTCTCACTATTACATGTTGGCAAGGCTACAAACGCAGCACAAGATGGAATATTTATCGTGAGCCACCGACATGTGGTAAACACGAAACTTAATTAAATCCAGCATCGATTGAAACTATATTAATAATTGGAAATTTTTCCAGGGAGAAACATTCGCCTTGCATACAACATTTCAAATTAAAATTGACTTTTAAGCAATTAATTTGAAATTTGATTTTCATTTGAAATATTGTATGCAAAGCGAATGGTTCTCGCTGGAAAAATTTCCAAGTATTAATATAATTTCAATCGATGCTGGATTTAATTAAGTTTCGTGTTTGCATCATGTTGGTGGCTCACGCTAAATATTCCATCTTGTGCTGCGTTTGTAGCCTTGCCAACATGTAATAGTGAGAAATTTTTCAGCCTGGGTATCGTTCCATGTGACTTAGTCGGTAGAATGTCAGTGCACTGTACTGATGGCCCGGGTTCGAGTCCCAGCATGGAATCATTTTCACTATTTGCGTCTTTTAAGCAATTAATTTGAAATTTGATTTTCATTTGAAATCACAGTGTTTATGACAAGTTCGTCACAAATGACACATATTTCACAAATTGGTCACAGTGTGACTTCAAAGCATTGTCGCTTTCGTCACAGGTTCGTCACAAAGTTAATGCCAAAATAGTCACAAATGACACACTTTTCACAAATTTGTCACACCGTGACTTCACAGAGTGGTCACAATGTGACGTCACAAACGACCTCTAAAACGGCCATAACGACCTCGCATTCTAGTCACTATGACGTCACATCGACGTCACGTGACGTCACATCGACGGTCACAAAGTCACAGTGTGACTTCACAACGACGTCGCCGTGACGTAACCATGCCTTACGGGACGTGATCAATTTTTGAAACTCACCGAATTTTGTTCTGAAATTACAGACTGTTTTATTGATATGCTTTTAACACGAGTGATTCCTGTTGCAATTCTGCGAAAATCAGAAAAATGTATACATTCCCACATAGACTCTGATTCTGCTAAGAAAAACTTTTTATCCTGCTTCAACCGTGAAATAGAGCAATCTCTACATTGTGTTTTTAATTGCTACGCGTGTAAAATTAACCAGCTTTCGCAAATGGATCACGAATGTCTTCTAACTACTTTACATGAAAAATTTGAGATGTATAAAGACAGTGCTTTATTGAATTTTAACGTCTTTCAATTTGTGAAGAATGTCACTGCAAACTGCGTTTGTCACTACACACACGCTTTTTTTGCGAATTTAAAATCTGACTTTTATAAAAATTACTTAGAAACAATTTTTGTTAATAAGCAAGAATCATAATGTGCAAACAATTAGATTTAATAAAGTATTTGTTATTTTTCATTAAACCATTTCTCTGTTTTATTTAAATTTTCTTTCAGCTTGTTTATACTCTGCAATCATCTTTTTAAATTTAAGAGAGAGAGAAGAAAAAAAAAATAATAATTTTGTGAGAAAGTATTTTGAATAATGCTTATTGAAAGATATGAATATGATAATAATTTTTAATAATTTTTCTCTTTATGGAAAAAAAAAATATTAACACTTGTAATAACGGATTCCCTTTATGGGAAAAAATTCAGATTTTCTAAGACAGAAAGAAAATATTTTAAACAACAAACGCAATTCATTTTATCTTAAACCTGTTTTCAGTTCTATTAAAATCACGAAAAGAAAATAATGAGTAAGTTTTAATATTCATGAAAGGGCTTACTTGAAACCTATTTCACCATTGTGAAATAAAAAATCTTAGTTTGAATAATTTTAGTGTAAAGGAATGGTATTTCTAATAGAATTTTATAATAAACAGTTTTAGTATTGTTTAAGTGAATCACCCATTATCATTAATGAAAAAAAGCAGATTAATTAGTCTTTCAACTTATTAAGACTTTGTTTTGAACTAAAATAGTTATTTTTTGACAAAAAATAGAGAAAAAGACTCTATAGTTTGCAAATCAACGTCTCTTGTTTGACACTTAATTGGTGAAAAAAAAGAATGATTTTATTCTATGACTAACAATTAAAAATTCTTAATGAATACTATTTCTAATTTGGGATAATATAATATCATTTGAATTCACAATTGGAGAGAATTTCATCTAAGTTCGCATCACCCGATGAATCAGCGCTTGGAAAAACCCTTATCAGATAAGATGAGATAAGATGAATCACCACCAGTAAATATACTCAGCGCGTTTCTCTACGATAAAATCAGTCTCTAGCAGATCTTTATATGTGTTGGTGTTTTTACAAATCGCTTATTATTCAAAAATTTTGTGTGTGTGTGCCTTTGGATTTATTCTTGAAGAAAATGGAGCCTTCAACTCAACAGATTTCTACAAGAACTTTCTCTGATGATGATAACGTAAGTAATTATTTTAATTTTTTAAATGTGAAATGTATATATATTAAAAAACGATTTAGAGTATTATTTTAGTTCATTCAAGAAAACATTTAAGATGTATTCTATATATTTGTTTTGAAAAAGAGATTAGCAAAAATGCTTGGATATGCTTTAAAATAAGAAATTTTATTTAATACTTTTTAAATTTGCTTTTTGGAATATATATCTAAAATGAATTTATTGAAATATTTATTAAGCGGTATTTATTTATTGAAGCGATAGTATGTGAAATTGGTATTATAAAATTAAATTATTTATGTGTAATCCTTTTTTGGACTCTATATTTTAAAATTTGTTTTTTGGAAAATAAATCTTAATGAATATATCTATAATGAATTTATATATAAATATTTTTTAAGCGATACTTATATTCTATGTTTTAGCGATGGTATGTGAAACTTTTTTTAAAGAATTAAATTATTTATGTGGAATCCTTTTTTGTACTATATATTTTAAAATTTGTTTTGGAAAATAAATCGTAATGAATTTATTTAAATATTTATTAAGCGATACTTATTTTCAAAGTTTTAGCGATAGTATATGAAATTGCTCTTAAAGAATTAAATTATTTATACTCTATATTTTTAAATTTGTTTTTGAAAAATATAGCTGAAATGAATATATATAAATATTTTTTAAGCGATAGTATGTGAAACTGCTGTTTAAAATTTGTTTTTATTAGGTTTACCATTTATATAAATGTTACTTAATTTTACTTAAAAACAGTATTCACATTTCTATAATATTTAAAAACTTATTAAGTATTTTAATTAAACAATCTTTACTAGTAAGTGTTATCTTGAAATAATCATATTTGGGGAAAAACCCGATGACGTCATTAATCAGATAAGATAATCTTATCTGATTAATTAGATAAGCATACGGAGCTCAGTTCATTCTTAAATTAGTTGTTCTAGAGAGTAGACGTTAAAATTTTTTCTAGAAGTATTGTAAGTTATTCATTTTTGGAAAAGTAATAAAAAGGTCCCTATGAATTTTAATTCAAAAGTTCAAAATCATGTAAGTTACTTATTTTCAAAAACTGTTTAATATCATTCTATATTTTAAGAATTTATCCCTTTCTAAATGATTTTAACCTAAGAGTTTTGCACATAGAGTGTGTTAATATTTTTAAATTCTCTCTAAATGTATATATTCAATTACTTATTTAAAGTTCTACTAATTTTTTTGAAAAACTGCTAATTTCAAAAAGTAAACTGTTCTTATGATATGTTATTATTTATGTGTAATGTTCTATTTTATGTGAAAAATGTTTTATTTTTGTTAAACATTCCCTTTCCATGTTAATCCAAAAAATTACTTTTACAAAGTAAATTTTAATTCGAGTGAATATTTAACTTAAATCAAAATATAAACAAAGTCTTTATTGTATGTGAATTTATTTAGAACCTATTATTGATGAACCCTCTTAAAAATTCTAAATGTTACTATACCCTTTTCGAAAAGAATTTTAAATTGTATAACTATGAATGTGTGGTGAAAATACAAACTAAAGTGTATATATATATATTTTTTTCCCCACCTAACTTGTATTGGGTAGTTATTTTCATTCCACCTAACTTGTAATGGGTAGTTATTTCCTATGAAATATATTTGAAAAATTTTAGATACTCTTTCGAAATTTGTGAATAGCATATATTTTAATAATCGTTTCTAAAAGTTATCTTTAAATGTTGAATACATGTTTTAACAAGAGGATGAGTCATCAAGTGATATAGTGAAACCTTTACCTTTTCTGTTACTATTTAGCTAACCCCTTTTTAAATTGAATGTTTAGACTCTGAACCAGTAAAAATAGTTCTAAATGTGGGTTATTTTTCTAATTTAGTGGGATATGGACATGAGTTTCTCTCCTAGTAAAATTGATGCCTTAGAAATTAAAACATTAAAGGAGCTGGCTGAAAAAAACCAAATGGAAGAATCTATGAAAGTATTTTTTAATTATTTTCATTGTATAAAAGTATATTAAAACTATACATTTCAGATTTAAAAACCTAATATTTTATTGTAAACCTACTATCTAAATTATACTAAAGTATTTTTTTTTTCAATCTCAATAAGATTTTTTAACTTTATTTTTTAGTAACTTCTATTATAAAATATAGTCTAAGCAAAACACTAATTAATTTTGGGTTAGACATATATGTGGAAACTTTTTGACGGGATTAATTTTTTTTTTCAGTGTACTATAACCAACACTCAGTTAATTAGAACTTTAGAGGTAGCTGAAAACAAGCATTACGCTTCGACTTCAGCCTAACCGGATATGGAATCTTTCAAGGTGTGTATATGTTTTTTGTAAAATGAATTACTTGTTTAAAATTTTTAACGTTGTTAGAATCTAAAGTGTTTTAAATGTCAACTTAAATTTTTAACGTTGTTTAAACCTACAGTATTTTAAATTTTTAACGTTGCTTAAACCTAAAGTATTTTAAATGTCAACTTCAATTTTAAACGTAATATTTTTAAATGATAAAAATAGAAATTAAGTAGATCTTTTTTAAACTAGAAAGAGTAAAACGAGATAATTTATTTATAAAAATTTTTATTTTATAGCCCATAATGGAGACACCCTTATTAGAGGAAATCATGAAGGACCTGCCAGAGGATTTTTTCCTAAACAATGAAGTTTGGAACTCTCCGCCTAAACAGTCACCTACTCATACCCATTTAGAACCTTCTGTTTTACGTCAGCTGTTAACGGGGGCTAAACTATAAACCCCTCAAAAGGATGAGAGATCTGCTTTGAAGTCTGCCAAGGTAAGAATTTAAAAAATATATTTTTTCTTTATTGTTTGGAAAAGTTTAGTATGATCGATTAAAAGTTTTATATATTATTACTTTTTTTAAAATAGACTTAATTTTAAGATATATTTTTTAAAATGTTATAAGTTTAATTTTGCTTTTCAAACTAAATATTTTTAAAAATTGTTCCTCTAAAAATTAATGAAAGTAAAATTTCCATACTAAACTTTTTCATTTGCATGAAAAGATATTTCTATGTAAAAATATTTTGGAAGGGTAATTTAATTTTTAAATGATGTTTCATTAGGGTCAAAAATTTTTAGTGATTTTCCTATTTTTAAGAGTCTATTGAGAAAACGTTTAGAGTGTAGCTATTTCTTTGTTTAAAAAATGGTTAGTTAAAATTTTTAAAAGGTAGCAAAAATAGTTCATTTTTGTTTAGGAAACTAAATTTTAAAATTGGGCTTTTTTATCTTTACAGACTTGACCTATATGCAATAAGTCATTCGCACGAAATTGCGACTTTAACAGGCACCCAAAAACGCACACAGGCGAAAAACCCTTTTCTTGTAATATATGCACCAAATGTTTTACTCGAAATAGTGATTTAAACAGGCACTTGAAAGTGCATGAAAAAGTGACATGCAGCGAATGTAATGTTGAATTTGACCTTAAGAAAGATCTGACACTTCATAAGCGCACCATGCACCAATTATCAATAAAACGTAAAAGTGATAATGCTATTGCACCCCAAGCTAAAAAACCTCGTAAACATAAATCTTTTGACGCTCTTGATGTGTTTTCAATCGTGACATTTGATTCCAACGAAGATAACGAGCAAGATTTTAATATATTTTTTGAACATATGACCCCCCTTCTGGAGGAAGAAATTCAGTACCAATTGCTTGAAAAAAGGGCAATTAAATGGTACCTCGTAACCCATGTAATCCTCAACCGGATCACTCAAGAAGGTGACTCTGAATCGATCACAGCAAATTTTAGATCGAAAGGGATGATCGAATTAGCAGATTTCACCATTTCTTCCAATTTAGAGCAAGCATATGCGAAAATTATAAGATCTTTCAAAGCTTTTACTCAAATGGGCTCGGGGTGGATTCTGGAAAAAATTGAAAAAATAGAATTATGTATGGCAAAATTCCACCCCCTTGCCGCTAGCAGTTATATCAAGCTTCCTCCAGAAATAGTCAATAAAAGGGCTGTTCTGAATATCATAAATAAAAATGACCAGAAATGTTTAGTCTGGTTCATTCTCGCCCACAAATATCCAATTCCTTTAAATCAAAATGGAACCCGAGTATCAAAATACCAAACCCATGAACATGAAGTCAAATTAGGCAATATTCAGTGCCCAGTGCCCTTAAACAAAATATCTAAAATTAAAGAACTGAATGATATTCGTGTAAATGTCTTCGGCTATGAAGAGGAAGTATTCCCTTTATACATATCCGAACGAGAAGATGAAGATTGCATTAATTTATTGCTGATATCCAATGAAGATAATTATCACTACTGTCTTATAAAAAGTTTCTCGAGGTTGTTGGGGAATCTCACAAAATATGAAGGAGCAGGTTATTATTGTTATAGGTGCTTGCATAGATTTTGTCGAGAAGACTTATTGAAACAACATACTCCTCTTTGCAAGAAGCAAGCACCTCAAAAGATCAAAATGCCAGAGCATGAGGACCATATTCTTCAGTTTGAGAATTATCAATATTGTCATCCGGTTTCCTATGTTATCTATGCCGACTTTGAATCTTTGATTGTCGGCATGGATCAGGTGCACACAAATGTAAAAAAAACAAAGAAAATAGCCCATCAGGAAGCATGTGGATATGCATATCTTATTATTGGTCCTGATGGAAAACCCACTAAAAAGATCACTATCTATCGCGGGCCCAACGTTGTACAAGAATTTTTAAAAGGTATCATTCAAGAAGAAAAAAAACTTGTCAAAATTTTGACAACCATTGTGCCAATCAAGATGACGCCCCAAGATAATGAACATTTTCAATCAGCCACGGTTTGCTATCTTTGCAAAAAACCATTAAATGGGGACAAGATTCGCGACCATGATCATCTGGATGGTCGCTATCGGGGGGGCCTTGCATAATAGCTGCAATTTGAAGTTTAGACTTCAGAAGAAAATCCGTCGTGTTTCCCAATCTGAAACATTACGACGGGCACTTACTCATGCAGCAACTGGGTAATATTGATGACCATTCTTTTTCAGTCATTCCATCCACGATGGAAAAATACATTTCTTTTTCTTTGTCCAAACAATATGGTAAATGCAGAGTTTCGCTCACATTTATCGATAGTTTCGCATTCATGCTACCTCCTTAGAGAAACTTGTCTCTAATTTAGACAAAGACAAGTTTTATTCATTGAGGCAGCAGTTTTCTCATCATACTGATCTATTGTTAAGAAAGGGGGTCTACCCTTATGAATATATGGACTCTTTTACAAAGTTTGGGGAAACACAGCTGCCACCACCCGATGCATTCACCAGCACTTTGACTGGTGAAAAAATTTCTCCAGAAGATTATCAACATGATCAAAATGTTTGGCAAGCATTCAAGATTCAAAACATGGGTGCATATCATAATCTATATGTACAAACGGATGTTCTCCAACTTGCAGATGTATTTGAAAATTTTAGAAAATTATGTTTTGATTATTATAATATTGATTGTGTGCACCTGCTGACAGCCCCTGGACTAGCATGGCAGAGTTGTCTGAAAATGACAAATCAACCCCTCTAATTGTTCACAGATGCATTTGTTTATTGAACAAGGAATTCGGGGGGAATATCTGTGATTACAAAGCGTTGGGCCCAAGTGAAAAATGAAGTAATTGGCAATGGCGAAGGGGGCGAAAACGATAATTATATCATGTATTTGGATGTCAATAATTTGTATGGATGGGCTATGTCACAGAATCTGCCATGCGGGGAGTTTGAATGGGTCTCACAAGATCAAGTTTCCATCGAAGAAATACTTGCACTCCCCGAAAATAGTCCAGTGGGATGCATATTAGAAGTCGATTTAAAATACCCCAGCAACCTCCACAACGACCACAACTGTTATCCTTTGGCACCTGAGAAAATGGAAATAAATTATTCGGATCTCTCTCCTTTTTCAGTCGAAGCTCTGCACAACAATAAATATTGCCCAGTTACCAAGTTAGTCCCCAACTTGAAAGATAAAAAAAAATGCATCACATACCATAAAAATTTGCAATTTTATTTGCAGCAAGGCCTCCAAATACTAGCTGTACACAAAGTATTGAAATTCAAACAAAAACTGTGGCTGAGAGAATATATTGATTTTAACACAGAACAGCGAAAAAATGCCAAGTCCTCCTTCGCCAAAGATTTCTTCAAACTTATGAATAACGCTGTATATGGCAAGTCATTGGAGAACATCCGGAAGCATAAAGATGTACAGCTAGTAAATAGTGGACAGAAGGCTAAAAAACTTGTCTCAGCTCCTACCTACAAAAGGTTCCTACCTTTTGACAACAATCTAGTTGCTGTTGAGAGACTAAAACAGTCTCTCACTCTAAACAAGCCTATTTATGTGGGTTTCGTCATATTGGAGCTGAGCAAGATTCTGATGTATAATTTTCATTACAATATCATTAGGAAAAAATATCAAAATAATGCCACCCTTTGTTCATCGACACCGACTCTCTTACATATGAAATCCGAACACGTAATATTTATACGGATATGCAGGCATTTTCCGACATGTTGGATACATCGGATTATCCCAAAGATCACCTTCTGTACAGTGAGAAAAATAAGAAGGTGATCGGAAAATTTAAGGATGAGCTCAAGAGTAGGCCGATTCATGAATTTATCGGTCTACGAGATAAGATGTATTCCATCATGTTGGTCGATGAGGAGAAGAAAAGAGCTAAGGGGGTAGCCAGAAGCATCGTTGAAAATAAAATTAAACATAAACATTATAAGTCCTGCTTAGAGAGTCGGGTTTCAACGAGAGAGATCCAACATCGAATCCAAAGCGAGAGGCACCATCTCCATACAGTACAAATAAATAAAGTAGCCTTGTCGGCTTTCGACGACAAACGCTATATTTTGGAAGATGTTGTCCATACACTCGCGCACGGCTATTACAAAATTCCAAAATAATATTTCTTAAAATCATTTTCTTCAAATCAAGTTTCTTCTAATCATTTTCTTCAAATCGAGTTTCTTCTAATCATTTTCTTCAAATCAAGTTTCTTCAAAGAACTCTTTTCTTCAAGAAATCATTTATTCAAATGGGGTGAAATATTCTTTAAAGATAAAGAACTCATTTCTTCAATAACTCTTTTTACGTACAAGGTGCAATATTCTTTTAAGATAAATAACTCTTTTCTTCAATAACTCTTTTTACGTACAAGGTGCAATATTCTTTCAAGATAAAGAACTCATTTCTTTAAGATAATTCATTTTTTCATACGAGGTGCAATATTCTTTCAAGATAAAGATATCCTTTTTCAAGATAATTCATTTAATTCATTACCCCATTCATTTAATTCACCCCATTCATTATTCAAATGGGGTGCATTATTCTTTTAAATAATTTTTTCTAATTTATAAAATGAGGATTACATGGGATGCTAGCGGCAGTGGGCGAGAATGCAATGGGCACTTAAAAAAAAACTTTTCTTCAAATATCATGTCTTCTCAAGTCTTCAAAATATCAAGTCTTCTCAAGTCTTCAAAATATCAAGTCTTTTTCAAATGTGGCCGTCGAAAAATGGTCGTCAAATATGTAGTGGCCGTGTTAAAAAAAAGCATCGGGTGGTTAAAAATTCTTCTCCTCAAATGAATTGTGGTGTCATGATTAAACATGACGGGTGGACAGATGGGCACAATTAAAAAAAAATATTTTTTTCTTCAAATATTTCTTACAATCTTGGATGATTTTATGATGTCCAAAGGCAAAACTTGATACTCCATCAACCAACAAGTAGCGCTTGTCGTCAAAAGGGCTAAGTGAAATTTTATTCAGTCTAATTATGTATAGACGATGGTCATCTTGGACGATTCTTCTTTGCTTCTGTATGCTAGTTTTCACTTGTTGCAGACACTGTAAATAATCGGCATGTCGGATTTTTTGTCGCACGACATGTGTAGACACACCTTTCGCTCGCTTCTTTTCATCACTTAAGGATTTCAAGGAGTACATTTTCGCCTTAAGACCGACGGACATTCCCCGCTCAATTCATCTTTGAACTTTCCAATCATCTTCTTGTTGGTTTCCAAATAAAACAGGTGATCCTTCTCCATGCTAGTTTTCACTAGTTGCAGACACTCTAAATAATCTTCATACTTAATTTTCTGCTGAACAATTTGAGGAAAAAAAAAACTCAAACCTAATAATAAGCATTCTTCGAATGAACTGTGATAATTCAAAACTGAATGATATTTATGGTGAAAAATCAACAACATTTTTGGTGCAAAAACTTTCATTTTTCATGGTGCTAATCAATCTTGCGGTGCAAAAGAAAAAAAAAATTAAGAATGGTGCAAAATCTTTAAACTGAAAGTTCAACAAAACAAAAAGTTTTCTATTCTGCGAATGACTTAGTGGCTGTAATACCTTGCTGAGTTAAAGACCTTGCTGCGAATGACTTACCTGGCTGTAATACTTTGCTGAGTTAAAGACCTTGCTGCGAATGACTTACCTGGTTGCGAACGACTAACCTTGCTGTGATCAACAAACGTTGCTGCCTTTCATCAAGAACCGTTCTGGGCCTTCATGAAGAGAGTCCCTTGCAGAAATCGCCTACAGGAAAAGCTGACTGATTTGCAAAATAAGGTAACTAAATTTTCAAAATAGATTAAAAAAATTTTGTTTCAAAATTATGTAGAAGATATTAAATTTTTCTTTTCTTTACAGAAAAATCTACTTTTCTCCAATAAACTGGGAAAGCTCTCCTTTTATCGTGAACAGTTCTGGAGTTAATAAACAGTCTGTTTTGCAGAACAAGGTAACTAAATTTTCAAAGAGACTTAAAAAATTTTGTTTAAAAATTATGTATAAGATAGAAAATTTTTCTTTTCTTTACAGAAATATCTACTTTTCTCCAAAAAATTATAACGTTGAGAAACTGTGCTCGCCATAAAAAGATTACCTTTCGGAAAGAACCGTTCTGGAGTTATCAAGCAGCCTGTTTTGCAGAACAAGGTAACTAAGTTTTCAAAAGATATTCAAAAAATTTTGTTTCAAAATTATGTAGAAGATATTAAATTTTTCTTTTCTTTACAGAAAAATCTACTTTTCTCCAATAAACTGGGAAAGCTCTCCTTTTATTGTGAACCGTTCTGGAGTTAATAAACAGTTTGTTTTGCAGAACAAGGTAACTAAATTTTCAAAGAGACTTAAAAAATTTTGTTTAAAAATTATGTATAAGATAGAAAATTTTTCTTTTCTTTACAGAAATATCTACTTTTCTCCGAAAAATTATAACGTTGAGAAACTGTGCTCGCCATGAAAAGATTACCTTTCGGAAAGAACCGTTCTGGAGTTATCAAGCAGCCTGTTTTGCAGAACAAAGTAACTATGTTTTCAAAAGATATTCAAAATTTCTTCTTTCAAAATTATGTACTAGATATTAAAATTTTCTTTTCTTTACAGAAAAATCTACTTTTATCTAATAAACTGGGAAAGCACGCCTTTCGGAAAGAACCGTTCTGAAGTTAGCAAGCAGCATGTTTTGCAGAACAAGGTAACTATATTTTCAAAAGAGACTAAAAATTTTTGTTTCAAAATTATGTACATAAAATTAAAAATGTATTTTCTTTTCTTTACAGGTACCTTGCTGAACCTTGTTAAAAAGAGGCGCAGAATAGGTAAAAAAAAAATTGTGGCGTTTTGAATATTTTTCAAAACGGGTGGTTATGGTGGGTCCACAATTAAAAAAAAAAACTTTTTTTTTCTCCAAAAACGGATTAACTAAATGTTTAAAATTTCTTCTCTATCAAAAATATTTGAAAAGTCACCAAATAAAAAATATTTTAAAGTCGCCAAATTTAAAATCGTCACCAGTAAAAAAATTTATAGTCTTCCAAAATTGCTCCCCTAAAAAATTAAAGTCCCCTCAAACTGTAACACTTAATTTATGTAACTGATAGTTAAAACTAACCCTCGAACTGTAACATGTTAATTTATGAAACCGATCGAAAATTGCTCCCCGAAAAAATTAAAGTCCCCACAAAAAAACCGAAAAATACCCCGCGTACTGTAGTACAAAAAAATAATCAATCTCCCAAAAATTCCGCTCAAAAAAATTCTTATCTAAACCCTCATCTTATAAGATGACATCACCCTCCTCTTAGATCACATCACATAACCTTGACCCCTCCTCCAAGAGCACGCCGCATAACCTTTACCCCAGGACCTCCGCCGCCGCATGACCTTCAAACAGCTGCAGAGGTCACGCCGCGTACGCCGCTGACATAGAACCGCTATTTTATATCTACTAACGGGCAATGCTACTCAGCTGCAAAAACAGATGTTCTTGGCCACAGAAAGAAGGGTGTCCAGTCAAACAGTCCGAAATAGGCTTCATCAGGGTGGTCTCTATGCACGTAAGCCAATGTTCTGTATTCCGTTGACCTTAAGCCACCGTGCGTCCCAAAGAAGGTGGGGAACTGAACATCGAGTTTGGAGGCAACGTTGTTGGAGTGAAATTCTGTTTACAGACGAGTCCCGATTCAGTCTGGATGTGACATCTGATGTGTTTTGGCATGGAGAGAAAGAGGCACTCAAAATAATCCCACATTCCTTCGTGAAAGATCACAATACAGACGAGGTGATTTGATGCAATGGGCTGGAATCAGCATAGGTGGACGTAGGGGCCTGCATATCATTCGGAATGGCACTTTGACGGTTCGAAGTTATACAGGCGAGATACTGAGACCTCATATCGTATTTTATATTGCAACAATTAGTGATTTCTTTTTTCCATGCATGATATTGCCAGACTTTATACAGTTCGTCTTGTGGAAAACATGCTTGAAGCTAAAACAATACAGCGTATGGAATGATCAGCATGCTCGCCTGACCTAAATCCGATCGAGCATGTTTGGAACATACTCAGACGATGCATTGCTGCGAGACCGAAGCCTCCTTTTATTGTCCGGGACTTGGAGATTGCAATTCTTCAGCAGTGGAACAGTATTTCCCAAAGTCTTATCGATAACCTCATCGCATCCATGGAAAACAGGTGTGCAGCAGTCTTAGCTGTTCGAGGAGACCACGCGCCATATTAAAAATCTTGCATCATTTCTAAACAATACTTTTTTTTATCATTTACATGAAACCAAATTGTTGTCCTAAACCATCTTTTCATGTTATTTTCATCTTTTCAAAGAAAGCTCCCTTACATTTTTTTTGCGTCTTTTTTTTCTGTATTGCGCATTGATACACGTGTGCTATCCATTTTGTGCCCATACATGGCTGTCTTGCACATTTCTCTTCACTTTTTTGCTTGCTCCCCTAATTTTTTTTTGCAGTGTACTTCACTATAAAAATCACAATCAAAACTCGATAGCAGAAACAAAACTCGATAGTAGTGGTCATATCAAATTTGTAATGTAAATTGTATATGGACATATTATCATTCTATATATAATATTACATATTGTTCTATCTTTTAATATTATATAATCATCTAAATAATCTAAAAGGAGATATAATGAATGTAGCAACAGCGATGCTAATTTATTACATTAAATATTAAAGTTCAAATATAAAATTAGGGACAATATTATAGGAGTACTACTACTACTAATAATAATAATAATAAAAGTAAATTGAACAATTAAACTAAATAGTAGTACAGTAACCTTTGTTGATATTAAATACTGAAATTTTATAAGAGACCAAGAGAGATGATAAACTTGCAGCATCAAATGGAATTTCTTACAGAAAGGCATCATGTAACTACATAAGTGAAAAAAAATATATACAGTAGCGCTCAAAAGTATTTTGACAACCTTATATTCTCTCTTATTTTATTTAATATAAAAATGTAAAAGAAAATATAGCCCCTATACCTATAATTGAGAACACTATGACTGCAGTTATTCAAATGTATCAAGTTTCAACTTGTTTGTTTACATTCGGCGCCACCGAAGAAATATGACTCCTCCTTAGCTCAAAAGTATTTTGACAATTAGTTTGCATTTAATTGTTGAAGGTGTCAGTGGCGCTATAGCTTCGATTAGTGTTTATATTGACTTATTGTGATTAATTTTAAGGATCAGGAGTACCGAAATGTAAAAAAATATTGAAGTGATTCTAGAAAAGCCACTGTAAATGCACTTAAGAAAGATAGACTGCAAGCAGAATTAGCTGGTTCTTTTAACCTGTCTCGGCAACTTGTTATTACACGGAATAAAGTTTTTAATAAACAGAATTACATCGAAAATAAGCCTCAAAGTGGCCATCCGAAAAAAACAACTTGCAATGTTCACTGTATTATAAAAGTGATATCTACAAGTGATTGTCGTAAGTTCGCTGTAATAATAAAAAATGAATTGAAAGAGAATTACGGCATAGACATACACGTTTCAACTGTCAGACGACGCCTAAAGTTCTATGGTTTACATGGCAGAAGACCAGCAAAAACACGTTTCTAATCTACTAAGAATAGGAAGGCTAGAGTTACATTTGTAAAACGGTATAACCCTTTCAGAGGCAAAGCAATTGCATTGCTGAAGTGTTGAAATTAATGATTGACACCAGAATTTTGGTTAAAAAAGATTCGGTTTATTATGTGTGTGAAATATAGCTTTTTCTTATTTACAAATAAATTTGTTTTCAAATTCCGGTGTCAATCATTAATTTCAACACTTTAGCAATGGAATTGCTTTGCCCCTGAAAGGGTTATGCCGTTTTACAAATGCAACCCTAGCCTTTCTATTCTTAGTAGATAACAAACGTGTTTTTGCTGGTCTTCTGCCATGTAAACCATAGAGGTTTAGGCGTCGTTTGACTGATGAAACGTGTATGTCTATGCCGTAATTTTCTTTCAATTCATTTTTTATTATTACAGCGGACTTACGACAATCACTTGTAGATATCATTTTTATAATACAGTCAACATTGCAAGTTTTTTTTTTTTTTTTTTTTTTTTTTTTTTTTTTTTTTTCCGGATGGCCACTTTGAGGCTTATTTTCGATGTATTTCTGTTTATTAAAAACTTTATTCCATGTAATAAAAATTGCCGAGACACGTTAAAAGAACGAGCTAGTTCCGCTTGCAGTCTACCTTTCTTAAGTGCATTTACAGCGGCTTTTCTAGAATCACTTCAATATTTTTGACATTTCGGCATTCCTGATCCTTAAAAGTAATCACAACAAGTCAATATAAACACTAATCGAAGCTATGGCGCCACTGACACCTTCAACAATTAAATGCAAACTAATTGTCAAAATACTTTTGAGCTAAGGATGAGTAATATTTCTTCGGTGGCGCCGAATATAAACAAACAAGTTGAAACTTGATATATTTGAATAACTGCAGTCATAGTGTTCTCAATTATAGGAATTATATTTTCTTTTACATTTTTATATTAACTAAAATAAGGGGGAATATAAGGTTGTCAAAATACTTTTGAGCGCTACTGTATAAAACCATTAAAAATTACCAATAAAAAATGTTAAATTATAAATAAAAAAGAAATTTATTCAATGAAAATAATACTGTTCCCCTTAACATTTTCAACATGGATTTTAAAAACATTTTTTTTTAGACCTAAATGCCTTAAGTTCCACAAATAAAGTGTGTTGTTTCATCTTCGTATTAGCCATAAAAAAGCTAAAGAATACGAATTTAGGACTACCAAACCCAATAAATAGAGAAATAGAATATTGGAAAAACAAATAAGTTTAAAATAAAACATGATTAAAAGGGATTGAGAAATAAAAAAACATATTACCAATTTGAAAGCCTTTCTAACCTAGAACAATGCAGCAAAAAGAAAAAAAAAGTGTAAGAGATTATTTGCACATGTTGCCGACAAAGTTTTTAAATGATGATTGACCAAGGAGTAATAATGTACAGTATAGTCGTGTACAAACCCTCAATATATGTAACAGTGCCCTCTATAAAACATTTAAAAATGAATTCCATTATGTTATCCAAGGAATCAATTATATATATATATATATGTAGTTATAGTTGGTTATGTTGTGTTTCTTTAAGATTGTTTATTAAGTTAAATTATAGTTCTTATTTGGTTTGGTTAAGTTAATTTTGTGCTTCAATTAAAGTTTACAGTTTGTGGTAATGCTTGAAATAACGATTGGAATTTTTTAACTAACTATATATATATATATATATATATATATATATATATATATATATAACCGTTATAAACCAATACATATTATCATAAACAAATGTGAACATATAAATTACAAAGGAATTTATTCAATTTAAAATTGATGTATAAACCATCGCAAAATACTTTGAAACTGATCCCTATGCAACAAGTGTGACAAGGAATTGAAAATGCAGAAAACATTGGAAAAGTAGAAATATTTGTGGAACCAAGGCAGAATCACCAGACCCAAATTACCTTGATTTTCACAAAGAACATGCACGATTTCATATTCGCATTAGCCATAAAAATCTTTAAAATGCAAAATAAGGGCTACCGTACACAATAAATCCAGAAAAGAAACAGAAATAACTTTAGATTAAAAAAATATATATATATAAAGGATAAAAAATGGATTAAAAAAAAGAAGCACATCACCAATTGAAGATCCATCCATGGCACAAATGAAACAGCATAAAATGTATAAGGAATGGTTTGCACATGTTTCCAAATATATATATATATATATATATATATATATATATATATTCATGTGTCAAGTGTTTGTTATTATAGTACAAACTGGTGAAAAAAATCTTAAAGTTCTCCTAAGAATTATAAGTTCTGAAATTGCATACTTTATAAAATAACTGATCTAAAAACTATAGTTTATTCCACGAACAAACGTTCATACAAATTTGAAGCTTTTCATGTATTACTTTTTTTTCTGTATCATGTTCACCATAAAGGGAATTAAAAAAAAAAAAAAAAAAAAAAAAAAAAAAAAAAAGAGAAGACGAAAAACGAGAAAACCGCGAAAATAGCTTTTAAATTCCGTTTTAATTAAAAAATTTCTAATTAATTTTTGAAATAATCATGATATATACAGAGCACATTTTCTATTTATCTGAGAAACCAATTATAAAGAAAACTTTCAAATGTGTTTCTAATTAACCGAGTGATACTTCATAGTTATTTTTAAAACTTATATCACCGGTTTTAAAAATGAGATACAACTAAATATAAACATATTTAGAGAGATGAAACATAGATATTTTATATTACATTAAAATTAAAAGTTGACTTTTTGCTGAGATGACGTTTAAAACGTTAAATGATATCTTTTAGAAAGTGAAATAAGTCATCGGTGATATGCAAAATGCAGAAATATTCCTTAATTTTTATCAGTTGTTGTTAAAATGTATATATCAAAAATAATAATGAAATGTGTTAAAATGAAATAAAAAATAAAATTCAATAAATAAGTAAAATTGTAAAAAAAGAGAATAAAAATGTAAGGTAATGCAAAATGTAGAAAAATGGGGTTGAAAGAAATTATAATTGGAATAATAAAAGGAATTTATAAATAGCTATACAATTTTTTTTTTTTCAAAAGTAAAAACAAATGTTTAAAGGACAATTTTGTGACAATTAAATTAAATTAAAATTTAAGTAAATAACTAGTGCTTAAAATAACTTGTCTGGTTACACAAATAATTTTCTTCAGCTTTTTAAAGCATAGTGCAGAGGTGGAGGAAAGTGGGAAAGCTTTTACCGCTACTTCCAAATAGTACTCTTTACCTTATTTAATGACAGAATTTTTATCATTAAATAAGACAAAGTCTACTATTCGGAAATAGGGGTCACATTTTCCCCTCTGGCTGGCGAGTTTGTCACCCCTGGCATCGTGGAATCATACTTTTTATTTAATCGCGATTAAGATAGAATGCTAAATTTTGAAAAAAAAAAAAAAAAAAAGAACTTACAATGAGATTTAGCGTGAGCTATGATTACAATATTTTAAAGCTATATGAACAGAAACACGAAAATTTTAGCAATAGAAAATTTTGAACTTCTTGAACAAAAACATAAAATATTCTTTTAAATGAGTGTCAAGATATCTTTTAGTTTGACCAGCATCAAGTAAATAACTTTTCTGAAAATTTAGTAGAATGAAAGTAAATTTTATTGACAAATCTAAAAATTATAATTAAATTTTATATTTTTGAAACTTCAGTCAATTTGAAACATAATGATAGGTAACATATGTTAATGATAGATAACTTTAATGTTAGCATATTTAAAATGTGTAGAATAAGAAGGAGGCCTGTTGAATTTCTACAAAGAATTGAAATCTCTTCTTAACACTTCATTAATTTTATCATAATTATTTTAATTGGGGCATAAATCATTCGATTTGTAATTTCCGAACTGAGTGAAAGGGTGTTCAGGCTAGGATTTTATTTCCTGGACAAATACGGCGGACACATTTCACTGAGATAACCTTTTGATAATGTCATCTGGTCTTTTATCCAAAACACCTCAACACAATAAATCGCAGGTAATGGAACTCTCTGTTAAAATTAATGAAGTGTAATTTCGTATCCACGTTTACTTGAAGTTCCATTACCTAACTAATTATTCGGTTAAGCTGTTTCAGATAATAGACCAGGTGTAACTATCAAAAGGTTGTCTAACTGAATTCTGTCCGCCAGATTTGTTCAGAATAGCTCAGTTGGTAGAGTGTTAGCAGCTTTAGCCAAAGGTCCCTAGTTCAATTTCTGACCTGGACACTTGGAAAATTACAACTCTTTTTAACAGTCACAAATTTTATGTTGTTAAGTTCAACATCAATGAAAGAATAGAATAAACAAAATTTGATGGCGCAACAAGCATATGTGCAAAGATTTAAGCACGCAGAAGCATAATTTCAGATTTTGATTTTAAGGCTGCCAAACTCTTTTGTTGGACACATTAAGGGCTTATCCATTAATTACGTTGCACCTCAAGAGCCGGCAAGGGTTTCACAAAGTGTGATACAGAGTGACAAGGGGAGGTGGATGATATATCATGTTGAGACTTCACTTCTAAAATATGAAAACAGATTGGAATTATCTGCAAACAGCATAATACAAATTATAAAAGCTAATGTTATATAAGGCAGAATAAGTCGCAAGTAATGGAACTCTCTGTTAAAATTAAAGACGCGTAATTTCGTATCTACGTTTACTCGGGGTTCCATTCAGGGTCCGCTTAACACTTAGGAATAGGGGAAGCCCGACGTCACACAGGGGGTCGTCTATTACTCTACAAATTGCTTTTTTATTTACTAAATCTCTTTTTCGTATGCTTAAATAATTTGGAATTTTACCATCAAAGTTTAGAGTAAATAACATTTTTAATATTAAACTAAAACTACCTACATAAAAGTATTTTATTATATGTTTAATTGTAAATAACCAATTTATTTTGTAAATGACAAATATGGAACTATAGTTGAGAATATGTGAACTTCAAAATATTTTTTGTGATTTACAAATTGCCATATAGTACGAAAAAAAATGTATTTTTTTACAGTGATTGAGTTTCTTTTTTCTAAAAATTAGTTTTGAAAAGTAAAATTGTGGGCCCTTTTGTATTTCAGTGGGTAAGCACGGGCTTCACGGACCTATTCCGTAAACAAGCCCTGGTTCCATTACCTATCTATTTATTCCGTTGAGTTGTAATATGGACTCAGGTAGTACTCAGGAGGATTCAGGTAGTACTTGGTATATTTTCTACGAATCCTTTGAATTGCAACAGCTTTAACTAAAAGCAGGAAAGATTTTGGCGGTTTTATAGTAGTATATATACAGTAAGTAATAAATAGCAAATAATTTTTTTAAATCATAAATTTAGCTTTAAATTAATAGTAGAAAAAATTATAATGTCAAAATGTGTGTGTGTGCGTGGGAGGGGGGGGGGGGAGGTATCACTCGAATGTGACAACCTGTGACGGAAAAGGTAAACGAAAATTGTGGGACCTAATTAATGGTAATAATCCTAAATGTATATTATGTCAAATGAATATTTTTTTTGTTATATTTTATTTACATACATTTATTAATATATTGGTAAAAGATAATGAATTTTTTTTAAATAACAATAATAGATTAAAGAAATATATATTGATTAAAAGAAGTCTGAATCTCAAAGGGGTGCAATTGCTCTCCCCTCTGTGAGTGCTTTTCTGATTCGTGGGGCGATTGGAGAAGAAAGTGAGGACAGGAAGGTGTTTTGTGTAAATGCAAGATTTGAAAACATGGAAATCCCATGTAGTAACCGAAATATCAAGAATGTTTCTAATTCAAATGTGAAGCGAATTAGTCGATAGAATTAACTGTTAGAAGAAATCAAAAGGATTTTCAACCAAGTTGCATAGTAAGCATATTATATAAAATATTTACATTTTAATTAAAAATACTATTTTGCTCAAAATAATGCATGTAAATGTTACAAAGACTCAGCAATAAACCGATTACTTACAAAGCTCATTATTGAATTTGAAAGTGGTTAATTTTTTTCCAAAATTAGTTCAATAATATTTCAATCTCATTATCAGTGTAATGAAACTCGCGTAACCTTATATATGCATATATATATATATAATTAAAAATAAATAAATACATAAATAAATACCAAACTAATATTAATAAATACAATATATATATATATATATTATATGGTAGACTGAAAAGGTTTTTCCAAGCTGCAGAGAGCCTGGTGGAATCAGATTTTTCATTAACAACAATTTCGCTATTAAGATAAATAGCTTTATATATATTATATACAGGGTGTCCGGTCTCAACGGTGTCCAATGGCTAATTCCTAAACCGTTAGTTATAGACATATAGTTCCAATTACAAAAATGTTTTAAATCAGGTAAAGAAATATTTTGAAAGCGATTTGGGTCAATAAAAACATTTCTTAAAAATTTTTTATACGGTCCCCGGTTCTATAAGTTATATTTAGTAAAATTTTCCTATTACACTGACAAGGAAGACAAAAAAAATTCCCATTCATATAACACTAAAATTGAGCGAGTTATGAAATTTTCAAAATGTATGACTTATTTTTCTGCTCTGAAAACAAATGAGTTCGGCTTGACTTTGAGGGTTCACATACCAAGTGCTTAAAGTATTCGAAGATCTTATTTCATGTAAACTGATTGTGTATCTGCGCTTTGAAAAAAATCGTACAAGTATTACCACTGAATTAACTTTCATTAAGTTTCAGATTGGCTAAAATACCATATGTTTTATGTCAGGATTTGGGACTGTTTCTTTTATGATTTCTTTTAACAAAAATTATGTTATTTTTTTAAGTTTTTATGTTACTTCAACGATCGTATGTATGTTTTTCCAGTTCAAAATTTGTACTCAAACTTTAACTCACTTTTAAATATCCGATCGAGATTACATTTTACATACTGACGCAAATCCAATAACAATCTAATATTATTATAATTTTCGGTGGTTACCATTTATACTTATTTTACAGGATAACACAAAAAAATTCGGATAGATTACCGCCAAGAAGTTTAAGAAAAAGTTTTAGATGAGATAATACAAGACTGCGATTGTTGGTTTTTTTAACTTTTATGTATTTTTTAGCACTGAATCCAAAAATTACATTAATTTTTAACCATCATGTCAGGATATTTCGCAAATCATAAATTGTCAAATTTAAAGAATAAAAAAAATCGGATACTATAAAGTAGAGGAGATAGTTGTATTTTTTAACTTTTGATAATTGATTTTTACGTGCTTTTTAGCACTTAATCTGAAAATGACCTTCATTTTTAACCATCACGTTAGAATTTTTTTGCAAATCGTAAATGTGTAAGTTAAAATATAGGGAAAATCTCATACTATAAAACATATGTAAAACTTTTTTTTATTTTATTTTATTTTATTCAATAATTTATTCGATATTTTTGCTTATCCTGGGATTCTTACAGTTAAATAGCTGAGTGGTCCGATGAGATGAGGGAGGAGATTCAATTTTAACTTTGAACTTTTTAACTTTGAAATTTGCGAAAAATCCTGATGTGATGGTTAAAAATGAAGGTCATTATCAGATTCAGCGGTACAGAATGCATAAGAATCAATTATCAAAAGCTAAAAACATGACATAATCCAACTTTTACAGGCTAGTGTAATCTAATAATATTTTAAAATACGTATCATTGTGTAAAGAATTGAGGCTGTTAATTTAGCATCATTTTATTTAACAAAAAATCTGTTTTTTTTCTTTCTTCTTAAATGTTTATTACAAATTGCATATTTTGCACTAATATGTAAGAATGATTAAAGATTTCAAATTTATATTGCAATGTTAATTTTACTCTCAACCCTTTTTTAAATATATCTGACGAAATTATATTTCGACTAAATTTGTGAATGACCCCCAATTTGTAGCAAAAAATATGCTCCAACTTTAAACAGCTCTATTACTCGGTCAATTTTAATCGTAGATAACGGGACTTTTTGTGTATTACTTGTCAGTGTAAAAGGAAAATTTTACTAAATATAACTTATAGGACCGAAGGACCGTATAAAAATATAAACTTCGTAATTTTTTAAGAAATGTTTTTAGTGACCCAAATCGCTTTTAAAATATTTCTTTACCTGATTTTAAACATTTTTGTAATTGGAACTATTTGTCTATGACAAACGGTTTAGGAATTAGCCATTGCACACCGTTGAGACCGGACACCCTGTATATGCATATCTTTATTTGTATTTATTTATGTATTTTTCTTCTTCTTATTATTATTATTATTACTCATTTATTTTAATTAAACTGCATTTATTTTATATTTTTTCTATTATTATTATTATTATTATTATTATTATTATTATTATTATCTTTTTTTTTTTTTTTTTTTTTTTTTTTTCTAGTGGGTTCTACATGCCAATTAGCTTTACTTCAATATGTTTCAGTATAAAGATTAATGTATTATTACACGCCATCTTCATTAGTCAATATTGTTATTTGAACTTGTTAGATAAATTTTGATTCAAAGGTATTATATATATATATATATATATATATATATATATATATATAATAAGTATGAAATCACAAATATATGATCAAATGGTAAAATTCTAAAGATGAATATATTCTGGTCTTGGATTTTTTCTCCCCATACTTTTATTTATTTCCCTCTTTTTTTTCCAACTTGTGCATTTTACATTATTGGACATGCATGTTTATATTGCATTATAATTATTATTTAATTTTTATATTGTTGATTTTCCTGTGATTTAATAGTTATTATTAGCAAAAAAATTCATTATATATCTGTATAAATCCTTCTTTTTTTTATGACAGAAAATTCCTAAATTCAGTTTTTATATGACTACTACTTCGAGATGTGAAACTGCAAATAAGAAATGTAGAAAAAATATTGATTATTTCCTCAGATGCAACGAAAAGAAATTTTTAAGTATGAATTCAAAATATTACAAAGTTTTTAAATAAAAATGAACTTTTTGAAACAAATAAACGCAAAGTATTAAACCTGTTTTTTGTTTTTCGCTTAGTGATATTGCACCGCAAACTGTTTTATTTGTTTTGTTTCATAACATTAGGACGCTCATAACTTCAGGATATTGATGAACAACATTCGTATTCTGTTTTTCCCCTTCAAACTTTAATCTTGTGTTATTTAAAAAAAAGTTGTTTTCTTTGGAAGTGGAGAAGCTGGGAATTCGAACGACAGGAGGATTTTGTAAAACTATCCGATAAAAGCTTTTAGTTGAAGAGTTTCGCTAAGGGTGACCGCAAAGCGTTACCTGAAAAGCATCCCAGCACTGAATTATTATAGAGGGTAAAAAATGCATTCGTTGGGTTGTATTGACAAAATCCACGGATTTATTGCAGAAACATGAAAAACATCTAAAGAACGTGATCAGCTATATAAAGATCAATTTATATTGTGAAACACCCGCATAGTTTTTACTAACACCACAGCTGACATGGATTAAGTCATCCAAAGTTCTTGAGAAAGATCCATTCAACAAAAGTGATGAGTAAATTTGTGACAATTTAAGAGTGTACTCAAATCCATTCTGATTATTTTCCGACTCATTTTTAAATTCATTTTTGCTCTCAAACGCATGGTTGATGTTTTGATAAATTCAGAATATATTTTAAAAAATGCTGTCAAAGTGCGAATTTTGAACCAAATTTCCCGAAGCGATAGTGCTGGAAACGAAAAAAAAAATGGTAGTACTGAGAAAATAAATGTTTATAAATCCAGTTCTAATTAATTGAACGAAAAATAAATTACACAGGTCGCTTATAAATCTCATCAAAAATCACGTCGGCAAGTTTCATGTTTTTACTTTTAAAAATGAGTCTGAAAATGTGTCATGAAAATTTCGAGTGGTTGAGAGTGGAAAAATATTTTCTTTTTAATACCGCCTTAATATGATTAAAATATTATGTAAAGAGATTGTAATATAGAGTAAGTTATTTGGTTAAACTAAATAATTTTTTCAAGCTTCTGAAAGCGTCGAAGGAATCACACTTTTCGTTTATAATGAAGTAGCGATTATGATAGTATAATAATACAAAGGATAAACGTGTCCGTGCGTAACGCTTACGTCATTTTGAGAATGGCAACACTTGGCGATGAAATTTCGGTTTTGCAATTTTTGCTGCTGCAATTTTTTTTATTTAAATAAACATCGCCCATTTTCAATTTTTATACCGTCATATAGAAAAAAAAATCTACTTTCAAATGCAATTTGTTTCAAATTTGTATCATAATTGACTGATTTATTATGGATTTTAAAATAATTTTCAAGCATGAATTATTTTTATCTATCTCCATAGCGTGAGGCTCTATTACGAAATAACTCGTTTGCACTTAAAATCATATAAGCAGTTCGGCATTTGTCTACGATAATTTTCCGTAACCAAATTAAATCTTCATCAATGTATTAAAATAGCAATTAAAGCCTTTGTGCAGGAATATTTAAATGCAGTAAACCAACGTTTAAAATGCACAAATTATTTGTGCACGTATTATTTGTGCATTTTAAACGTTGGTTTACTGCATTTCAACTTCATCAATGTATTATATTAAAAAGTGACTGTCCGTTTGTATTTCTCAGCTATACTACTCCTGTAATATGGAAAGCTGGCCGATTAAATTTACGCCAGTTATCCGCATGGATCCGACGATGTGAAAAGTGGTCTTAGAATTTTAAAATTTGAATTAGTTTTCGAGATATTAATTTTCTCATAATTTTTAATGACATTCCTGTAATGATGGCAACAAAAGTGCTCCATTTCTGTGGATAAAAGGGTAAAAAGGAAAAACGACAGAGTTTATTAGATTTCTTTCTTTGACATCATTTTCAAATTGTAATCAACTTTTATTTGAATAGATAGTGAGAATAATATTGTGATTGAATTCTATTTTCAAGAAAATTTCAAGAAATACAAACTTATTTTCATAGATTCAAGCTTCAGGAATCAGTTTATTTTAGAAAGCAAACATTCGTCTGTCGTGGAATATTGAGATAAATTCCACTGACGTAACAAATAAAAAATAAAATAAAAAATCATCGTAGCTTTTTAAATTTAATTTAAAGTAAAAAAAAAAAAAAAAAAAAAAAAAAAAAGATTTTCAACTATTTACTTAAGATGGTGTTTAAAACTTTTCACAAGGACGTTAAAAACACAATGCTTTGCGAGAAAATTATATTCCTCAAAGTATCTAAGAAAGAAATATAAGATAGTTTTGAATAAATGGGCTAAAACAAAGTGATTTTTGCATAAGTTCACCCAAATGACGTCATTTCTACCACTTCCTAATTATAAGCCAAATCTTGGAAGAACGAAAAGCTTCTGAAAAATAAAGTTATAGAATATTTGAGTTTTTATTGGAAAAGATTTTGACTTACATTTTAAATATAATTTATTATTTAAAATATTGTTATTTAATAAAATTAATACTATAATTGCCTTCTAAATTTACAATAAAGTTAGATTTCATTTTCCCCAAATTAATCGAATTATCTCACGCAATTTAAAAGCAACACATCGAGTTGCCACGCAACTAGTATTATATAAAGATCAATTTATATGGTGGAACTCCATATTTTTTAGTAACGGTAGAACCAACATGAATGTAATCGTCTTACCTTATTCAGAAAGATCTCTCCAACAAAAAAAATATATCATTTTTTGGCTAAGATATTATGATTGTTTCGATAAAATCTAAATTTAGTAGAAAAGCATCCTTTCGAATTGCAACAAAAAAGAGAAATTATGCGTCAAGCATACATAATGAAGCACTTTCCAGTACCAGAATACTGTAATAGAACGTCATCGATTAAAAAGGAGAAAGAAGATATCGAAGTAAACAGCACAGGAAGGACATAACACGTTTCAAAACCAGATTTCAGCAATTACTGCCCATAGCCCAGAAAATACTTCAAATATTTTGTGTGTCCCTGTATATGATTTATAGATATACATTACAGTGTACTAAAATTTAGCTTAGTTATAAAACGCATAGCACAGTCGAAAATTCACCTTCATCAATATCCACAAACAGACGCAAATGCACTTTAATAGTTTTGTACATATATTATCTACAGATTTTTATATACGGCCTAGTATTGAATTAAAATTCAATTCAGAAAGAAAAAAAGAACTCCTAACACAACAGAAAACGTGTTTTCAAACATTATTACCTATAAACGGCAAAGTATCCAGATCTTAGCCTAGTTCGATATACACTGCTCAAAGCAATTAGGGGAGTACATAGTTTTAACGAAATTACGCAAATATTTACACCGATAAGTAACGTAAAATAAAACATCCATAATTTAAAGTGCTGTAGAAAACAGATAAAGAAAACTTTACACGTAAATGACGTCAAAAACTGGAAAAATGTGATAAGTGCAGAAATCGGGATTTTGCAGAAACGTCTGTTTTACTGCCTCAGTTGTAAAATTCTATTGATCAGCTTGTGTTTTGAGAAAAGGTGGCTTGAAAATGTCACAACAACATGATTTACTTCAATCCATGGCTTGGCGTGTTATCGGGACAGTTGAATTTTGCGAAACACAACGAAGTGTAGTGGACGCTGTTGGAGTCGCAAGAAGTGTCCATGAAAGGCTGTGGAATAGATTCCAAGACACATGGAATGGTGGTCATCGACAAGTGCAAGGTCGAAAATGTGCTAACACAGAAACTGATGAACGATATATTCTGTTAACAGCCCGTCGAGACGGAACGGGCAATGCTACTCAGCTGCAAACACAGTTGTTCTTGGCCAAAGAACGAAGGGTGTCCAGCCAAACAGTCCGAAATAGGCTTCATCAGGGTGGTCTCTATGCATGTAAGACAATGGACTGTATTCCGTTGACCTCAAGCCACTGCGCAGCCCAAAGAAGGTGGGGAACTGAACATCGAGTTTGAAGGCAACGTTGTTGGAGTGAAATTTTGTTTACAGACGAGTCCCGATTCAGTCTGGATGTGACATCTGATGTGTTTTGGCATGGAGGGAAAGAGGCACTCAAAATAATGCAACATTCGTTCGTGAAAGATCACATTACAGACGAGGTGGGTTGATGCTCTTGGCTGGAATCAGCATAGGTGGACGTACGGGCCTGCATATCATTCGGAATGGCACTTTAACGGTCCGGAGTAATACAGACGAGATACCGGGACCTCATGTCGTATTTCATGTTGCAGTAATTACTGATTTCTTTTTTTCCATGCATGATAATGCCAGACGTTATATAGTTCGTCTTGTGGAAAACATGCTTGAAGCTAAAACAATACAGCGTATGAAATGACCAGCATGCTCTCCTGACCTAAATCCGATCGAGCATGTTTGGGACATACTCAGACGACGCATTGCTGCAAGACCGAGGCCTCCTTTTGCTGTCCCGGACTTGGAGGTTGCAATTCTTGAGCAGTGGAACAGTATTCCCCAAAGTTTTATCGATAACTTCATCACATCCATGGAAAACAGGTGTGCAGCAGTCTTAGCTGTTCGAGGAGACCACACGCCATATTAAAAATCTTGCTTCATTTCTAAACAATACATTTTTTTAATGATTCACATGAAACCAAATTGTTGCCCTAAACCATCTTTTCATGTTCTTTTCATCTTTTCAAACAATAAAAGCTCCCTTACCATTGTTTTGCGTCTTTTTTTATGTGTTGCGCATTGCTGCACGTGTACTATCCATTTTATGCCCATGCATTGCTGTTTTGCACTGTTCTCATCACTTTTTTGCTTGCTCCCGTAATTTTTTTGAGCAGTGTATAAATCTGTATTATATATAAAAGAGTTTTTCCTGATTGACTCATACGAGTAATCAACGCACAGCCTAAAGTACTGAACCTAGAGGCATTGAATTTTTTTTTTTTCGGGGGGGGGGGGATAATTCTTATGACATAAGCGTGCATTAAGAAAGGATTTTTGAAAATCCCACCCCCTAAGGCGGTTAAAGGGGGGGGGGGGTGTCAAAAATTATAAATCATCTGGCCATATCTCAGTAGCCGTTTTAGGTAGGAGCGTGAATTTCCAGAAAAATTTTTTGTTCACAAATTCCCCTTCAAATGAGTTTAAAAGGGGGTCGACAAGTTTAGAACATGTGGCCGTTTTAGGTAAAACCGTGAAATTCTAGAATATAAATCAACTAATAAAATAATCAAAGGGGCCATTCAAGTATTACGTAAGCATATTTTTACTCATTTTGTACCCCTCCCTCCCCCTTGTAAGAAAAAATAAGCGAATACTAGACCCCTCCCTCTTTGCTTACGTAAGATTTTATGACATTCTAACATCAACACTATTTGCCATAAAAAATTACAGTTAGCGATAAATTGCATTATTAATCCAGCAAATTTACATAAACAGACACACAGGGATTGTGGTATTGAAGGAAAAAAAAATCCCTGCCGGCCCGGCCTACAGGCGGAGGTAGATTTCGAAGTTAAGTACACTAATTTCACAAACAAAAACCAAATCATGATTAGAGATAAACCCACTTTAACAATTTTATCTGGCCACTTTTGACGAGTTTTTATTTCATTTTTATATAATAACTGGTTTTATCAGAATCATGTTAGGGCGGTATTAAAAAAAATACTTTTCCATGCTCAACAACTCGAAATTTTCTGGCATAACTCCAGATTAATTTTTAACCCCTTGAGGGGCGCCGTTTGCAGTCTGCAAACGGTTAATTTTAATGTCTAAATATTCAAATGGCCCCAGTAATTTTTTAGTACAATTTCGACCTCATAATAAACGTGAAAAACGGCTTTTGAATATTTTCAAATAAATTTGTTTGTTAATTGCGGTGTGAATTAATTATTTGAACAATTTTTGATCAGAAATGCCTTGCCCCTGAAAGGGTTAATAGGAAAAACATGAAACTTGTTGACGTGATTTTTGAAGAGATTTATAAGCAACCTGTGTTTTTAATTTTCGTTCAATTAATTAAAACTTGATATACAAACAATTATTTTCTCAGTAAGACAATATTTTTCGTTTCTAACACGATCGCTTCGGGAAATTCCGTTCAAAATGCCCACTTTGACATCATTTTTTGAAATATATTCTGCCTCTGTCAAAAAATCGATCATTACGGTACATTATATAGTTTCTGAATAAGCGAATCTACCAATTGGATGCGTTTGAGAGCAAAAATGAATTTAAAAATGAGTCAGAAAATAAGCAGTTTGGATTTGAATATTCCCTTAATACGATGATTTTTCCAACACAATCCGCTTCGGGAAATTCGGTTCAAAAGGCCCACTTTGACAGCATGTTTTAAAATATATTTTGCCTCTATCAGAAAATTGACCATTACGGTACATTATATAGTTTCTGAGTAAGAAAAGTTACCAATTGGAAGCCTTTGAGAGTAAAAATGAATTGTAAAATGAGTCAGAAAATAAGCAGTTTGGATTTGAATACACCCTTACTAAGATGATTTTTTTCTTCACCCGCTATGTATTTTTAATTTGTTTTTGCTGTAAGAATTGGTCCTATCCAAAACTTGTCTATATAGATGTTGTAGACAATATTAAGAAGATATATGATAAATTCATGGGGATTTTATATCTTTTGAATTGACGGAGTTATGGATTTTTTTCTTCTTCAAACGCCCTTTTTGTTTTCGTTTTTAATTTTTTTTGCGGTACGAATTGGTCCTATCAAAAACTTGTGAATATAAAAGTTGTAGATAATGTTAAGGAGATTCATGATAAAATTAACTGGATTTGATATCTTGAGAATTGACGAAGTTATGAATTTGTTTCTCCCAAAAACCCTATTTTTTGCGCCTCTTGAGCCCATTTTTAACTTTAACAAAAATCTGTGACACATAAATTTTTGGCCCTATTTTTAGAAGTAATAAAAACTTTAAACTGATTCGATATGTACAAAATTCAAGAAGTTGTGGGGTTTTTTCGGTTTTCACAAAACCCCTCCCTATTTCCATCCCCTTAGTCCGATTTTGCCCATTAACAAACTTGACCGAGATTTTATGCCCCTTTATTTTATGTATCAGTTTGGAAGAGATTGGTGCAGAATTGTGGAAGTTATCGTGTCCAGAAGAAAGTGATATATATATAGATAGATACATATATATATATATACAGGGTGATTCATAAAAGATGGGCAGAACTTTAAGGGGTTATAGTACACTTAAAGACAAATAATATTAAATAGGAGACTAAGGGTCCCAGACGTATTCCCAAGGAGATAGGGGGCATTAAAGTTTAGGGTCCGAAATTTCAAATGATTATAAAACATGGAAAAATTGGTCGATTCGTTTGCGGTTTTTGCAAAAAATTTTCTTTATGCCAGTATTTTCTTGAAATAAAATTTTAAAGTTCAATTTCAAAAAATGCCGATAGGGGACGCTTTAGACTTTGGAGTAACAAACAACTATTTTTTAACGTTATTTTTTGTATTTCTTTAAATGATTTCGAAAGCTTAGACTTAAACTTAAATTTTGATCTAAAAATCTGAGTCCTAACGAGTAGTTAAGTAGCATAAACTGAAATTTGAAACCCTTCTCCCCCCAGAACAAAAATCAGTTATTCTCGATCTTTGTGTCGTAGATTAGGCTCTAACTACTGCCGCGTTTTGCTAAAATTATTCTTTATGTCAGTATTTTCTTGAAAATAAATTTTAAAGAAAATTTTCAAAAAATTCCGATAGAGGGCGCTTTAGACTTTGGAGTAACGAACAACTATTTTATACCGTTATTTTTTGTGTCTCATTAAATGCTTTCTAAAGCTTAGACTTAAACTTAAATTTTCAGCTCAAAATCTGAATCGCTGAGCGTGGTTCAGTAGCGAGGGGAGGGGGTTCAAATTTCAACTTCTGAACATAGTTCAGTTTGCACTACTTAACCATGCCCAACGATTCTGTGCTGTGATACGAGGCAAAAATACAACTTTCGTCAAGGACTGCATAGTCGGAATTCACTCATAAAGGCACTGGCACAGTTGGAAACGTCGCTCATGCAAACGTTAAAGCTCCATTCCTGACGCTAGTCACCGGGTGAAGAAGGAAACAGAAAGTATGCAAATGTCAAATGGGGAAGAAGAAGAACACGTATGCAAAATTTCGACACGATTCAGGCATAAAAACCACTGAACGGCGAGTCAAGTGTAAGTCGCTGTAGTAATGAATCGGAAGATGGTGCCCTTCACGAATAAGGAAAAGGCTGAGATGCATTTAATTTACGGAGCGGCAGATGGAAATGGTGCAGAGGCACAACGAATGTACGGAGAGCGATTTCCCAACAGGCGGTTGCCTAACCGCAAAACTTTCGAGCGCTTGCACAGACAGTTGTGTGAGACGGGATCATTTCTCGCTTCCCGGTCGAATGCAGGTCGTGCAAAAAAGGACGAATCAGTAGTTGTTGCAGAAGCCATTCTGGATGTAGTAGCGGCGCAGCCAAGTACAAGTACACGAACAGTGGCTAGGCATGTGGATACCTCACAGTCCATGACTTGGAGGGCACTGAAGGATGAACATTTGCTCCCGTTTCATGTGCAACGAGTCCAGAAACTGTCTCCAGGGGATTATCCAAATCGTATTGAATTCGCCCGCTGGTTTCTGCAGCAGAACGCGCTAAATCCACATTTTGGACGAACTGTGCTTTTCACCGATGAATGTACCTTCACACGTAAAGGTACATTTAACACACACAATGCACATGTATGGGCGGATGTCAATCCACATGCTACGTATCCACATGCTCATCAGAGACGCTTTTCCATCAATGTTTGGGCAGGAATCCTCGGAGACCCCCTAATCGGACCGTACCTTCTTCCTGAACGCCTCAACGGTAAAACATACCTCACATTTCTGCAACATGTGCTGCCAGACCTGTTAAACGTTGTTCCTCCACGCATCCGGCGGGTCATGTGGTTCCAGCACGATGGAGCGCCAGCCCATTACGTACGAGACGTCCGCAACTATCTGGACATCACATTTCCGAACAGATGGATTGGTCGAGGTGGTCCTGTTGCTTGGCCTGCTCGCTCGCCAGATCTTTCACCCCTCGATTTCTTTTTTTGGGGACGATTGAAGGCTCTTATGTATGAGACACCCATTGAATCCCCCGAGGAACTGGTCGCCAGACTTTCCGCCGCTGTAGGGGAAGTGCTCGAAAAGCCTGATGTTTTCGCGAATGTTCGCTGTTCCATTCTTCGCCGTTGTTCTGCGTGCATAACCTCTGGTGGTCACAATTTTGAACATTTATTGTAATTACATGTTAATAAATATGCTTTGGTAACATAATCCTAATTTGTGTCTTTTTACCTCGTATCACAGCACACAATGTGTGGACATGGTAAACTGAACTGTGCTCAGGAGTAGAAATTTCAAACCCCTCTCCCCAGAAACTTAACCACGTCTAACGATTCAGATTTTGGGCTGAAAATTTAAGTCTAAGCTTTAGAAAGCATTTAATAAGACACAAAAAATAACGGTATAAAATAGTTGTTCGTTACTCCAAAGTCTAAAGCGCCCTCTATCGGATTTTTTTGAAAATTTTCTTTAAAATTTATTTTCAAGAAAATACTGACATAAAGAATAATTTTAGCAAAACGCGGCAGTAGTTAGAGCCTAATCTACGACACAAAGATCGGGAATAACTGATTTTTGTTCTGGGGGGAGAAGGGTTTCAAATTTCAAATTTCAGTTTACGCTACTTAACTACTCGTTAGGACTCAGATTTTTAGATCAAAATTTAAGTTTAAGTCTAAGCTTTCGAAATCATTTAAAGAAATACAAAAAATAACGTTAAAAAATAGTTGTTTGTTACTCCAAAGTCTAAAGCGCCCCCTATCGGCATTTTTTGAAATTGAACTTTAAAATTTTATTTCAAGAAAAAACTGGCATAAAGAAAATTTTTTGCAAAAACCGCAAACGAATCGACCAATTTTTCCATGTTTTATAATCATTTGAAATTTCGGACCCTAAACTTTAATGCCCCCTATCTCCTTGGGAATACGTCTGGGACCCTTAGTCTCCTATTTAATATTATTTGTCTTTAAGTGTACTATAACCCCTTAAAGTTCTGCCCATCTTTTATGAATCACCCTGTATATATATATATATATATATATATAAAGTTTTTTACTGAGGGTGGTTTTGGGCTCTAGGGGGTCATGATCGGTGTAGATCTGCAAAAATTTTTCAGAAATTCTAACATAGGAACGACGCCAATAGGTTGTATTTCATACGAAATCTACCGAAAAATCGGTTTAATATATTGTTACTTATGGCATTAAACCAGCAAATTTACATAAACAGGCACATAGGGGTTGTGGTATTGAAGGAAAAAAATCGGTTTAATATATTGTTACTTATGGCATTAAACAATTCATAGAATACAAAATAGTTTTTATATATTATGATATATCGCATTGAACAACAACAACAACAACAAAAAACTTTAAGAAATACAACCGGCCCTAACTTATTTAGGCACATAACTAAAAAATTTAACAAGAATCATAGGAATATTATGTGTTTTGCGTTCACATTTCTAGTCTGGTGTCCAAGATCTTTGAATTCATGTTTCTGCATTGTCTATTTTTAAGTTTTCAATGTAGTGGGGGGCTCGAATGATCCTCGTTTCCAGTCCTTGTTTACCCCATATCTTTTTTCTCAAGTCGTTCAACATCCGTAGAACGCTCATCTAAATCATGCTCTTTTGCTTTTTGTTGTTAAACTATAGTTGCTTCGTTGTCTAATGCTTACGTAAGAATTTTCGTGACGCCCCCCTCCCCCTCCCCCACTTACTGCTTGCGTAATACTTAAACGACCCCAAACATGTATTTCAGCGATTTAAGAAATTCCTTAACTAAGGAGGTTAAAAGAGGAGGGGATCGAACATTTTAGAACATTTCACTGTAAAAAAAAACGGACAAAAATACGGAAATACCACTGGCAATCTAGACGCCAGTACTATTTCCGTTTTTTAACGGAACTTTTTTCCGGTAAATCTACAGAAAATTTTCCGTTATTTTTT